>CM057097.1:16917500-17300000 GCA_029959045.1 Taenioides sp. WSHXM2023
CTGTCAAGAAAACTAGTCTTACAAACAACTCAACATAGTCATATGAAAAGGACTACATTGCCTTTTGTTTGATTTATCCTTTGGCAACAATGCCCTTGACATCTGTTTCTCCACAATCAATAAGACTGTAACAATCTTTTGCTTCCGATTGAGAAGGCTCTGTGTCCTGCTCTTGAACCTGGCATGTATGTGAACATGTAACAAGATGCAACAAGGGAGAGTGCTGCATGTACATGCTTTTGCTGACATAGACAGATGAGAAACTGTAGTAGTATGCTGGGAAAGACATATGGCTTTAAATTGCCATGGCAACAGAGCAGATCAATATGAGCAAAGAAAGAGCAAACACTACACTCAGGCTTTTAACTGCAGTAGGACCCTCAGAGAGAAGTTTAACACTTTAAAAACACTTTAAACACCCACTTAAAGAGCAGTGGTGACCAACTTTCAGTTGCTTTCCTTTAGCAACTGTTCTCATCTGGGCAAGGCTTGGGACTGACAAAAAGAATACTTAAATTTTGTACAATAAATCCCATAAACTCTCATTGTTGATAGCAATAATTTCTATACTATGTTCTGAGTTTAAATAACATTCAAATCAAATACCTAGCTTGCCACCGGTTGCACTTGGCCTACGAGAAGCTGAGGACTCCGCTGGCTTCTTGGGAACTTTTGGGACCTTGAACGCCTGAGCCAAGGAAGCACGACTCCCATCCACGCTGTCATCATCGTCAAAGCTACGATCTGAAAGAGACATATGAATGTTACACATTTATTTTAAAATCTTTTGGTTTGATAAAAATAATAATGATTAAAAATACTTATTTGAGTATTCAGACGGACTTGTATGCATTAATTTTCTTTCCATCTCCCCCTTTGAAAAGGGTTTGCAGAAGGCAGTATAACAGGGAGAATGTATCCTTCAGAAAGCTTGGTCAGAAACGAATAAATCAATACTAATTACACACTCACACACCACGTAGCATTTTAAAGAGCAAAAACTACAACTTAATGATTACCATGTTCACTCAGACAACTGACTGACAGAAGTCTATACAGGTCAGCCCTTTATTCAAACAAGCTCCATTCAAAACACATTAAAGTGATGCTAGAACACACACATTAAAGTGATGCTAGAAGTAGTGTCATTTTAAAGAGACATTTAGAGTGGGGGAAAATTGTTATTTTCATAAAAGCTTTGGTTTAGCAATACAATTTTAAACCATAGGAATGCATATGTACTGCTGTTGTCCTGACAACCAGCGATGAAATGCGCCAAAGCCACCACCCTACACCTTGACTCACATCAATTTACACACAATTCAAAAACAGTATTCAGCCCTACACATGTGTCACATAAACATTGCGGGTTTGTCATTATTACAAATGCACTCAAACAATAACAAGTGAAAAAACAAACAATAAGAGAGCTAGCACATGTTGACTGAAAAAACAGGTATCGAAAACACACCAGTTCATCTCTGCACTCACAGTCACAGATGCGTTGGCAGATAAGGCGTCTCATGCTTCTGGGAGGGTGTGGCAACAGGGCACCCCCCTTTTCCGAGGTGTTGCGCCCCCAAACAAGACGCATACACTAACGTCACTGCATCCTCACACTCGGGTTCAGTATTCATGCACCCCTAAACATTACCGCCTGAATACCTCTCCACCCATACAAGTGCCGGCATTTTCCTTCTCTCTCTCCTACATTTCTTCTCCCTCTCTCGGCCAGCATCTCTGCTCCTGTACTCAGCCAATCAGAGCACAGATGACATCATAGTGTGCAGCCAGTGCGGAGGCAGCAGCAGCTCTATGAATGCGAATGTTCCGAGGGAGAGAAAGGGACACACAACATGGACGGACACCCCAAGAATATTAACAGGGAATCTTTATATAGCCATACTTGCAAACCCCAACTTATTACTACGAATAACTAGGGTTGCCAAGATTATTTGGTTAATCATAATTTTAGGAACTAGCAAAAACAAGTGATTTCAGTTTACTTAGAGACAGACTAAAAGAAAAGATTTATCTTAGATATTTTTGCTGTCTTTGACGATGTAGTATAAACACACAAACTTACAAAGATATAAAGATATTTTATAAGAAATTTTATATAAATTGTATCAAGATTACCAACTACTATATTTAAGTGAAAGCACAGATAAATATAAAATGTGTCAGCATTATTAGCATCTGTGGCTTTTGTCTCATCAGACCCAGAAGAGAAGTCTCTCGTGTCTTCACTCTGCCCTTCACCCGCTGACGCTGAGCACACATACCGTTTCTATAGCGACCAAAGCTGACCAATTACAAACGATTCACAGCAGTCGCAAGATGGAGAGCAAAATGTGTTATTTACAAAATACAACTGAACAAAGACGAAAAGGGATAAAGCTGAGTGAGAGGCACAACTAGGATTGATAAAATGCACCATTTAAAACTGATGCTGAAACAGACATGGAGACAGTGTTGCTATGGCAACATAGATGAAGATTCCAGTCTTTGAGCAAGGAGGAATATTGGTCTCTATGCTACATGGTCGGTGAAACAGTTCTAAAAAATATGCAAGAGATTGAGATATATAATTGCTCAAACCTGTAAAGTGGATGACATTTATTTAGTGAACAAACTTTCCTTTTGTCTATAACAAGGACTAAGCTGCATCCACATGATGGCAGCACATCCTCTCTCAGATAAACAGATCCCAAATGCAGTTTAAGAGAAGGGGTTTCATGCAGTGTTTTCTGGGTCAAGTGGACAACCTATGACTACACCAAATATCATATCACATCACATCATATCAACCACAACAATTCATTTGCTAACAAAAAAAGACAAGATTCTCAGATATTTGAGAAGCTTCATAGAAAATTTCTAGGACAGAGAGAGTTAGCACAAGCTTTAGGGTTGGATTCTCAAATTGAAGACAGCCTGCTCCAATTTCAGCTCAACTTAAGAAAATTTAGCTTCTTAAAGGAGAAGAGCAGCTGTTTGGATCACAGTTACTGGATTCAAACAGATAACCTATAATATTGAACTTCCTGCTTTGCCATGGCCACAAGCCTGGTCTGTAAATGAGGTCACTGTTTCCTTGGCAGAGCTGAAGATGCATTGAGGCAGAACGAGCACATCTGAGGCGGGACACCAATGAGTGTGCATTTGTGTTTCAACACTGCCCCGATGGCCAGTTTGCAACAAAACAAAGTCTCAGTTTTTTTCACATTATTTTGGGGGATTAGTGGGATTATATTCAAACAACATGGAGAGAAAAGCAAGAGCTTAAGTTTGTGCAGTGCCTTTGAACAGTATGTATAAGAGCTATCAGGTATAATGCAATTTAAACTTTGAATAAAATCAAACTGTGGTGGTATTGTTTCTAAAGGCACATGAAAAATCAAAACAATGAGTCACAGTGTCTACACCTTACCGTATATATATATATTAGGGCTTTGACTTTTGCCAAAAAATCATATTCGAAGTTCGTTTGTTTATTAATATTAATATTCAAATATATTCGAATATTTTATTAATATTTTGACCATTAAATGCCTTCAGTAAGACCAGGGGTCAGTAACCCGCGGCTCCAGAGCCGCATGTGGCTCTTTCATTGTTTTGTCGTGGCTCCCTGTGACTTTGGAAAATAATAATGAGTATTTAATTACATTGTATTTTTATTTTAGTTTGTTCGTTTTTAAATGTAAATCTAAAATTGTTGATAATGGTAATCTTGTAACATTTAAATAAAACGTTTTTAATATTTTTGTCGCTCAAAACATGCGTCAAAGCCGCCGATGTGCGCCATCCGCACACACTGGCAGCCCGGACTTACCGGCACCTACATCAGCAGTATGATTTTCGGCCCAATGATGGATAAATCCAAGAAAAGAAAAGTTTCTGAAGAAAACAGAACGCTTAATGCTACGTGGGCAGATTCATTTGCTTTCGCGGCTGATGAGACTGGTACACGCGGTACATGCGGTACACGCGATAAAATGATGACAGAACACAGAAGCAGACGCATTTTAGGTTCGCTGCGGGTGGATAATTTAAGTTTGGATTTTTATTTCCTACGAGGAGGACTCAAATAATAATGTGTTTAATGCAGCTTTGCGCACATTTGTTTACGTTATACAGAAGCGAAACTTAAAACCACATGGCTAATTTGCATAAACTATAAGCTGAAAAAACAGCTCGCTCCTTGTGCCGCTGATGCGGTCAGCTTCTGTCGGACTAAAGGGCAGGACTCAGTGGAATATGCGTGTTCTTTCTGTGACTGAGGGATGTTCTGCCTATGGTGAGTCTCTTCTGTGCTTCTATCGCGTTGGAGATGGTTCATGTTAAACTTTTCAGAGATTATACGTGTGCAGGTCGTACGTGTGCAGCGCAGTTCTTTATTTTACTCATGCACTTTATTTATGTTGCTACTGTTGTGATGAAAAGACTGAAAGGTGTAAATAATTCTCTTAAGACTCGCGCTTATGAGCTGTAGTGGAGGATGGTGCTTGTTGTAGTCCGTTTTCTGGGAGTTGTAGTTTTGCCTGTAGTTCCTCTGGTTAGCGCTGGTTTAGAGTCAAAAGGGTTTTGTGGCTCCGGGTGTTTTCTTTTCTGTGGGAGACACTCCAAATGGCTCTTTGAGTATTTAAGGTTGCCGACCCCTGAGTAAGACCTATATTGGTATCAAACTTAAGTTGTACATGTTCTGTCCACCAGAGGGCAGTGTATCCGTCTGTGTGTTCAGTAGCAAGAAAGCATCGTTGTCGGAGTCATATCGCGCCTTCAGATCAGCTGACATTATTGTTTTCATCTCTTTCACTCCTGTCGGGTCATCGGTGGAGGGCTGGAGTTGTGTCAGAAACGCATACTGCAGGGGGAGAACCGCAGATGCTGTTGGGTAGTTTTCCGTTGACAGCGCCTGGGTGGCTAATGAGCTCGCGATTTACAACTTCATCAGGTGTGAAAAAATGGAATCTTGAATCGAAAACAATGTTTACAAGCAAAAACATTTACAAAAAACAAAAAAACAGGTTCGAATATTAAGGGCTTCGTTCGAATATCTTCATTTTTTGAAATATTCGAATTATATTCGAATAACGAAGTTCGGAGTCAAAGCCCTAATATATATATATATAAATATAAAATATTATATATAATATATATACATACACACACGCATATATTTGGGGATATATTAGGGGCAGTCCATTCTGCACCTCGTTACACATGCCACACAGTCTAAGTCTGAGCCAGAGCATGTAGGGTGAAAGTTTTTTTTTAAGTTGATTTTGAACCATATGTTTACAAGCCTTTGACTGAGTGCCAACATCCGCAGCTAGATTAACCACACATAGGGAGGGCATCCTCTCCTAGTGCCATAGCGATGCTGAATTATCAGTAGGCACTTCCTGTCCATCATATTGTCAGTGCCCGCTCCTTTGTCCTTCTGTTGTTTGTTCTCTCTGTCTCGGTCATGACGAATCAAGGGAGGGCAGTGACAGGCACAGCTCTGTGACTCTGCTTTCTCCAACAATCCTCTGTCCTCCTCAACCCCTCTCTGCATCTCCACTCCACATCTGCCTCACTCATATCACTAAGAATCGCCCAAATCGACACAGCCCAATGACACACTAGGTCTGTATCTCAAAGAGTGGCTTGCCACAAAGCATAAGTCACAAGTGACTGCATACCTATTTAAATGAGGGGCTTGGGAGTACCTCATTTCAGGTACAAGGCAGAGGGGTTTGTGGCCAAATTATCTTCCAGGTAAATAAAGAAACTGATAGAGGTTAAAAGGCAATCAAACTCTCTCTAACACAGCAGTGCAGAAAGTTCAAAGTAAAGCGGAAATGGCAAATAAAAGCATAAAATGAATAAACAGTTTTGGATTGTGATGATAAACGCTAGTGTGTGAGACTCACACAACCCCGGGGATATGAGTTCAGAGAGGCTGCTTTTATATCATTGCTGCTTTTACATCACTTCCACCTGACAGACAATTTCATTGCTACATAAACAACCTTTATGTTCAATGTAATTAAGTAAGGTATGGAATAAATCCAGTTTACTTAACTTACATTGTCTCATAAAAAAAAATTAAAAAAAATAACGGTCACAAAAGTAGAAGAAACAACATACTAACATACATTAAAACTAAGTTTGTACTAACCGTGACTGGGGCTGAGAGCCATGTTGCCTGAATTCAGGGCTTCATCAAACCGGGCAAATATTGTCTGCAACCTGCAAAGAACACAAATACAAGTACATATTAAGACTTGTATAGCAAGACAATGAATGGCAAGACAATGAATGACAAACTATACATGATCATGACTGCATAGAAAGAGCATCTATTGAAGGAGCAGCGGAAACTTCAAAGTTAAAGTGGTGACTGTCAGCTGTGTGTAAGCCTTCAGGCAGTGGGTGTGTCCACCGTGCCAGTCAAAGTCATGAGGCTTTGGTGGCAGCAGGTCTCTTGGCATCCTGCTCAGTAATACAACAACAACAACACTATCCCACATCATCTCTGCTTAGCAACACACACACACTGACTATAAAGCCCTCACGGACCATCCAACTGGTTCAGACGCACTGGGAAAATGAACAGAGGCACTGGGGTTGAGTATCATGGATCTATTACAGAATTGTAGCAACATTAATAATAGTATTTTAAGTCTGGGCTATGCACAGGTAGAAAAGTCTTATTTTATTTATATTACACATTGTAAGACAAAGTAGGCATAATTTAATTATATAAAGAAAATAAAAAGCCAAAAGAGGTGTGTGCAAGACTTGAACATCAAGACATTTCTAGACATGTTTAAGTACTTTTCTGATGGATTGTAAAACCATAAAATGATTGCTTCAGGGAGAAACCCAAGAAAAATATCCACATGTAATTTTCTTCAATATCATCCACCCTATGAACAGGTGACATGAAACCAACAACAAAACCCCCTCGACCTGAGCAGCAGCACCCAAACATACTGTATGGCTTGTATGCAAACATGAGTAATACACACCGCTGAGTCTGTGCCTGTCTCAAGTGTCACGGTGCCTATCCAAACGACAGACAGCTTAGGAGTTCCAGATAAGTGGCGTTTAGCGTTGTAGCGGACTCCTTAGCTGTGCGGGTTTTCACATGGTTCCCAGTTTATCTTTAAACATGTCCATTTTCTTCTTTATAAGTAAATCCAGAAATAGGCCGGTCTCATTCGCCTCTGTATTTCCCAGTGGGCTTATTAATAGGCTGGTTCGTTGCTGTGCAGTGTAGCATTAGCTTGCATGCCAGTGACAGCGCTTGGTCCACAGCTCTTCTGGGCTCTTTGTATCCAACATGGTGCAGTGGCTCTGAAAAGGAGGGAGCACCACGGGAGGGGGGAGAGGCAGCCAAACAGAAGAGACCCGAGCAGGCTACGAGCATGCGACATCCACCACCTCCTGTCACACATGAGGTGTTTGCGGAGCACACACAGTCCTGAGAGCAACACTACAGGGTCATACCACAAGGTAAATCTCAGGACATCTCTTTTTGTCCCTGTGTGAGAGGCTGACAAGTAGGGCAGTTAGTATGACGGGAAGGGAGATTGAGTTACCCTTTACATAACCCCTGCTCTATACACAGACACAACAAAGGGGGAGGGGCTAAGCAGCAAACTGACTGCATGGACTCCTCTGCTCATTTTGTCCCACCTATCACCCGTCTGAGGGCCAGATGATATGCAAAAAAATCATGATAATTTTTCCCTCATATTGAATAGACTCAAATATTGATTCAATTTTGTTTTGTCTTACTAAAAACAAATAAACGTAGGTTTCAATATTAATTTCCTGAACATAAACAATACATACTCAAAATGATTTTTTCTGCAAATCTGAACTCTATTCCAATCCAAAACACATGTCTTTACTGAGAGAGGATCTTGATTAAAATCACGCAAGCTGATCCTTGAATCTTGATTAAAATTTTAAATTCAAATACATTGGCTCAGCCCTAACCAGTCTCTCTGAAAATTCACTACATTAGCTGTTACAACTTTACACAGTGACCTTTGCAGTAGAGATTTAAATGTTTAACCTTTGGTTTTTCAGTTTCATTCAGAAACTGTGCAGGTGCAAAATGATTTGGATTTGGAGCAACTAACTGAGTAAATGTCTGGTGTGCAAGTTTAATCCATTGCCAGTTCCTAAACATAAGTATGTAACTGTGATTCCTCTGACCTCTTGGAAAGTGCCAAGAGATTTAAAGCCACATCCTTTTAGTGTCAAATGGTCCGCAGGGTGTTTTGGTGCTTAAAAAGACAATAACTAAAATAATAAGAACAGTACAATATAATGCAATTAACTACTTTTACTAGAAAAATATTATAAAGATGCCCTAATGTAATTTTTCTGCAAAAAAGACTTGTGACCTTGGTAACAGAAGTGATACATTATCCAGCTGGGATCCAGTGCAACAGATTATCAACCCACAGTACTGTGCTCACCACTGAGCACTCTTTTCACTGTACATTGTACCACAACCACTGAAAGCCACATACATTACAACATTATACAGTAGGGGTGGACGATATTGACAGAATTATCTAGATACACATCTAGATTTTTCCTATAAGCATAAGCTGAAAAATATACTGGAAATCCAACAAAGATGAGCCAAAATGTGTCTTTAGATAATAAGATGAGGTTTTAGTAATAGACAAATGTGAATGGAGTACTGTACAAGAGCCCACAAAAGTGCAGAAATATCACTCTATACCATGTTTGCATGGTTGATAGCCAATTTTCTAAAAGCTATACTCAATAATCAAATTTTTATTGCCTAAAAATGAGCCACACAATCTCACCTTAGCTGTAAATGTGGCATATTTCAATAAGGAACCCCACTGAAATATACAATTTGTTTGACCCTGTACTGTTTCATATTTAATATCATTCTATTCACTTACTGCAGATGCCCCCCTTTTCTCTCCTATGCAGAGTCAGAATGTTTACATTGGAGATCGACATACACTATATTGCCAAAAGTATTTGCTCACCTGCCTTAACTCGCATATGAACTTGAGTGACATCCCATTCTTAATCCATACGGTTTAATATGACGTTGGTCCACCCTTTGCAGCTACAATCCCCTCCAAAAGTATTGGAACAGCAAGGCAAATTCTCTTATTTTTGTTGTTCACTGAAGACATTTGGGTTCAAGATCAAAAGATGAGTAAGAGACAAGAGGTCAGAATGTCAGCTTTTATTCCCTGGTATTTACATCTAGATGTGTTAAACAACTCAGGACATACCAACCTTTGTTTAAACCCGCCCATTTTTCAAGTGAGCAAAACTACTGGAACATGTGACTGACCGGTGTTTCTCATTGACCAAGTGTTGCCTTTAAGGTTGATTGTTCAAGCATTAAATAGCTCTGCAGGACTAGTCTACTTCTTGGCTGCAAGACTGCATTTCTTGTTAAAGAACATAAACCAAAATGAAGACCAGAGAGAAAAGCAAGCCATTTTGAAACTGAGAAAAGAAGGAAAATCAATCAGAGCCACTGGACAAACACTGGACATAGCAAGCACAACAATTTGGAATGTCCTGCAAAAGAAAGAAACTACTAGTGTTCTGAGTAACAGACATCGGTCGGCCAAGGAAAACAACAGTAGTTGATGATGGAAATTGTATGAGCTGTGAAGAAAAACCCCAAAACAACAGTAAGTCAAATCACCAACGACCTCCACAGTGCAGGGGTGGAGGTATCACAATCCACTGTTCGAAGAAGACTCCGAGAGCAGAAGTATAGAGACCATACCACAAGATGCAAACCACTCATCAGCAGTAAGAATCAGAAGGCCAGATTGGAATTTGCAAAGAAGTACAGAGATGAGCCGCACAAGGTCTGGAACACAATCCTAAGTGATGGAAAGGCCAAAGTGTGGAGGAAGAAAGGAACTGCTCATGATCCGAAGCATACAAGCTCATATGTGAAGCATGGTGGAGGTAATGTCATGGCTTGGGCGTGCATGGCTGCTTCGGGAACAGGGTCATAATTTTTTATTGATGATGTAACTGATGATGGTGGCAGCAGAATGAATTCATAAGTATACAGAAATATTCTGTCTGCCAATGTACAGAAAAATGCATCCAAAAATGACCCTAAGCACACTGCCAACAAAACAAAGGACTTCATCAGGGGTAAAAAGTGGAAGGTTTTAGACTGGCCAAGTCTGTCACCTGACCTTAACCGGATAGAACATGCATTTCACCTCCTGAAGAGGAGATTGAAGGGAGAAACCCCCCGAAACAAACAAGAACTGACGGAAGCTGCAGTAAAACCCTGGAATAGAATCACAAATGAAGAGTGCAACACTTTGGTGATGCCGATGGTTCGCAGGCTTGAGGCAGTTATTGCAAGCAAGGGTTTTGCCACCAAATATTACTTTTTATTTACTTTACTTACTTAAGATTTTTTTGTTCCTTTGCTCACCTAAAAATACTGTGGTGTAATACAAATGGTCATATATCCTAAGTTGTTGAACACATCTAAATGTAAATACCAGGAAATTAAAGCTGACATTCTGAAATCTTGTCTCATACTCTTCTTTTGATCTTAAGCTCAAAAGTCTTGAGTGAACAACAGAAATAAGGGAGTTTGCCTTGCTGTTCCAATACTTTGGAAGGGACTGTATAACAGATTCAACTCTTCTGGGAAGGCTGTCCACAAGGTTTAGGAGTGTGTTTATGGGAATTTTTGACCACTCTTCCAGAAATTTGTGAGGTCACACACTGATGTTGGACGAGAAGACCTGGCTCTCAGTCTCCGCTCTAATTCATCCTTAATGTAGCTACCCTGGTTTTCTTCTCTAAAAAGGACTTCACGCTTCGAACTGATGATCGTGTGTCAATTTTTTTTATCTCTTTCTACACCGTAAACACCGTGAAAACTAAAAGACAGACAGAGAAAACAGCTTAGTTTTACATACAATATCTTAAACTTATAATACAAAACAATATATTACCATGTTCGCCAACATGCCACCAGCGGTAGCCAAAACAGCACCTCTTGGTGTACTCTCCTTACACCCTCCCGCTTTCTCTCTCTCCCCCGTCTACTCCAGGGCAAAGCGAAGGCCACACGGTAAATATTTTATAAATAAAATATATGAAAACCAACAACAGTGGTGTTCTGACATCCCAACATCTGACAACAGAACAACCACAACTCATCTCCATGAGAACAGATGTGCTGACATCATCGTCAGCTACACTTAAGGTGTTCTATCGGGTTGAGGTCAGGACTCTGTGCAGGCCAGTCAAGTTCATCCACACCAAACTCTCTCATCCATGTCTTTATGGACCTTGCTTTGTGCACTGGTGCACAGTCATGTTGAAGAGGAAGGGGCCATCTCCAAACTGTTCTCCCAAAGTTGGGAGCATGGAATTGTCCAAAATCTCTTGGTATGCTGAAGCATTCAGAGTTCCTTTCACTGTAACTAAGCCCAGCTCCTGATAAACACCATAACCCCCCTTCACCAAACTTTTACACTTGGCACAATACAGTCAGACAAGTACCATTCTCCTGGCAACCGCCAAACCCAGACTCGTCCCTCAGATTGCCAGATGGAGAAGCGCGATTCGTCACTCCAGAGAACCCGTCTCCAGTGCTCTAGAGTCCAGTGGCGGCGTGCTTTACACAACTGCATCCGACGCTTTGCATTGCACTTGGTGATGTATGTCTTGGCTGCAGATGCTCGGCCACGGAAACCCAATCCATGAAGCTCTCTGCACACTGTTTTTGAGCTAATCTGAAGGCCACATAAAGTTTGGAGGTCTGTAGCGATTGACTCCGCAGAAAGTTGGCAACCTCTGAGCACTATGCGCCTCAGCATCCACTGACCCCACCCCGTCAGTTGATGTGGCCTACCACATTCTGGCTGAGTTGCTGTCGTTCCCAATAGCTTCTACACTGACAGTTGACTGGAATATTTAGGAGCGAGGAAATTTCATGACTGGACTTGTTGCACAGGTGGCATCCTATCACAGTACCACGCTGGAATTCACTGAGCACCTGAGAGTGACCCATTCTTTCACAAATGTTTGAAGAATCAGTCTGCAGGCCTAAGTGCTTGCTTTTATAAACCTGTGGCCATGGAAGTGATTGGAACACCTGATTTTGATTATTTGGATATGGGAGTGAATACTTTTGACAATATAGTGTACTTAATATGAGCAATGAATGACACAGCCGGAGCAACATTCATACACTCTGAACAGTCAGCATATATCACTGCTGGAATCTCACAGCAGACATGTGCGCTCAAAATAACCCCTAACCAAAGCCTTTAACCACAACGATCAGGGACTAACTACACCAAAGGATCTTTTCATACGATTAAAAACAGGCCTGTCTCAACAAGTGTTCAATAAATGATAGTTGGAACGTTTTTGGGGGCTTAATATTTAATGTGTATACATTGTCTTGCACTATTAGGACATTTTTTATTACTTTTTGATCTGTAGAGGGATTGAATTAGTAACTTATATACATTATATAGATCAGAGGTCTCCAACCTTTTTCCTCCGGTGATTTACCTTTACAAAACAAAAATGCCAGGGAGCTACTCATTTTAGCAGCTGCAAGAAATTGAGACGATTATAAGAAAAAGGGCAAGCCTTTGGGTACAGTTAGATGCCTATAAAACATAAACCGTTGTCAATTTATTAGTGCACAAAGTTGGGCTTCAAAATGATACATATACAATGGTAATAGGCATGTAATTAACCACATTTTTGTTATTCAGTTTCATTCTACTTTGCTTGGTGTATGTATTTAGCTTAACATTTACATTAGGGTTCATTGTATTTTTCCTGCTTCAGGGTTATTGTGTCAGTGGTATAAACAAATAAGCTTCAACAATTATTGTTTATAGGGATATTTTCTATAGCAATACATTTGTTAGTGTGACAGGCCTAAATACAAAACTGTCTTCATTTTTTGGGGAGGGGTAGGCAGAATTAGACCAAATGCCATTGTACCCCACCAGTCTCTCTCTCTCTCTCTCCAGCATTGTGTTCTGGATAACGTTCTTCTGTCTGTGTCAAGGGCACAGTGGTGCATGGTGTGGCCTGGGACAGACTGAGCGCCAATGCAGCAAGCCTTAACACATCACCACTCCCAGATTTGGATGAGGACACAGACAGAAAGAGGAATATCGAACACTGCACAAACATAGGGATGACATCAACTCACCGCGCCGCAGGCAGTCCTCTCTTTGCCAGGTCAGCTCTGACCTTCTCACCAATGTGGCGATAGACGTCCACCAATGTTGTTATGGAGGCCTCGCGAACCTTAAGGCAAAACACCAAATTATTACTTATATAATAAGACTCAATTTTAGCTTTAGATTAACACAACCTGGACAAGGATTTTCATTTAAACAGAGTTTATATGCAGAGAAACTCACAATGAAAAAATAATAAACACTATTAAAAAAAAACATTTAAAAGAAAAAATTACAGTAAAATATGCTGAAAAAAATATAAAAATCCATTGAAAGGGAGGAGTGCAGATAAAACACAAATTCAGATGCACAGGTAAAATAAACTACCTCATAACAACTGTGGTTATTTGTCTGAAAATGGAAAAGGAAAAACTGCTTGTAATGAAAATGCTAATGTCCTTATAAAGCTTTAAAAAGGAGAGATGGGACTTGGAACAGTGCTGTGATTGGACAGTGAGTGTGTTCAGGGGATCTCTGCAGCTGAGAGTGGGCGGGACTAATATGTGGCGATTGGCTGAGATGCTGTGTGGGCAGATAATGATTGGGTAGAAGACAGGGGCAGATTTTGTTTTTGGGATGAGACTCCATAGGAGGTTAAACCAAACCTCCCTCTCTCTCTGTGGTGCAGATTTGAAGCTTGGGCTGTGTGGGTTAAAAGGTGGGTGCATGCTCAGCAAGGAGGTTTATGGAGCACATCTCCTGCTAATGACAGTAATAATGAGATAACTGCAACAAGACAAATGACTGTAAAATTGAACTCAGCCTAAAAGAGATGAAACAACATTGCCTTCAGAAAATATGGGGTATAAAACTGTTACAATCCTGAAATGATTTATCATTCGTATCACTGGAGGCGTTTTAGGCTTACTGTTGTAAATTATACTGGGGACTGGGGTGAAAATGTTGGCTTTTTAATTGATTTACACACATAACTTTTATGCATATTACTGTTTTTATGTTTTTATAACTTTTATGCATATTACTGTTTACCCAGGAAGGCAAAAGACTGATGTAGATGATTAAGAAAAAATCAAAACAAGAGGAGTTAAAATGAACAGGCATATATTATTAGTGTACATGTAATGTAAGTAATGTGCTAATGTGCTCAATTTCACATTTGTATTACTTTGCAGCTAGAATACCTATTGTGACAATATGGGTTTGTACCCAGGATGGAATATAACAAATATTCAATAGAAGCAGGTAATAGAAAGTGATAATGGATCACTTGTGGTATGCATAGACTTACCTGTGGGTTTTGGTCTCCAGTCAAAGAGCAGAGATGAGGGACAAGTTTACTGAGGATCAGCGTATGAGACCCATATCTACAAAAATGAATACAGTGGTGGACTATAGTATTACAGCCAAAAAAAAAAGACAAAAAACATACAGACTGGACTGATGCAGAGCTATTAAGCTTGACATTCACCAAAGAGGTGTCACTTTTCATTAGTAAATGAACGTTAAATAGCACTGAATGTTAAATAGCACCTGAGTAATGAAAGACTTACAAAGGTTAGTTCACATATTATAAAAAAGATACTACATTTGAATTTACTTAAAAACACTCATTCTGTACAGTATGGGGGATTACATAACAATACATCTATATTTCTGTAATGGTGCCATTGAAAGGACCTGGCGTTATGTTGTCTTGAGAGGGATACCATTACATGAACAAGATTACATTTTAAGCCATTGTTAAAAGGAACATTACAGAAATGAGGCTATGTAGTCACATGACATTGTGGTGGCCGTACTTGTACACATAAGCCTTCCTTATAGTCACTGTAACACTTAAGAGGACTAATCCTGGAGATTGGGAGTTCACAGCACAAACATCTTTCAAGAAAATGTGACTTTACTATCTTTAACTTGGAACATAATGAAATAAAAAGTGAAACAAATCCTACATGTTTGATGTTTGATTTGCATATAAAATAAAAACTTTTAAATCATTTGAGCTTTAAATATAACCAGGAAGTACATGAGTAAAAAAGGAAGCTACTCACGTGGTGATAGTGGCACTAAGACAAAGGCAGATTCCTTCTCGACTACGGAAGCTCTTGTGTTTGAAACCAGGGAGCAGCCTTTCCCAAACATACTGAGGGGGTAGAAAGATACAAAGACATATAATGAATAAATATAATACACTTGATGAAAAGAGGCTGTTAAAAAGACAAAGCACTGCTGTCAGAGGGGAATGAACAGATTATAGAGCAAAAGTCTATTTATGTGAATAGACAAAGCAGAGTTGACATAAAGCATGTGCAGCTCCAATGATGTCCAGAAGAGGGGGATCAAAACACATTTCACTTTAGCAAACTGCAATACCAAATGCTTCCCTTAGGATAGATAATAAGGCTGCTCAAGTTATTTGGCTCATAATTTAAATAATTTCAAACAATTATTTCTAAATATTATCCTTTAGAGAAAATAAAGACCTAATAATTTCATTAATAATGTTTTGTGTCACTTGTTGGTGAGATTAGACGAGAGGCTTTGGTTCAAGTTCTGAGTGGGTGAACGAGCACACACTCTGAACATCATTAAATGTGGATTACAGCATCTTTGTATCTGAATAGAGTAGTAATTGAAATTAGATTTTTTACAGCCTTACACAGCCTTAAAAAATACCTGTGAGTAGCTTCTAAATCTAACCATAAACATAAAACTATTAGCTTGTAAGTAGTTTTGGACATCTCGCTTATTCGTAATCATGTGAATTTCATTTAATTCACAGAGGATTACCAGAATTTGTGATATATAATAATGATGATATATAATCTACAAGCTTTATCTACCAAGGACAAGATGCTCTGACTTAAAAGCATGTTTATTTGAGCCTTACCATGGGCGAAGCAGTCTGCTCCATAGTGTGGAGGATGAGAGCTTGGCTGTTTTCTCTAACCTGATCCTTCCCATCTCCCAGTCGGTCCACAAGAGCTGGTAACACTATAAACAATGCCAGAGAGAGGAAAGGTCAAATCATGGACATTGGACAAAAAGAAAATAACATGGAAGAAAAAGCATATACATAACCGTCCAAATGTAGTGGTTTTACATCAACAAATGTGTGTTTGGCCAAGGCTGGTGATCAGGCAAGGATAAGGACAAATAAGAAATGGACCGTAACTAAAATTGTGTCAAGAGCATGAACTGTACTCATGTCACATCCATTTAAACGTACTGCTCCATCAATAGTTATCCAAACAGGAAGACAAATTTGTGACTGTAATTGCATTAACCACAACAGTAACTCATAACATGGCTCAAAGAAAGACAAAGAAATATGCAAGATTGGGGCTGAAAGATAAATCAAACAATGCAATCTGAAGAGTCGCAATTAAATCACAGACATTATTTAGGTAAATTTATTTACCCAGCCATCATCAAAATATCCAGTCTCCCCATTTTTCTCTGGGGTCTTATTGTGTATTAAATTTACTAATTGTACTTTCATTGTTTATGTCGTCATTCGGTGAGAAAAGAGAATTGTTAATGGCAAATCCTTAGACCTCTATATATTCTGGTCAGTTTTCAAACTCAAATGTGACTGAATGGCAATACTTTTTTGAAGTATGAAAATTTGAAAATTGTCAATAAGATTGTTTTTAATAGTTCTGTCTGATTTATGTTTTTATTTTCAACAAACTATATTATATAAGAGCATGGGGTTTAACCAAGTCAGACTGGACAAATACACTCCTACCCAAATTCCTCCTTTGCAGCATCAGTGAGGGAGTAACACAGTGATGTCATCTGCCCTTTTTCTGCATGAGCATTTCTTTGCATGAGCGTGCATTATGTTAGCATAACAGCTGGTTGCCTTGACTACAAAGACAAAACCCTCAAACAGAAATGACAGTGGGCCATTGTGTCGCCACAGACTATGTCATGCCGTAGTATGTTGTACTGCATGGGCTCTGGGTCTTTAAGATTTAAAATACAGAGACTAGTTTTGTTTACTTTCAGATGTTACTTCAGGTGGTGTTTAATTTGGGTTTTAAATGGCTACAACCACAATGACCTCAGCATTTTAGTCAACAAAACCAAAAACATCCTGGGTTGCTAGAGTCTATTAGCTACTTTACTGGTAGGCAGAATTTAACAAAACTTACTTATGAAATACAGATCTTTTTATGATTGAGATTACATCACATCATCAAAATACCAGACTGTAATCTGCACATACACTGCTGGGAGTTCTGTGGTCGTATCGTCAACATGTGCACAAATACAACACACAAGTGCAGCCGCATGGAAAGAGCAGAGGCTTTGGATCAATACAATCGCTCAATTTCAATGATCTCACCTTCCACCCCTCCAAGGGCCGAGGAGGAGGAGGAAAGCAAAGTGGAAATATGAGAGCACAGGAAAACAGAAGGGAAGAAGAAGGGACGATTTCAAATGCCATCCATGTTTTTACCATCGACCTGAAAGAGTTAATTACACACAGCCAGGACAGAGATGGGCTCACAGACGGAGTAGCCCAAGGTTGAATATATTTGTGGGTGTGCGGTTGCGGACTTGGACTGTGTGCCATGATAAGCTGTTACAAAGCTGTGCTCCTGAGAAGTAGGACTTTGTTGGCGTCAGGAGCCGGTCTAGTTGACAAAGACAGCTGCTAGCACTACCGCCACTCATAAACACAAAGGAAAATCTGATACAGGACCTGGTGTAGGAAATCATGTGAGAGTTAGGCGTAGTTTGGATGTAATGAACTACATAGCAATAAGGCAGACATTTAAACAACCTAAAATAGACAAAAAAAGAGGACTAAGATGAATCATCAGTTCTCACTTTGGTGTAGTTTCAGAGGAAGGGGAATAATGTACAAGACGACAAACTCAGAATTAAAGGTATAGTTATAAATTGATTGAAAGGTAACAGAACTATTTAATTTTAAATTGTTCACAATGGTCCAGTTATTTCTCACTTTCCTAACGCATACTTGGCACCTAGCATCTAGTTTTAAACGTAATGAGTTCATAAGTGCATTTCACAACTTTTAAAAGCCAGAGTGCCACTTCCTGGTTCACAGAGGATAAAAATGCTCCAGAGAAATTGGGTATAACCCGTTTAAATTCACTGCCGTGTTTTAGCTTTAGTTTCATGTTGTTTGATGTTTAACTTTAAAACATTTGTACAGTTCTTTTCTCACCTGTGCCCAAGTATCCTTTGAACCGTTCTCCCATTCGATCCACGAATGCTCCACAGATGTCTATCCCTAGAAGTGCCACCTAAAACAGAAAATTATATGTTATAAAGGAATTACACAAAAATAAACATTTAATTTTGTTTTTGATACAATGCAGCACTGAGCTTTGATATTGATTATATTCATGTTTTAAAGTAAATGAGTCCTTTCAGATTTTTTTAAATTTTCTCCATTCAAAATGTCATATTTTAACAAAGAGCCATTGGTATCTAGCTTAGAACCCACAAATAAAACATATCTGAAGACAAAGGTGAAAGTGAAAAGTATCGGGTTGTTGAGAGTGGAATAATAAAATAGTTAACTTTATTACAACAACAACTCTTTGGGCCAATTCCTGCACTTAGTATAGCTACCATTAAGTGTTATTGTTGTGTTAACAGTGGGTACGATGTGAAAAAGCCATTTAATTTGACTTATTGTTGTTTTATAGACTAGAGTTTAAAAGAGCGTACCTAATGTAATTTCCAGCCCTTTAGCCTGTCATCACTAGGATTCGCCATAGTAAATACTATTTGGCTTGTGACTTGAATCTGTGAAGGGAGCCATGTTTTTTGTCTGTAGAGTAAAGCTGACTTTTCCACAACGTTTCTGATTAGAATCACATCCCACACTGTGCTGTGCCACTGGAATGCTTGTCTTGGCAAAGATGTGGTCATAGCAGCTTTCAAAACCACATTCAAACATTACTTTCCCATATCCAAATGCCTTTTTTCCTTTTTTGGACAAAGGGGAGCCAGGCCAGGTAAGATCAGATGCAAACGGCTGAGGAAATACAAAGACATAGCATGGAAGCCAAATAACGTCACCAGAAAATCACCTGGAGAAAAACAACACAAGCTGGTTGAATAAGATGACTCCTTCTTGACCTAATTTTGGAGTGAAGATGGAAAACAGCAGGAGAAAGAAGAAACCAGGAAAACGAGACTCCCCTCCCCCTTCAGTACCAAGCACCCCAACAAGCTATGGCCTTCAACCATGTGTCATCATCAGCTAGACATATAGGGGGTGCACTTTGAAGAAAATAAATGTAATGGATTGCATAAAAGAATAGAAAAGTATGATGTTTACACACACACAGTAAATAGTCACTGAAAAGAACAGTTTTGATGACATGGCCTTGCTGAAAACATGGTGATTGTGTTGAGTTGAAAATAAGCTAACATTTAGTCCAGAATGAATAGGCCATTGTGAACACCCAAGTTACTACTTAAGGTGGCTTAGTTGGCTAATAGGCCTCATGCCACGTACAAGGTTTACTCTGGATTTCAGACAGGCCCACGGCATGTTACGGGAAAACATCAGCATTAATGGCTCCCAGTGGTACAATATTCTTATGTAATAATAAAAATATCTGTTGTACTATTAAACAAATGTTTAACTTTTGTCCATTTTATCTCATTTCCTCATAACAAATATTGTTATTGTTATTTTTTCTGAGCCAGAATAATGATCCTCATAGGACTTAAAGGGCTTATATTACGCTATTTTTTTATCTATGTTAGAATGTTGTTTCTCCATCAAAAACAAATCTGGAGTTGTGTTTCATTCACAAACAACACACAAGCCCTACATGTTTAGGCTGAGTTATTCTCTCAAACAGAAAACACTCTGTTCCACCCTGTGATGTCATGTGGTAATACAGGAAGTACTTCACTGTGTTTTTAAACTCCATACATCTTCACTAGAATAATTTGGATAATTTCAACCCTATAAGTAACTTGAAAACCACCACTACATGACATCGCAAGGTGGAGCAGAGCATTGGAGATGTAGACATACTAAAAATAAAGGGTTACCCAAACATGTGTGAATGAAACAAAACACAAATCCAGACATGTTTTGTTTGTTTGCAATATGGGACCTTTAAATTGCCCTTCAAATCAACCTTCCCATCATGTGTACAGTGAGGCACTAGAGCACACAGAGCAAAGGCGTGTTTTGTACAGCACTGCTACATTCCACTCCATTTCTGCCATGACCCTGTTATATTGAATCTGTCATGTCATGTTTGGATCCCTTTGGACTCTATGTAGTAACCATTTTCTATTGGTTTTAAAGAAGTAATGTAATGCATTGTTTTTTGCCATTTGTTTAGACTTAGACAAACTTAACTGATCCACAAGGGAAATTATTTGGATACAGTAGCTCACTCATCATAATATAATATAATAACAGAGAGTAACAAAAATAGATGGTATAGCAAAAAGACAGGTGTCTCTTGCAAATGTATATGTACAAGTCAAAATAAAATAGAAAAATAAGTAATAAAATATAAAATAAAATATAAAATCACAGCTATATACAAGAGACAAGAACGACAGTGCAATGATATGCTGATTGACAGGGCATAAGGTTATCCGTTACTTAAGATTAAGTTGTTGTACAGTTGTAGGGAGCATTATCTGTTACATAAGGGTGAGTTCTTGTACATCTGTAAGGAGTATGGTATGAATGTAGTCCTGTATCTCTCACTGTTTGAGCGGAGCTGTAGGAGCCTGTTGGGAGAATGAGCTCCTCTGTCCCTCTATAGTCTGGTGCAGTGGGTGAGTTGTTGTACAGTTGTAGGGAGTATTATCTCCTCTGTCCCTCTATAGTCTGGTACAGTGGGTGAGCAGGAGTGTCCATGATGGAGAGCAGTTTGTCCAGTGTCCTCCTGTCCCTCATTGTGACAAATTACATGCTTATTGCATATATATGTGTGTGTGCGCGCGTGCGTTAGTTGTTTTTATGTCTAGATCCTCCTTTTGAGGCTGGTACTTTCCAGCTGGAGAGGAAGCTGAAAAGAGCAGCTTGTTCTATTCAGTATTATATTATGTGTATAGTAAAAAGTATAGAGCATGTAACTCTGGTGGTGAAAAGCTGAATTCAAGCATCAGCTTGGATTTAGGTGGCATATAGAGGCAACATCACTCCTTTGTTTCACACAGTGCACACACAGTCCCAAGAGCAGTTTTCCAGTCAGCACTGACACCTCACACATTAACACCATGACATTTTGAACATGAAATAAAATACCTATTTTTCTATTGTCGACATTCTTACTATTCATTAATTTAAGTGAAGGCTATTAAGACAAATACTGTCACAAAAGTCTGCACCCTTTATCTTGAGACCAGGGCCTCCAATGATCTGACTCATCACTCCTTACAAACTCCATGCAATATTTATTATGTCCACAAAATCTCATGTAGACAGTAAATGCTTTAAGTGAAAGCAATATCACTATTCTCAAATGGTGCATGGTTCATTTCATATGTTGTATGACTACAAAACGTATTTTTGCCCATTACTAAACTCAAACTAATATGTAATGAGACTGAGTACATGATACCATATTCCCATTTATGTATGTCATTATGTTTACCAGGAAAAAATATAAAGTTTGTTTCTTTGATTGTATTCTTGTGCTCCAATCCCCTTCATCCATCAATGCATCACCACCTCTTGGTCCAAACAGACATTTCTGGGGCTGACTCAGCATATTACAGCTAACAGCGCCTTCCTCTTTGGCATGGTACACCAGAAAGCTGCTGCTTATATTTGATTTGGCTAAAGTGTTGAAAACATCTGGCTCGCACTATGATGATGTACACATGTACAGTAACAAACACATCGGCTTACCAGTAAATAAATCACACAAAATAAACAATAAGGCATTTAAGTCTAACCTACATTGTAACCCTGCCTATACTTAAATACAAAGGTGTTATAAAAAGGTAATCAAAAAGGAAATCAACTTTAAGCATGTTCAGGCCTGTCTTGACTTTGGCGACAAAAATGTCACTTATCTGAAATAAGAGTACTACACAAGTGCCAGGGTATCACAGACGAGACTTGACTGGTAAAGCAGACAAATGGAAAATGGGGGAAGGATAGAGGAAAAGCATATGTCATAATAAGGAGTCTACAAGCCCCTCCCCCTCTGTTCAGAAGGCTACAGTTCTGACAATAGGTCTCCTCACATGCCCACTATCTGGCAATGTCAACATTATAAAGAAAACCACAAAACCCAGGAATGCACTGCATTAGCCACACGTTCTCGCCCTAAACATTGGATTTTTTAAAACTGGAAATAAACCTCTAATGAAATAAAAAATGTGTTGGTGTACAATTTGTCATTTTAGCATTACAGTCAGTTTAACGATTAAAACGTATTCTTGTCCTTGAGGAAAAATCTACTGCAGGGCCAGTGTTGACTGATGTCAAAGCCAAAAGTCTCACCTTGAAATTGCTGGCGTTGATCCATCCCGTTAACTCGTCTATCGTCTTGTCTAAGCGGGGTTTGTCCTGCTCCACGTCCGGGGAGCGTTGTGGGTCATTCAGGTAATCAATGAGATCCTGGCCGACTTGTAACCTGCGGGACACCTCCTTCTGTACTACCTGCTGGTAGAAATAGTCCATGTTGTCATGTTCCTCCATTGGGCACTCGCTGCCGAGAGGCTCGCCCCGGGAGCTGGCCGCAGACTGCAGATAGCGGGTGTGAAGTCAGGGCTTGAACTGAGAAGCGCACTCCCGTAAAGATGGACTCTGGGTATGGGCAACAAAAATCTTAAATTTGATGTACATGTATGTTGTTAATGAGCAAATTTCTTGTTATATACTTCATCCACAAACCATCTTTTATAGCAAATAAAACTTTAAACACAGCAACGTTTGATGTCAGCTATCCTTCCTTGTCTTTACGACGGTCAAGCAAATAGTTAACATAAAACTTAAAAGAACTTCGGTATAGCGATGTTTCTGTTGGGGTTTTCCAAAGAAAGTGGCAGTCTGGGCTATCTATTATGCTCGTAAAAAGGCACGCAAGGGTAGGTTATTAGCGGATCGACCCAAACAAGAGCTAGCTGAGAGCTAACGCTAGTGCTCAGCTCCGGAGGCCCAACACCGGGCTTCACTTCGGTCTATTCATGTCCAGAAGCAGAGATCCGCGGACGCTATGCCTGACAGGTCAAGTTGCAGAGAACTTCCAGCAAAGTGTTACGCTCCAGTCACACAGTAAGATTCTTCTCTGTAATTCGCAGACAAGCGCCAATTTTGATAACCCTGGGAAGTGAACCTGCCGGGGACCGCGGTTTACAGAGAAGCGCAACCGATCAACGATCAAGGCTGGGTCCTTGGCGCCGCACTGCTGTCCAACATGGTGCCTGACGTAAATTCCGAAATAAACATGTTACTGAAAGCGCACATTTGGTCTTATTTTCTGTACAATCTGCATTGTTAAAACAAGTATCTTTTAGTGAACTTATATAGTCCCTTTAAATTACTTGCGACGGATAAACATTTTGCTTTAAACACTGGGCGTGTCTATTACAGTTGTAGATCTTTGCTGACACCTTGTGGCGCAGTGTCTTGCTTGTTGAGACAGAAGTGTTATTTACAAGGGTGTCCAAAGTGTCTTTGGCCGCATATTGAAAGACCGGTTGCCGTTACCTGCGCACTATTTTTTTTTTTAGTTATAAAATTATTTAAATTAAATATGAAAAGCGAAATCTAATGTCTTTCTGATAATGGTCAATGAATTTACTAGCATCAGATTTTGCAGTTTACATGTAATTTAAATAATCTTCATGGTCCAGAAATCAGATTATAATTAGATTTTGGTGTGCATGTGAACAAGGCCACAGATTAAGGGCCATCGACAGATGGTCAATACAGTAAATTATTCAAATTTTTGCATGTCGCACAGGTTAAACTCAGCCACAAGACAAAAAGTGTCAGAGGGTCGCTTTTGGCCATAATTTGGACGAACAGTGGAGGAAATAAGTATTTGATCCCTTGCTGATTTTGTAGGTTTGCCCACTGACAAAGAAATGAACAGTCAATAATTTTAATGGTAGGTTTATTTTAACATTGAGAGATAGAATGTCAAAAAGAAAATCCAGAAATCACATAATAGAAAATATATTAAAGGATTTGCATTTCATTGTGTGAAATAAGTATTTGACCCCCTACCAACCATTAAGAGTTCTGGCTCCCACAGACCAGTTAGAGTCTAACTGGTCTGTCTAACTGTCTAACTGTTAGACACTCCTAATCAACTGGTCACCTAAATTAAAGACACCCGTCGCCTGTATAAAAGACACCTGTCCACAGAACAAGTCAATCAATCAGTCATTACCCAAAGCTCATTTCTGTCATTACCCAAAGCTCATGACCTTAGGTGAGGGTAGGAACGTAGATTGACCGGTAAATCGAGAGTTTTGCCTTTCGGCTCAGCTCCCTCTTCACCACAACGGTCCGGTACAGCGACCCCATCACTGCCGACGATGCACCGATCCACTCGTGAACAAGACCCCGAGATGCTTGAACTCCTCCACTTTAGACAAGGACTCCCCACCCACCCGGAGAGGGTAAACCACCTTTTTCCAATCGAGAACCATGGCCTCGGATTTGGAGGAGCTGATCCTCATCCCAGCAGCTCGGCTGCAAATCGCCCCAGTGCACGTTGGAGGTCCCGTTTCGATGAAGCCATCAGGACAACATCATCTGCAAACAGTAGAGATGAGATCCTGTAGTCCCCAAACCGGACCCCTCCGGCCCCTGACTGCGCCTAGAAATACAATGAACAGAACCGGTGACAAAGGGCAGCTCTGGCGGAGTCCAACACGCACCGGAAACAGGTCCGACTTACTACCGGCAATGCGAACACAGCTCCTGCTCCGGTCATACAGAGACCGGACAGCCCTTAGCAAAGAGCCCCGGACCCCATACTTTCAGAGCACTCCCTACAGGATCCCAGGAGGGACACGGTCGAATGCCTTCTCCAAATCCACAAAGCACATGTGGACTGGTTGGGCAAACTCTCATGAACCCTCGAGCACCCGGTGGAGAGTATAGAGCTGGTCCAATGTTCCCCAGCAGGGACAAAAACCACACTGCTTCTCCTGAATCTGAGGTACGACCACTGGTCGGATTCTCCTCTCCAGTACCCTGGAATAGACCTTACCGGGGAGGCTGAGGAGTGTGATTCCCCTGTAGTTGGAACACACCCTCCGGTCCCCCTTAAACAGAGGGACCACCACCCCGGTCTGCCAGTGCAGAGGTACTGTCCCCGACCACCACGCGATGTTGCAGAGACGTGTCAGGCAAGACAGCCCCACAACATCCAGAGACTTAAGATACTCAGGACGGATTTCATCCCCCCAGAGCCTTGCCACCAAGGAGCTTGCCAACCACCTCAGTGACTTCAGTCCGGGTGATGGACGAGTCTACCTCTGAGTCCCCAGCCTCTGCTTCCTCCTCAGAAGACCTGACAGTGAGACTGAGGAGATCCTGAAAGTATTTCTTCCACCGTCCGACAACACCAGTTGAGGTCAGCAGCTCTCCACCCGCACTGTAAACAGTGTTTGCTGCTGCTGCTGCTGCTTCCCCCTCCTGAGGCGTCGGACGGTTTGCCAGAATTTCTTTGAGGCCGTCCGATAGTCCTCCTCCATGGCCTCTCCTAACTCCTCCCAACCCAGAGTTTTTGCCTCTGCGACTGCCTGGGCTGCAGCACGCTTGGCCCGCCGGTACCTGTCAGCTGCCTCAGGAGTCCTACGAGCCAACAAGGCCCTATAAGACTCCTTCTTCAGCCTGACGGTATCCGGTGTCCACTACCGGGTTCGGGGATTGCCACCGCGACAGGCACCACAGACCTTACGATCACAGCTACGAGCGGCCGCATCGACAAAAGAGGCCGAGGACAAAGCCCACTCAGACTCCATGTCCCCAGCCTTCCCCGGAATCTGGGAGAAGCTCTCCTGGACATGTGAGTTGAAGGTCCCCCAGACAGAGGGCTCTGCCTTACGTTCCCAACAGACCTTCATTATATGCTTGGGTCTGCCAGGTCTTTTCGGCTTCCTCCTCCGCCAGCGGACCCAACTACAACCAGGTGGTGATCGGTTGACAGCTCTGCCCCTTTCTTCACCAAGACACGCGATTAAAGTCGATCATCGGCCTCCGGCCTAGGGTGTCTTGGTGCCACGTGCACAAATGACACCTTTGTGCTTGAACATGGTGTTGTTATGGACAAACCGCGGCTAGCACAGTCCAATAACAGGACATCGCACGGGTTCAGATCAGGGAGGCCGTTTCTCCCAATCACCCCTCTCCAGGTGTCACTTCCGTCGCCCACGTGGGCGCTGAAGTCCCCCAGTAGAAAAACGGAGTCCCTGGGAGGGGTACTGGACAGTGCACCGACCGGGGACTCCAAGAAGGCCGGGTACTCTGCACTGCTGTTTGGCCCGTAGGTCGACACAACAGTGAGAGACCTGTCCCTGACCCGAAGGCACAGAGACGCGACCCTCTCGTTCACCGGGGTGAACTCCAACACACGGCGGCTGAGCTGTGGGGCAATGAGCAGGCCCACACCTGCCCCCCGCCGCTCCCCGCGGGCAACGCTAGAGAACTAGTCTCCATGTGCGGAGATCCAGTCCTCGAGGCCCCTGCCTTCGACTGTCGCCCAAATCTCCCTGCACCGGCCCCTGTGGATCGTCCTGCAGGTGGTGGGTCCACGGGAGAACGGCCCCACGTCGCTCCTTCCTGTGTCCGGCCACCAGACGCTCTCTGTCGAGCACCCACCCCAGGCCTGGCTCTAGGGTGGGGCCCCGGTAACGCCAATCCGGGCGACGTAACTGGCTTTGCTGTGTTAATTGTCATAGGGGCTTCTGAACTGCTTTTCTGACCTGTCCCCCAGGACCTGTTTGCCTTGGATGATGTTACCAGGGGCATGAAGCCCCTGACAACATAGCTCCCAGGATCATTCGGGGCCATTTATAGACTGTTCATTTCTTTGTCAGTGGGGGTGAATAACTATCACAAAACAGAAATGTCACCATTTCTTTTTTGCATTTATTGTTTGTTTATTTTTTCCATGTATTTATTTATTTATTTTTCCAAACATAAAACTGTTAAACTGTCATAGAGAGGGCTTAAGTATCACAGTTGGTGAACTATTTTTGCCCTGTTTAGTTAGTTTAAATATTACTTTCCAGTGCCCTGAGCATCTCCCCAAGATGACACTTCTTCTACTTCGTAGACTGCTGAATCAGTACTGATGGCTGCCTGAAATTTGTCTGTGCCTCTCCAATTACTACATATCACATTTTTCCAGAAAATATGATATACATCATAATCCTACAACTGTGCAAGACATGTGACATTAGGCATACATATTTAAAATGAAAGGACTTTAGGCTGAAAGTTTGGAACATATTCAGTGCAATCTGTTATAATCATCACCACTTAATTCGCATATTTTAAATACAAGATATATGATTGTCACTATGTCGAGGTGCCTTTGCACACAGCCTCAAATATTTTAGCAGAATCAAATTTAAAATGTTCTTTGAGTCAAAGTTGCACCAAAATTAGCCCTGAATGATATCCAAATACAGGCAGCAGACCCATTACGTTATTGACTCATTAAAAATCATGGTAGAATTCCCATATCAATATTACTAAGGTCACCTCTAAGAAAGTAGGCAGACTGGAAATCGACTCTTGTAAACATGTTTGTGATGCTAATCTAATCCCATGATGTAAACAAATGCTTAAGTATTCAGGTAGAAGCTAGTCAACAGGCTACTGATAGGATTGATAAGGGCCTACAAGCCAACAGAACCACGCAGTACAGAGAGCCCAGTCTATCCCAGTAGCAAACTCAACATAATGCTTTCTGACATCAAATCTCTTAATAATAGGCCCACTTTGTCCACATCACATTTCTCTTCTATTTCCAAAAGAAAGACATCCGATCTGATATGGATAGACAGGCATTAACAATTACAATAAGTACTGAAAAGAAATGGTAAAGTAAAACTAACCTTTTTACCCACTCTTATTTTGTGAGTGAGTTTACATAAGTGTAGTCTTTTATCATTGCAAAACATTCTCTGTACAAACATAACAAAATCTCAACACAAGTATTTTTAGATGCACAAGTATGTTGCTTGTCCATGTCCTGTGTCGCTCGCTCACACAGAGGTGTCAGTATAACAGTATTTCAGAAGGTCTATGCATTTCTCAGATGTCCTTGTCCAACATGATAGTTGTTTACTGGTCAGAATAATTCACAGGATGACCACAGAGTAGAGGTGTTCAGTGATTGGTTGAGATGATAGTCCTCAAAGAGACATTTTCATATATTTCTTTTTGAACATGATGCATTGTAGAGTTGTTGTTTTTTTCATTCAGACACTACTTCAGAGTGTGCTCTTTTAGCCTTATTTACCCAGGGCCCGGGTCGCTGGAGTGTATAGAGCATTATGGTGGCAGTCATTTTTAGTTTTTGAAGTGAGAATGAGAAAATGCAGAGAGTCCCATCTATCTGTGATTTGTCCAAAACATAAATCTTATCTTGGGCTTCTGCAGCACTGAGTAACGAAGTGAGAGGAGGCGCAGGTATAACTGATCAACTGATCAGCAAATCAGAGGCAACCAGTCAATATATTGATCAGGAGAAGTGAGTGGGTCCAGCCCTCCCCCTGCCCCAAACATTAACATATATCCCAGCCCCTTTCCCCCAATTTCAGAGCAGCAGGACCTGTAGACAGAGGTGGCCCCCCCTGGCTCTCCACTGTCAGAGGATGATGCAGCAGCGGCACAGACGCTGGCCACCACCATGCACAGAGGGAGGCGGAGTCACAGGAGCGAAGTAGGCGTGGACTTTGATCTCAGGAAGGTGAGCCTGTGAAGAAAATGGAAAGGTTGAGATCGGGTGCAGATTTAGTTTGACTGAGGTTGATCATTTGTTATTAATCTACACTTTTCTAATCTAAACTTCTGAATATGAAATTAACAAGTATCACACATTTTTTTTGTTTGGAATAAGCACAAGTAAGTAATAAAAATGTAAGGCCTCATAATTCAACTGTACATTTAAATATCTGCCCTACAGGTCAACATCCTCTCACCCGAATGCGCTTGATGCCAGCTCGTGTGACCTGCTGACAGTCGTAGAGCTCTATGCGCTCCAGACGATGGCAGCTCTTGAGGTGCTCTAGCGTTACGTCTGTGATGAGAGGGCAGTTATCCAGCTCCACCACTGTGAGGCGCTCTTGGCCACAGGTGCTGCTGCTCAGAGCTCTAATACCATCATCCGTGATCAGCTCACAGTGTGACAGGGACTAGACCACAACAGAGATGTCAGAATACTTGTAGTACAGAAATCAGTCACACGGGTTAAGAAAAGTTTTATACCAATGCTTGTAGGCGAGGGCAGTGGATAGACAGTTGAACCAAGGTATTGTCTGTCACCTGTGGAAAAGAAAAAAAGCTTTACTATGATCTCTTTAACAATATAAATTAATGGTACAATCATTCATTTTTTATTACTGTATTTAATGCACTCAATTTGCACATTAAAAATGTAATAAGATATACATTTTTTTTAACTATAAAATAATGTGAAGCTTTAATAATGCCCTTACCAAAATACATTCTTCTAAGTCCATTTTTTCAAGCTCGTGACAGTTCTGTAAGAAAAATCAAACCAAATGAAAGTAAATATAGATAACAATGATGCATGTAGAAGTAAACCAAATGAAAAAACATGTACTCACCCTTGCAAGAACAGTAAACCCAGCATCGGTAACATGGGAGCATCGAGCAGCTTCTAATATTCTAAAAACAAACACAGATAGTTTATGCGTAAGTACTCTAAAATCATCAATGGTAAACTTGTCTAGTGGGAGAAAGTATGCAGAGAAAGTATTTCATTGTCACATACAGGCACAAGTATAGAGAATTACAAATGAAAATGAACAAGGATAAACAATAACAAATGGAGAGAATAAATGATTCTTACTTAAGTCTGGGACAGTTGAGACCCAGTGCAGTTAAAGAGGCATCAGTGATGTTACTGCACCCGGACACACAAAGAATCTGTAACTTGGGGCAACCTCTGCAAAGACTGACCAGGCCATCATCTGTTATTTGCTGCAAGAAAAAAAAAAAAAACAATCATGTAACAATACACACACACACACACACACACACACACACACACACACACACACACACACACACACACACACACACACACACACACACACACACAATTCAGTATTACAAGTCTTATCTTACTGTGCAGGACTGCAAGTTGATGGTAGTGAGTTTTGGGCAGTGTTTCTGAAGGTGCTTCAATGCTCCATCATCCAGCTGAGAAAGTTTAGAAGAGGACAAAGGACAATGAACAAGAACTAATTTTCATAACATAATCCAGGGAAATTTCTTGAAGACATATCATACATATTATGGCTTATTTTAGCACAATAATAAATAATAATAAAATGCTAACTAAATATAAAATAGACAAGTAGTTATGCAGTGAAGTGAAGAAATAAGCTCTAGTGCTACCTGTGTGCAGCCTCTGAGGAACAGTGCTCTTAAATCACTACAGCCTCGTGCCAAGGCTTCAATACCATCACGTGTGATCTGATCGCACCAAGACAAGTTCAACATCTCCAGCAGCCTGCAGCCATCACTGAAAAAATACATGTCAATGTCAATATATGGATACCACATAATGTAAGTATAACTGAGATCTCTGTCAGCGTGTGCTACCTGAGGGCTTTGAGGGAGTGGTTGGTGATGGACACACAGGACGTGAGATCTAAGTGTTTGAGTCGAGAGCAGAACTTGCTGAGGCTGAGGCAGGTGCTGTCCGTGATCTTGGTGCAGCCATTTAAATTCAACAGTTCTATATTTCTACAATTCTGTGCAAATGTCCTGTAATTGAAAAAAACATTTTAAAATATCACAACCTAAACTTTTCTAGCTTTTGTGAGCTGCTGTATCTTTTGGAATAATCAACATTAAAAACAAACAATAATAATGTAAGATTTGTATTTTTTGTTTGTTCCCTGTAGTAATGCCCAATAAGCTATATGGTTGAATGAAACTATTTTGGGGTCATAATAATGCAGCCATGATAAGGTCACATACAGATATAAACTGTTGAACGGGGTATTTGAGAGAACTTTGAGAGATAATGACAATACAATAATTTACAATAATAAACAACAACACACTGATATTGCTAAACATGCAATTAAGCTAAATTTTATTGCCCTACGACAATAATTAAGTTATAAGATTCTTGTAAAAAGCATGTAATTCTCAAAACATAATGGCCATAAACTGTATAAAGAAGTGGACTAAGGGAGTCCATCGAGGCTAGCATTTATGGAGGCGAATTTGAAGAGTTCCATATTTGGAATTCCGTCTGTCTGTATCATAGCAACCAAAAAGCCAATCTGGAGTGAGGCTGTTGAAACCGGCACTGGTTTGGCAGGGGGCGGGCACCTAGCAACACTGAGTGCGTTTACATGCACATCAGTATCCCGGTTATTAGGCACATACCGGTTATGGAAGTATTCGGGATATGCTGTTTACATGCGCGCTGAGCAACCGGGATACTCATATCCCTGTGTACATGATCAAATGTAGTATCCCGGTTTCTTGACATAATCTTACAAATGCGCAAAATTATATATTTAATAAACCAGGAAAACAACCATGATATTATAATGTGATTAATGCAGCTTTGCCCACATTTGTTTACATTTTACAGAAACGAAACTTAAAACCACATGGCTAATTTGCATAAACTATAAGCGCTGAAAAAACAGCTGGCTCCTTGTGCCCTGATGTAGTCAGCTTCTGTTGGACTAAAGGAGACTCAGTGGAATATTTGTGTTCTTCCTGTGACAGAGGATGTGCTGCTGATGGTGAGTCTGTTCTGTGCGTGTATTGCGCTGGAGAAGGTTCATGTTAAACTTTTCAGAGATCATACTGTGCAGGTCATACGAGTGCAGACTGTAGGTATGCAGGTTTAGCGTACTGCCACTTTATTTATGTTGGCTACCGGTGTGATGAAAAGACTAAAAGGTGTAAATAATTCTCATAGGACTCAACGCTGTAGTGAATGAGGAAGTAAAAGGACGATGGTGCACTTGTTGTAGTCTGTTTTCTGGGCGTTCCCGACGCTGGTTAGGAGGATCCGGATTCACCTAAAGCGGCGATAGGAGGTATTTTTGCCCATTTTTAACCATTTTTGTTTGTCTTTTGGACGCATGCGCACTCAACTTTATGTTGCCATATTCGGGATATGGCGTATACATGCCAGAGTATCCCGGTTACTATCGGACTATCCCAGCTACAATATCCCGGTTTCTCATAACCGGAATACTGGCTTATTCGGGATACTGAAACTGGGATATACATGCACCATGACGAAACTGGGATATTCAAAAAACCCGATCATAACCGTGATACTGATGTGCATGTAAACGCACTCACTGTCAGTGAAGCCTGTGGTTAACGCTAGAGGGAGCGACCTTGGGGAAAGAAGGCACCTGATTTTTCGGATATTAATATTCTATCTTAAATCTTGATTTATAGACAAAATAGCAAAATAAAAACACCAGGATTATAAAGACCGGGTTAATACGAACATTTTAAGACCAACATGAGGAGTCTGACAGCAGCAGTTACAGAGAGAGGTGAGAGTTTTTCAATAGAAAGTGAATTACAGCCAGAGTCAATGGAGATGGAAGCATTACCATGCTCACTTCCTATTTGGAACGTGGCAGCTAGCAGGTTAGTTATGTTCATTTATATATACAGTCTATGATCATAGCAAACCTAAAGCACTGCAATTCCAATGTACTGCAGAATTACCATAAAGAGATGAAATTTAGAGCACATTTCCAAATTTTGGAGAAAGTTATCTTATATGGAAAGCAAAAAGTAATAAAACCTACTAAAATATATTTTGAGGGAAAACACAGTGCCACAGTTATAAGCAGTTCCACGGCTGAGAGACAATGAGGATCTTACTTCATTGAGGCATCTCCCACGCTCAGGCAGCCCCTGAGGCTCAACTGCCTCAGGAAGCCTCCACATCTCTTTGAAATGTTCTCTACCACCCGGCCCTGAGAAACACATTAAAACAGATAATAAAAGAAGATATTGAGAAGACTGACACACTGGAGGGATAAAAAAGATTTGCAGTGCTGAATGATTCATTTGGTTGAAATTTTGTAAACTTGCCTTATTCGTGCATATGCATCATATAAATCAACCACTTCTTATACTGTACATTGTTAAAATGTTTCACAGAGGGAAGAAGGAGGAAGAAGAGACAAGACTTAGGGCACAGGCCAGAGGATAAACTGTGACATCACATTCAGCACCAAAGCCTACTGACCCAGCACTAAGCTGCGGGCCAGATAATGCTACTGAATGAGAGCGCTGCACATTGTAACACACCCAGTGGTCCTGCCCTCATGTGCCCTCCTGCCCTGTCAAGCCTCACCTCGATGTCAGTCTGAAAGTTGAAGAGGTCGATCTTCTGCCAGTTGCTGCCGTCCAGGGCCAGCACATTCCACGCCTGAGAGGGTCATGGACAGAGAGACACAAGTAGGTCAGGCAGAGGTGGGAGCGCTTATCATAAAAAGTGAGAGTGCGTCAAGCACAAACACATGACCTGTACAAACATTTAGGTGGCTGTAACCCTAACTTGCATAGACAATGAAAACACAATGAAAATAATAATACAAGCTTAAGTGAAATAACTATGCAACAGGAATCCATGTTGCTGTAAAGTTTTGGCCTCCCCAGCTCTGAGTCCACAGTTCATGTGCCAAGTCTTTGTCATTATCCATAGAAAGCTCATGCATAAATAGCTTTCAGCTAGAGTGGACGAGAGCAAAGCATCTAACCAGCAGGTTAGATGGGGAACAATTTGACAACTATTCTTGTAAAAATCAACAGTTTGTAGATTGGCATGTCCAAAGTGCTGCTTACCTTAGATACTTGGGCACACCTACATAATGTAACCACATCAAGATAGGAGAATATTCTGTAGAGAGACAAAAGATGCCATGAGTTTTGTAAATAGATTATTTCATTTACTGTGTTTTTTGCATGCCCCTAAGAATGGATGTTGTAGTATTTGTAGAGCATAATTCCCTGTGTTTGTAGTAGGAGAACCCCACAAACGACTTGTGTATGAGCTGTGAAACGACGTGCCACAAAGGGCCGCATGTACCGGGCTACTAGGTCAGCTCAATCCATTAATCTGCCAACGAGTAATCTCTGGTACTCTGACAAACAAGGCCACAGAGCGCTAGGGACTGGTATATATGTGTATATATATATATATATGTATATATATATATATATATATATATATATATATATATATATCCTTCAACTGTGATAGTTGTGCACTACTGTAAATAGTGTCCTAGTTTACAGTGTAGTTACACACTAGATTAGAGTGCGTTTCCAGAACTGGTTTCTTTGTAGTTTATTACTGGTTCACGCCCGAGTTTGGACATAGTACAATATACTACATGATGGTGGAATATAAGAAGTACATAGAGTTTGTGGTGGTGTCAAGGCTTTAGAGCAACTGGGGTTTAACGTTTTTTTTAACAGTAGAAAACAGGAGCCAGCCATTGTTCCCTTCATATAGGATCAGACAAAGGCTGTCTGTTATATGGGCCGGGTTGGGGCATGTCAGGACATGTCCTCACTGTATACTCTATAAGTGTCTAGTGTCAAAGAGGCAAAATAATACAAATCTATTATTTCTTCCATGTACTTGAGGTATTATTGAACTTAACAGGAAAAGCACAGTCCGTGAATGCAGCATACTTATCGATCTCATTCTATTAACCGGTCAATGAGTCTCTAGCAAACCATTGATTTAACGTCTGCTATAATCAAATGTAATGTGGCTTTTTATTTGAAAGTGGTCCTTTAAATTAGTTCTTTCATCATTAATGATCTGTGACAGACTGTGAACAGGGAAGACTTCAGTGACTGGACAATCACAACCTAGAATCAAGATGTAATCCAGATATAAACCACAGAGTTATCATCATTTTAAGATGGCTCTATCTGAAAATAAACAATCATCTAATCTTGAAAAAAGCAAAAACACTGATCTTCAAGGATGAATCAGAGATATTTGTTCTGATGAATACCTGACCAAAGTAAAAATGCATCAGTATGTCACAAACATGCCATGCCTCTGACCTTTTTTCTTCATTACTAACAGCTACAAATCATAAAACTTGTGGACACTTGGAGACTCTTGTAGACACTTCTGACTGTCCAGCAAAATCAAGCTTTTGTTGTGAAATTTTTGGCAGGGTACAAAAGAGGCATTAGGATCATAGTCCTGTTTGTTAACAAAATGTAAAACTAGCCTCTGAAGCGTGGCCAGATTTAGAGTGGTGCCTTCATGTAGTCTAGCACTAGTTGCTATGGTAACACCAGTCAGACATGAATTTGGTTGTTTTTGGACCGACTGCTGAGTCAGTGTTTTGGAGCCTGTACCTCAGTTCTGCTCCTTGATGCTTAACTTTTAGACACCAGAGTAAGAGTACCTGCCCCTAGTGTGAAAATTACAATATGTCATGCCACAATGATTGTATTGTGTCGACATAATACAACATTAAGGATGCATGAACTTTCTCAAATTGTTTCTACTAATAAAATGCTGAAAATCATTATAAACAGACTTAGACAAACAAAGACCTAAATATATAAGAGGAACTGGATCTTATAAAACAACTTGTTTTATGGGAAAAAATTTTCATGTACTCATGTAGATTGCAAATTTGATGTCTTAACTTACACTTAATTTAGGCCCTTCAAAAATATTCCTAGAATACAACATAAATCTGCAAAGAAATGTGAGGATCTGCTAGTTTCACCTCTGTTGGTTCTGTCTCCTGGTGGTTTGCTTTTTCAGTTTATCCTGCTAGCTTTGATATAACAGAGCTTTACAACTTCTCAGTTCAAACACCCGCTACAGCAAAAAACATAACCATGTCATAATAAACATATTAATAGTGAAAAAAGTGAAACAGACAGCATTACTCCATCAAAAACACATTCATAACATTTGTTTTATCTATAGACTTCATGGAAGATTTTACACAAATAGAGAGAATACATGTAAACTAATATGTACCATGAACATGTAGTTAACCCGCTTTCCATGGTTTCAAAGTCCTTTTCACAGTCAATGCTACAACACCTGTGCGACTAGGTCATACACTGGTGTTACTGAAGTGTGTGTTTTTATGCAGAATGTGTGCTGGTTATAATGGGTGTACTGGTATTCTCAGTGGAGCACAGCTGGAGCAGGCGTGAGCACAACACTGCAGAATTCCCCACCAGCGAAGACAAGGCTATTTATAGCAAGCACATACACAGACATACAGTTTGCATAGGCCCAAGGGTGTTGAAAAGCTCACAAAAACATGTACAAAAATATAAGCAGTTCACGCTATAGTATGTGCAGGTGTATGGTCTTTTTAAAGCTGAATTTACAAAAGTGTATCAACATGAAGGATGGTTACTGTGCACACATGACCGTATGTGTCCGATTTATGGGTCATCACAGCTGCCCAGGGACATAATGTCGGTCTCTAGGTCAAACGGTCAAACACATCTCATCAAGCCCTAAGACATGCATCATACCAAAGCCGTCACGGTGCTTCTAAAGTAACAGTAGATCAAGGCTACTGCAGCTAATGGATAACTCTTGCCAAACCAGTATTAGTAATCTCACCTAAGTAGAAGCTCTTTGGGAAGCTTCTTGTTGATGGGAGCTTCATCACTGTTTGAAAACACCTGTCAAGAAAAAGAGGAGAAAAAAGTCACACAAAGTCATAATGGCTGAGAAGGGCTGTACCATCGGCTGCTGTATGTTAAAAAAAAGACTGCAGTCACTTGATGTTAATAATGGCTTATAACATGCCTCAGCTATTACCCAACTCATTTATAGAAAGTAAAATTGACAAAATAAAAACAGCACATCATTCTGTTAGGGCAAGGATTGTAGAAAATCTATTTAGTCTTTTGTGGTATAAAACAAAGTGCACTGTCACCCCACATTATACAAATTTACACTGCAAATAATATCTAAAAATAAGGCTATAAATAGCAGCATCTAATTACCTTTGGGCTTACATGGGTTTAAGGTACTTAATTTAATTTATTTACGGTAATTAACTTGACCATTTGTTTGTATCAGTAAACATTCTGTTTACAAAAAAGACAATTACATGCTAAAGCTACGGTAACTACCATGGCCCCACTTTACGAGATTATAATTCTGTCAGCCTGGTCAGCTTGCTGCCATGCTTATCTCAATTAGTCTACTCTGTGGACGTCTGGCCATCTGCTGAGAGGGACTCACTGACTCTGGCAGGTGATTCACATCAGAACAGAGAGGAATGTTCCAGATCAGGTGGGTTGTGATCGGCCATGAATTTAAATCACAGAAAACACCCACATGCACTTTGGCGCTGCACACATCCGACACTGATGCTCTTGTGTCCTTAAAGAGTCGAGGTCTGTGTCTAATGAGGGAGCTCCTGCTGTTTTAAACACAAACACTAGTTTAGAAAAAGATACTAGAGTGAGGGTACAGCACAGAGCACCAAAGGTGGATTTAAAGCACATTATGCCATAGAGCTCCTTCAAAAAATCCTAAATGAACACAAAGGGCAATAGTGGTCTCACAAAACACATTTAAAAGAACCATTTTGGGAAGCTGGGGTGCGCAATATGACAAATAGTTTACTTTTCAGACCTAGATTTTAATATCAATACAGTGGCAGGTAACTAAATCGATTTATGTCTACTGAGTAGACATAAATAGAGTTTATACTTCACAGTGATTGGACAATTACACCTGTCACTCACTCAGAGAATAAGTGTCTGTGTTTGAGCATAGGTTTATTGAGCAGAGAAACACTGAATCAGGCGATAGCATTTCATCACAGGATCTTGATTGTATTGGACCATCCTGACTAGGAAGAGTACAATAATAAAGTGCTGGATGGAGGTAACGCCTTTACAAAAGAAGCTATTGTCTGCCATGACAGTGAGCACAGGTAAAAGTTAAATAAATAAATTAAATGCTGAAATATAGTTCAACAATTAAAATATTTTACAGTATTATCCCTTACAGGGCCTGACAATTATTAATAATTGACTGGCTCCAGATTTTAAACAAACCTGCTACCATTTGTTCTGACTCCTTAAACAGTAGTTAGCGGTATCTTGAGGTTGGCAGAACAATGTAAGTGCTTGAGAGGGTGCATTTACAGACAAAACTTTCATTGACTCTTTAAGCCACAGCATTTCTGTCACACATCTCTCACTCTTAATCCATCAGTTAATTATGTTTATATTCACTAACCAATATAGGCAGGCAGTAGTCAGTTTGCTTACATTTGCAAAATATTTGAAACTATCCTGTAAAGACGGATGATTACTAATGATGAGATAAAAGGCAATATATTGTAAACCAGCACTGACATGGCCCCCAGCCACACAAACTGTTGTTACTGCACGTCCAGTAGGCTAATGTTGTGTAAACCTAAGCATTTTGAGAACAAACCATCTCTGATCTACATGGTTCATTTAAGTTATCACATTAGCCTGTACCAGTGCCAGCAGAGCAGCATTCCCAAGAAGGGAGTTCCTTTGAAGAGGCCTTTTCCTTGGCAGTAAGATCAAGTAAAATGCAAATAAACATATGGAAAATGCTTCTTTTTTTCTATGAGTAATTTCCATAGTTTCAGTATTTTGGTTCGGCAACTCAGAGTCTAAGAAGGCTCATCTCTGATAAATGGTTTAAAAATCATCTTCTCAATTACTCAGCCCCAGCTTCTCTCTCTTGTACATAATCATGCCAGTGTTTTCAACTATGCACTAGTTTCTAAGGAGCTTTGACTAATATTGGGCAATCCAGTGATATGGCAACACACACCAGCACCACTATCACCTTGGGCAGACATTCGCTCTCAAGCCCAGTGAGGCTGATTCAAGTCATCAAGTAAAAGCAAAGAATGTCACTGGAGCTCTAGATCAGACATAAAAAATAAGTAATACCGTTTGATAATTACTGTCTAATGCACTAAATAAACTGAATGTGGCTTTTGAGGAAACACCTTTACTACAGCTGCAGTTTAGGATGGTGTGTTTATTTACTAAGCAAATGATCTCCAGTGTCACGGTGTGATGGAGAGGGTGTGGGAAGAATTTCAATATAAAAGTAGGATTCAAGTAGTCTACAGACTATTTCTAAAACAGAGAGGAATAAGGGTGTCCCTTACATTTAGAGAATGGGTTTGGAGTGTCATCTGTTAAATGCATCAGACTGATTAATAGTCCACATTTATTAGTGTGAGTGGCTCGTCTCCTGCAAGCCTGTAACCTCAACCCAAATATACTGGCAGTCCACAGCCACAGCCCTCCAGTCCCGCAGTCCCATGTTCCATGATGTCGCTTGTCTACTGGTGCGGCACGACAATAACCGGATTTTGGATTACCCTTGACCAACAAAACGACACGACTGACAACTGCAGTCAAATTAGGAGCAGCAAAATACGACACACATCTGGACATACACAAGTTACATTTAACAAGCCCACACGACAACAAGACAGACAGCTGTGGCGGTTCACTCCCCGTGCCATACCTCGAAACGGCTCCTGGTGATACCGTTCATGTCTGCGGCGGCACGTCCCTGCTACGAACCGCGCCGAGGCACCAGCCGAGCTTTACGTTTGACGACTCGTTTTTGTTTTGTCGCTTTGTCGTTTGCGTGTTTGCTCGCTCGGAGTATAGGAGCCGAGCCGGAGCTGGGTCCTCGCACCCTCCCCCCAGCGGTCAGCGAGGCTCCTCTCTCCGGTTCGGACTTGGCGTTGGACCGAGACAGGCTGCGGAAAGTCGTCGTCTCGAACCCCCGCAACCCCGCAGCCCGTTTTTCATCGCAGGGCTACCAAAATAACAATAATAACATGGACGGTCTGTCAAGTGACTTCACTTCCGCCTCTCCCTTCATGGCTCGAGTCTGTGCCAGTCGACTGTCCTCAACTCTCCTGATTACGCACCAAAACGCACCAAAAGACCTCAGCTAACCCCTGCGTTCAGATCACAAAGCGTATTTTCACTCTCAAATGCCCATATGGCGGTGACATCGACGTATTCCTGCTCTGTTTACTCGGTAGGAAGGGGAGGGCTTTAGTGACGTAGTTGCTGCGGGAAAAGGCACGCGTGGTCGATTTGTTTTGATTGTGGGGGTCTTGCGGAGATTTGGAGAATTGGACGACGGGCCATGGTATTTTTATAGACATTTTTATAGCTGTCTCGAGAATGGATGCTTTTCAAAAATCATGACATGAAGTAAGACATTATGCAAGACCGGACCTCAGTATTTCAGAATAAACAGAATGCACGGCAGTGACCTATAACCTTATACGCAGATCTACTCATATCCTTTCCCATTCTTATCTGTATTTTTCTTATAACGCGGACGAATTATTTCGTCACTAAAGGCACACAGGTTTTCCTGACACTCATTGGGGTCGTCTCCATTACACGCGTGCAGAGGGGTTATAGAAAGCAACACTAGGGGGCACTCTTGTTCAACTCCCGTCTCCACTGCACAGATTTCATTTAGTCAAAATATTTTAAACAAACTCTACTCTCTTTTTCAACAAACTTTTTTTTTTTTACTATGGTGTTGCTCTGCCATGGTTTATTACTGTAAGTATCAAGTACAAATACATCAATGATTTTGCATCCTAATCTTATTAACCATAATCAGACAGGTTTTATTGCCACATTTAGCTGCTGAGTTTGCAAACCCTAGATTTGCATATAGTGCTAGGAATAGTTTATGAAATTAACCCTACATAACCTAAACCTTTATTAAAACAATTGCAATTAAAGTAAAAAAGGCCAGACTGAAATTGTCATTGTACAGAGAAAGAGGAACAGCAGAGAAACTAAAAATAAACCAGTACAATAACTTTTAATGGATAGTCAGTGAAACTAATTGTAGTGACTCCAAAAGTGATCAGCCATGAAAAAAGTTTGACCTTGATGATGTTTGCAAATGTCAACTTCTCCGTTTTTCATAATAGATATGAAATGTTCTCTAATTCAAATGCAACAAAACTGGTGTATCAAACAAGAGGTTAACCCTGGGACACAAACATTTTGTAACGTTTGTGCAAAGATTGAGTCTTTAATCTGTGTGCAATGATCTTATAGCCACGTGCATCTCACTGCGCTGTGTAGTAATTAACAATCTCCCATCAAAAGCTAGATTAATTACCTCAGTCCTTTGAATAGCTCTGAGCTCTTCTCTTCTGGGCTGTGGCTGACAGCTCGGTGTAGAATTTGTCCAAATGCTTGACTTACTTGAGTAATGCAATACAAATCAACTTAATTACTCTGTGTCTATCTATGCAGTCACCAGGGGTGGAAAGTATCTTATAACAAATGAATTGAGTAGATTTTTGGTTAATGGAACTTTTTGTGTACTTGTACTTGAGTATAAGACTGTGTAACTGTAATTTGCTACATCAAAAATAAATTATAGGAGTTACTCAGTACAGCACAAGTTGCAAATTTGCAGGTTCAAATATCAGCTTCCAAGTATTAGTTCAGCTGATATCCTGGTTGGACATTTAAACTGCCGTAATAAGACTATTTATTGGTCGTAGTTGGCCCAGAAAGTCTGTTTGATTTTTTTATTTACACAAAGCTGTTCTGGAGTTACTTCAGAGATCAATAACCGGGATCAGTTTTGTCTTATTTTATTTTTGTTTTAAGGAAATAAATTCTGTTTTCAGTCTCTGCACTGGTATCAGTAGATATCAGGTATTGGCAGATACTTTAAGTTATAGTATCGGAACTGGTATCAGAACAGAAAAAGATGGATTAAATTGATTCCAGTTAGTTTCCAGCTGGTGATTTTGGTGCGGGTCTTAAGTCTGGACCAAACTTGTCTGCTTCACACTTGCTCAAATTGAACTGTACTTCCAGGTATCCCAAACTCGAGTTTGCTTTACGCTTACCAAATGGTGTAAGAAAGCCTTAATTCACTTTTTTTTTTAAATAAATACTCCAAGAAAATCCATTTATGTTGTTAGACTGTGTCCACAAATTTGCTATATTAATCTTGTGTCTTAAAGCCCTTTACATTTTAAACTATGAATTCTTTATGTCGTGATGTTGCAGAAACCCACCCCATTGATGCGGTAAATGATGACAGCAGGGTTTATTTGAGGGTTATTTTAAATGCAAAAGAAGCTGCTCAACCTTCTCACTGGTGATCAGTAAGACAAATCTTTGCTTTGACTCAGTTTTACACTCATGGCTCGGGGTGTCACTGGCCTCTCACACACCTGCGGTCGGTGTACGTGTGTTTACTTCAGCAGCCTGATTGTCCGTCATACAGGAAGTCGTGTAAGATTGCACGCCTGTGTGATGTCTCGTTGAGTCCATCCCCAAACGCCAGGCACCTGCAAGAAACATAATTCTCACCCTGATTTCGGAGAAGCACCAGGTGTGAATCAGCGTTTGTCTTTTGCTGTTACGACCACTTTTCTCCAGAAATAGCTTCTCCATGAGTCAGTCCACCTTATCTCCGCTCTCAGCCCTCTGAACATCTGTGGGGTGTAAAAATGAAAAACAATGTTGTCAATAAGGCTTGATAAATAGAGAAATAAATACCAAAATGAATATGGGAAATTCTAACTATAATTGTAGTTCAGTTAAAATCTAAACAATTATAAAATCATTTGACATTGTTGTATACGGCAAGCAAAAGGGAGAAAAGTGAAAGCCTAGAGTCCATCTGTTAATGCCTGTTCAACAAATGAAAGGCACATAACTTGAATACAAAGAAACAAATAATGGAAATATGTTGTACCAAAATTCAGGATTTATCTTTTACAGCATTAGTAGGTAAGGTTTAGCAGCAAAGGGGAGAGTGTATATTATGGTAGGTGCAATCACCATACAGTCTAAGGTCTTTCCACAAAAGTCTTAAAATTATCTAATTCGCACATTAATATTAGTGTTCTTCTGTAGCCTCTTGAACATGTCCTTACATAAACAGAAGTAAATGCAATCACTGACATGATGCCACATGTGCACACAGTGATAATCATTGAGAGCATTGTATAGTTCTTCGGAGTGTTTAAGTGTTTCCGGTTTGTGAGCATCCTGGTTATCTTCACGTGCAGATTCAATGACACAAAGACACTTCCCTCTCCATTGTCCTTCATCTATCTTCTATCAACAAACGGGCATGGCTCTTTGGGAAGCCTAGTCTTAATAAAACCTCAATGAAACATGTTCACCTCAAATCAAGTGAGAACGACGGTGACTTGCTCAAGAGCACCTCTACAGTAGTTGACCTATCTTCTATCTCCTCTGCTTCTCCTTCTCTGTAATAATAAAGTGCCGTACAGGTTAATCAGACTGGACACCCTGGAGATTTTGAACAGTGACGTATTTACTCACGGGGACACGCCAGTTTTCACACGGGTGCTCTATCTGCTGGAGAGGCCGAGTATCTGGGAAGATAAACTGCGCCTCGCGCTCAAGCTGCACAAGCTTCAGGACTTTTTGCGTTATTCCCGCACTTAACTTCAGCCACATCTGGAATAGGCTTAAAGAATTGCTCTTCTCTCTTCAAACTTTGCACTTTAAGAAAAAGCCGTGAAGGATATAACATATCTCAAGAGAGTGTGGATTTTTCATATTGTACATTTTGTTATTTACTGAGAGCAAAGATGCTTTGTAGCCAAAACGTGTTTTTATGGCTCTTTGGATTCATCACTTGCCTTCACTTGGCTCCACTTGTAATTGCAGACGGTGAGTACTTTTCTTTTACTTTAAAATAAATCAACAAACTGTAAATCATGTAAATCAGTTTTGTTCAAACATATTTCTAAATATTTAGCTAAATGATCTCCCTTGATGTTTCTACTAACTGCTTGTAGCGCCTTGACAATTGTCTCGCGGGAATTGCAATTAACCTTAAAGGTGAATAGCAGAATAGTTCATTTTACACATTATGCCCTCCACTTGCTTTATTAAGGTCTAATCCCTATGTGTTTTATTACAAAAACACTGGGGACGATGCGTCCCAACACAGTGGTATTAATTAGCTGCTTAGAATCGCGTGTAAACATGATCCCAACTATTGAAAGTTAATTGAGTGGTTTGAGGATGATGTAATTAGAACGAATTAACAGCAGTAACTAATTAGGCTGCAAAATGAAGTAATAACATTTTTAAATGTTTACATAGTTTGCCACATACATTGATTGAATCAATTGCTATTCTCATAATGCATCTCTATGGTTGGATGTCTGGCACGGACAACTGACATTTTATATATTGCTATGGGCACTTATAATCTAATTCATTTCTTGTTACTACCATAAACATATAGGTCTATAGGAGCAGTAGTGCTCCTATAGGCCTATATGTTTGTTTTTTGTTTTGTTTTTTTGTCCTTGTCTGAGATCTCAACTCAAAAGATTAGTGGGCCTGCACTAAAAAATCTCCCAAAATTCTCAAGTTAGTTGTACTTATCATCGTCACAATTGCTCTGGTGCTTCTGTCACAATAAAACAGCCTCTATTCTTCCACAGGTCGTGTGTTTGTTCTGGAGCTGAGGAACTCCTCCGGCCTGCTGGGACACAGAGACGCTGAGCGAGCCTGTGCTTCACAACGCGCTCGTCTCGCCTCAACAGCAGAGCTCCACCAGGCTGTGGCTGACTGCTTTTTTTCAACTTGCACCCGTGGGTGGCTGTATGGGGGCACAGTGGGGTAAGAATAACAATACATCAGATTCACCAGAAAATATTTATTCTATATATTTATTTATCCATTATTTTATTTCTTATGAAAATATTAAATAATGAGGATAGCTTGGACTCCTTTTATAATGACATAGATGAGAACAAATAAGGGTTCCATCTTCTACATGGTGTTGCTAACATTGTACATGCAGTCTATAGTGGCTGTTAAGGAGACAGGAGGATGTTAGACGAGAAGAAAAGAGAAAGGAGGAGAATGGCCCCTCTGTTCAGTGATGGAGCAGGAGGGAATTCAGAACCAGAGTGTCATGTCGACAACTGCCTCCATTTACACCTCTTATCTCCACGGCAACATGGCACACGTCTCAGACTTTGATGAGACACTGAGGCCAGGTATACAGCGAAAGAGGGACTGGCAGTTTGATAGGTGTGCTTTAGTCATAACAATAGAGGAAAGTACTGTGCTTAGTGGTTCTGTTACTGGTTACTGTCTGGTTCAATGGCCACTCGAAGAAATCTGTAATGGTGTTTTAGAATATCCCATTTGGCTGAGTACAAAGTTAAACCTGGCGTAGATGTAAAATGCTGAATTAGTCACAGGTATTTAACATGACCACGCACTTACAGTTTAGTCTCAGTGGATGTTGGGCTAAAAAAGTGACTGTCACAAAAGTGATCTCAGTGCTAGACATGAGCTTTCACACCATCTTACCATCTTTCACAGAGATTTACCGTCCTCTCTGGCGCTGTCCGTCTAAAATGATGTTCAGAAAGAAAGGTCAGATAGAAATAATCTCACTTGTCAATATTTGATTAAAGTGCAGTATGTTGTCACCTTATTTTGAAATTTAAGAATCTGAAGCACTGCTGGTCCTACATTTACATTTTTTTGCTGTTTTCTATCAGTAATGCCCGTCTGTTTATGCTATTAAAATTATTTCTGATTCAAAGTAAATGGTTGTATTTGTTTGTTTGAGGGGATTCTTTGTATTGGATGTTCTGTGTGTATAGTCAGTGACATCATTCTTTACTTCACTTCATAATAACAGGTGTCACTCAGATTGACTCTTGCACATTTTCCTCTTACCTGTCATTCACACACGCTACCCGGCCAACATAATGACGTCGTCAAGTCATCTCAGGTTCAAGGACTTTATTTCACATTCACATTGAAGTGAACATGGCACATACACGTTCCATGACTCATAAGCTTCAAATAGTCACACTGCAATCAAATTCTCTCAAATTACTGATGCTTTGATTAACTGTGTTCTGTAATTATTTAGGTAGTAGAATGTCCACTGGGTAAACAATGAAATATCCTCTTTTTATTACTAACCCTTTAATTTTTAGACCTCTACAAACATGTCTGAAATTGAACTAGTTTAACATTTCAGTCTTCTCTCAAAGATTAAAGGTGCACTGTATAACATTTCTAGTGGAGAGTCCGCCACCTGCTTATCTCCATGGAAATGTTAAGGGAGACAAGGAAGTTACAGCACTATGCAACATTATACGCTACATTGCAATTCAGATCTGTGGAGAGGCGCCCCTATTCAGAGAAGGAGTTATGGTATTTTTGAGCAATATAAACACCCATAATGAACATTCCAATGCAAAGCAATAACAGTGCACCTTTAAAGCTCCTAGAATAGTTTACAATGTGCACTCTAAATAAAACAAAAACTTTTTGAAATGTAATTGCAAATCTAATCGCAGTGTCAATAGATTTTTTTTTTTATTTGCTTCCCCCTATACATACACACATTTAACATTTTGCAGCTCGCCTTTCCCATTAAATGATGCATGGCTGAGACTATTACTGGTACCATTATAATACATCTGATTTTTAATGGCTTCTTTATTAAAGCTTTTAACTTCGTAATGAATTTGATTGGAGTCGGCCCACATGGGAACTCACTGTGCTTAAACTACGAGGGAGGTGGACTAATTATGATGAAACCCTTAAACGTGAACAGAATCTATAATAGCAGCTATTTAAAACAGTGTCCTTGTGTACTTTCACATGGGAACATTTATTTTGTTGTGTTATGGTGCGATAATCAAGGCCAAGTTGATACAGCAGCTGGTGTGGACCATGTTTGGGGTTCCTGTGGGTGATGTCATGTTGTAATAATATTTGTAATCTCTTGATGAGAGGCAGAACAGGAAGTATGTATTTAGAGGTATATTTGCACTGACTTGTTACATGTCCAAAAAAAGCATGGCACAGCATTTCATATGTGTGTGTTAAGACTTTTGCTTAACTTCCTGTGATTTCTTTTGGAATATAACACATATAACAGAAATTATATTGTGAGAACAACAATATAGAAGGATATTAGATTTTTTTATGCAAACCTTGTGTGTGCACAGGACTACAGTGTGTAATGTTGAGGGCAGTGCACTGAAAGCTGTGGATGTTAAAACAGAAAACGTCACAGAAGACATCACTAACATGGATGCCTTTTGTATCAAAGACAAAGGTGAGAATACACGAAAACTATTGAATAATTCACTCATTTGACATAATCTAATATATGTTTAGTTAGTATATTGTATGTTTTCATTGTTTCACTATTTATTTGTGTTTGAGAATATAAATTCCACATATTTTTCATAGACTTCTCTCATTGTTGTGACCAACATACAATGAAATGTTTATGTACTAGGCTAGTGGTAGTGTAGTGAAGTGTATCAGGAATAGATAGGGATGGGACAAGATCCCGTGCTACAAGATCTTGTGTGATAAAATTGCCACAAGATTGTGCACATATGAGAAAAATTATCTGGTGAGATTTTTTCCCACTGGTTTTACATTTGCATTTGACAAAAAAGAGTAAACTTTGCTGAGTTACACCTCTTGAGAAGCTGTAGTTCCAAAAGGCATGGATACTGTAACAGCAAAACGAAATAGTTGGGACACAATTGTGGACGGAATCAATTTATTTATTATAAATTATGTCAAAATCTCATCTTGTTTCGTTCTCATGGATCTAATCATGTGTCTCGTCTGGTCTTGTGAAAACTGAGTCTCGTCCCACCCCTAGGAACAGGAATATGATTGAGGTTAGGAACAGGCTTATGTTAGGATTAAGAAAATAATTTAGGAACAGGGTCAGATGATCAGGTCTGTCTCTCTGGAGCTGACAGTGGACCAATATGCACAGAACAATAGTAAACACTGATTCTTTTGCACATCATTTTTTCTCAGGTAAACCATGTGGTGATCCGCCCTCCTTTCCTCATGCCCACCTCCAGGGCCACACAGGATTTGAACTGGGAGATGAGTTGCTGTACTCCTGCATGCCTGGTTATGTGATGACCAGTGGAAACAGTGCCTTCAGTCTGCTGTGTGACAGCTGTGGGGAGTGGTATGGTCTGGTTCAGCTTTGTGTAAAAGGTAAATCAAATGTTTACAGTCCCTTTACAATGTGAAGGCAAGATGACAATGTATCCTTGTCTTCCTTGACTTCAAAGCTATGAACTTTGACCTAGACTGGGCAGGAACATGATGAGGTCAAAATAGTCACTACTGTGTCTGTTAGCAGCTTGTGTTGTTAAGTGCATGGGGCTCGAGTCGATCATTTAGAGGAACACTGTCTCAGTTGTGATCTGGGTTCAAAATGGCTGCCATGGCACCTCAGTGTGACATGCCACTGTGTGTCCCAGTTCACAGAGAGGAATGTTCTGTAAAGGCTAAAAGGCATGTTCATTTTGATTTTCTTCTGTTTCTAACCAAGTTTTAACTCAGCTAATCATTTGCTCTCTGGAACATTGGTCTACATAATATTGAAAATAAGTTTTACTCCCAAGGGCAGACTTTCCATTTTTCCTGGTTTTGGCCAGCCACAATGAGTGCACATAAAAATCTGTATCAATCACTTATGTGTTTGTCATCAGCATGCACCTGTAATTATTTGACTTCTTCTTCTTCTTGACTACTTCGTATCTAATTATACATATGTCTTATTATGACAGATGACACCGAGAGCCACATTGACTATGAAGACCAGTTTACGGAATCCTACAAACAGCTCAAGGGTCCAGAGGAGGCTCAAGGCCAGGTCTATCAGGAGGTGCAGGATGCAATATTTCAGAATGAGAAGGGCTTTGAGGAGCACACAGGGATTGCCTTCAATGTTGATGAGACTGAACACCAACATGAACAAGCAGCACTAGATGAACCTGATCTGAGTAAGAAACTGCACGGTGCTTCTTTAGCAGAGGAACAGGCTGAAGAAGGCGGTGTTGGAGATTTTATTGTGAATCAAAGCTGGGGCCAGGAGAAGACAGAAGTGGTCCGGACTGAGGATATACCAGCTACACACTCCCCCGTGTCACTGCTCTCACAAAAACACATGTTCTGGTTTCCGTCTGAGGCCTTTGACGATGGACATCCAGTCTCCACAAACTCTGCCACTCAGAGCTCAACAGGTGTCCAATCAAATGAGAGCAAGGAGCAGGAAAGCAAAGAACTGGACCAGCAGCAAACTGTGAACTTTGAAGGTCAGGTAGAGACATTAGACAATCACAATGACAGCCAAAGTCATGAGCAGGATACTTTAGACAGCCACCAGGAGAAAGACGATCATGTGACTATCTACATTCCCACTCAACACAATGTGGACATTTCAAGACATGATCGCTATGATGACCCTGACCACCATGATGATCACTATGACATGGGAGAGCATGAAGAAGACCATATCCGTGTCCGCTTCGACAGCCGGGAATACGATGGACCAGAGCAGGCGTATGATGAACATGAAAGTTATGAGGACCACAAAGAGGAACAAACGGATGTCTCCCAGGAGCAAGTGAACCATGACAAGCACGATGATACAGAGGAGCCATATGACCCAGAGGATAATGACAGCTACGAGGACAATAGTCAGCAACATGTGGTTCTTACGGTAGATGGTGGAAAACAGAATGTATCCCAGAAGGCCACAGGAGCAAAAGCAACCACAGATGACACATGGTTAGATGGGTATCCCATTGTGCAAAAAGAGGCGGGGCAAGATGTCTCCACAACAGGGAAAGAGCAGCAAGTTAAGGTGACTGAGAACCCAAATGAAATTGATGCTTTTCTCAATACAGGTTTTCCAAATATAGAGCCAGGGTTTAATCAGCGGGGAAAAGAGGATACGACTCCTCCTGCCCGCCCAGACCCATCGGACGGTCATTCACTTTCGGACACCATTGACTACGACACGCAACAGGCAGCACCCACCAACTTCTGGCATGGTGACCTCACAGAGCACCCTTACCTAGATCAGGGCCCTCTGCCACCTTTGAATGACTTGGGTGGGCATGAAGGTGTAGAGGAGCACACCATCGATAACCTCCCGGGGCAAACTGGCGAGATGGGTGAGGTGGAGGGGGAGAAAGGGGAAGCAGTTTGTGCGGACGACAACTGCCCGCCCAGACCCCCAAGTTCATCGCGCAGAGGTCCGACTGTGGCAGCCATTATTATAGCAGTGTGTGTTGTAGCTGCAGCGGTGATAATGGGAGTGTGGTGTTACCGACGGCAACTGCAGAAAACCTCAGTGTATGAAATGAACGGTAAAGGCCAAAGTCAGAAGAGACAAGGGCAACAGATAGAGATGCAGCAGAAAGTCTAAGCACATGGAGGAGACATGGACTCATTTTAAATGGTTAGGAATATTCAAAGACACTACTGACACTAGTCCTAATTTAAATATTGTGGGTCCAAATAAATTAACAAAAAACAGACTGATATCGTATGAAAAATATACAGTCACATTAAAAGAAACCTTTCTCACTGAAATAAATGATCAAACCATCACAGCAGCACTCTTCTGAATGATCAAGAAAATGAATGTCTTCAAATCCAAGGTTAACCGTTACGCTGTACATGTATACGTTTGTGTTTTTTGTGTTCTTACCGCTGTTTTATTTGTTGTCTTCTTCTTGTCTAATTCTTCAGATTAAGAAAAAACAGTATGTGATAAATTTTTTATTGGAGGTTATAGGTTAATGTTTACGTATAGGGAATTTTGACCCGTCTTTAAATGCCACAGGGGCACTTTGTCAGGAACATTGGGAGACCACTGTGCAGTGCCCGAAGACACATCTCTAGATCTAAGCTTAATCAGGACTACTTAGCTGGAAGTCTAACCTATAGTGAATGTTTAGGTGCATTACCTCCAGAGAAGTCTCAAGCAAGTGTCTTGAATATAGATGAAGAGAGCCTCTGCTGCCCAGGCTTTTGTTTTTGGCCTGGTGCATCTATTTATAAGAGAGTGTTTGCATGTTTCAACGTAGTGAGGATCCAATGTCAGTTCTTAGATAATTGGTACAGCAATTAAAGCCCCAAACTGCAGATTAACCACAGGGAAGACGGAAACAAATGTCAAATATGTTAATATAAAAAAGAACAGATGAAATTACAAAGATGAACCTCATACAAGTTTCAATGCCAAGACAGATGTGAAAGTGAGCTTAATTTTATTAAGTAGTAGTATAATTGAAAATGTCAGTTTGAATAATGTAATGCATTTATTAATAATGAATAAAGTGTGTAAATAATAGTTATGGTGACCCTTATGTATATTCCTGTATAGGCATAAATTGTTTGTTGCACTTGTTTTAAATAGTGCATCAGTATTCATGCAGTTCTTTGTCAAATTACACAGGTCTAATACTGAATGGTACTGTTTTATTATCTGGTGCTTAGAAAAGGTGTACAGTGCATTTTTACCATCCTCTGCTTTATTATTTTTCCTTACAGACTTTTGGATTTGTGTGAAAAATTAGTCCGGCAGTAAACTAATTCAAGTTTTCATATGTTTTCAGTGCATTCAGAAAGTCTGGACATGTCTGGACAATCGTAACTCAGTATACAAAAATAAATGTCTAAAATACATGTGTGATTTTTATATTTTTTTTATATTATTTGATATTTGGAAGCATATAGCAATGAATCATAGCAACTGCGATATAATTTTCAGATATTTTGTAGATGAAAGATCAAACAACATTTAAACTGCTGGTGGAAACTGACAACAAACAAGTAATAATTGAGTAAATGGAGCAGTGAGGATTCCTGAGAGACTGATAGAGTAAAAATGATTCCCTTTGCAGTATTTCAGCATCAATGTGTGACAAACTGCACAGACTCTCAATGTTCAAACATTAACTGAGTGTTTCCCCAAGTATCCCTCTTAGATGAGGTAAAACACTCCTCCTGTGATTAAGTTTTTATCTTTGTATTGATCAATAAAGACAACATATTATAATAAAAGACATGAGACATTTTACATACTTTTACTGTAAAAAATGTACATACATACACATACAATGTCAGCTGGAATTCTTTGTATGAAGTAAGGCTCAGGAGATGATTTATAACTTGTCTGAGATACTGTAGTGGCCAGTCAGTGCTTCTAACAAAAATAAATACATGCTGTTGAGTGACTGCTTTGGTATTTGGAGTTCTTTGGTTTTCTAGCTGTTCACAGCTATTCATCCTCATCCAGAAACTCGTCAATAAATTCCACAACATCTCCCTGTGAACACCCATTTAGAAACAAACATTTACAAACAGTCTTAAGGCCGAAGGCACTATTTTTCTTATATTCATATTCCTCAGATTGAAAGAATAACTGTTAAACAGCATGTGCAGTTTTTCTGCTTTACATTGCCCTAGAGCTATACAGTTTAGCTGCAGCGCTATAGTGCCACCAACTGCAGGTGTAATGCTGCCCCCTCCTGGGTGTCTGAAATTAGTGTTGAGACTGTAAGGACAGAGCCTAAATTGTTAAAGGCACATGTGACCCAGGGAAACAATGAAGGTGTATTACAGGCTCAGAGACTATTGCTATTTTACAGACCTATTTAAAAATATTACACCAGTCCACACCAACATAAAAGCACGAACTCACCTCATCATCACTCATCAGGCGCTGCCTGGCAAAGTCCAGCATCTGAAACTGCAGAGTTGTCTGATTGTGGTACCGCATTGCCTCCTAAATGACAAAGAGAAATTTTCCAGTGTTTAAAGGTATGATGTAACTTTTCTGGTAGGCTGACTTTGTCTGGAATGTTCTATAGTATGGCATTGACTATGTGTATTCTTGCAGTGAGAAGACTCGCCTCTCCACAAATTTGACCTGTTACTTGGCCAGGTGCCAGGTGGCATTACTTGCTTGTCTCCATAGAGATAGCTGCCATAATGCCATATTATGAATTATTCCAGGCAAAGCCATGATACCTTTTTTAAGTCAATAATATTTGCAGTAGCAATAAAATCACAAGTTGTATTATTACCATCAGTAGCGCAAGCAGGTTTAGGAATGAGCAGGGCAGTATATATAAGTAAACCTCTGCGCTTTATCTACACTTAACTCAAGTAAGTATTTGAAGTAGGTTACCATCTATTATTTTATTAACATTAAAATATAGGCTGAAAGCCTACTGTAACTCTTAAATCACTCTTGTCCACTCAGTGTAGTCCCATTGATTAAAGAACTTTGGTTACATTACGGAAACTAAATTAACTCCCATTTGAGGTTTAAAGTTTTATGAGGAGATACTACTTCCCATTAACTTGAGTGGAGCAGTTACTTCAGTAGCTGGTGTAAAAGTCGTCAATATGTCTTACTGATCTGGGCAGGAAATCCTCCTCTGTCAGGTCCCATTGCTTTTTGTGATACTGGTAATAAGCTACATTATTCTTCATAACTTCGTCATTGGGATCAAATAGTAAGTAGCTGGTTGCACACGGCACTGCATTCTTCAAGTCCTTCACTATGAGAGAAAAAAAATAGAGGTTTAATTTTCTACTGAAGAAAACATTTTTATCCAGACAAATGTGACACTTACATTTGTAATAGGCAAACTGCAAGTAGTGATACATCGTGGCCACAAACTTTTCTACAACAAATCCTCCCACAACAGGTGTAAGATCATTTTCACATTTAACTTTTCGTTCCAGGACCTCGATATAGTGATCTGTCAAGAAAATAAATAAATAAAATATTTAATATACAATAGAAGGCACATTTAAAAGAGTAATGATGGATACCGACCAGCTATAGAGGGATAGAAGTCTTTAAAATCTTTGACATCTCTCGGCCCCTCAGAAGCAGCCAGGCATTCGTCATAGACTTTAAAATAATCCCTAAGTGCCAATTCCATGTCTGACACCGAAGTACGGAAATTGTCTCCGTTATAAGCTCTCACTGCCCGTACAAATAGTGTCTAAAAAACAATACACAATATTTTAGTGTTGCTGTGATATACACTTAGGCCTATCACGGTAATTACTGCATTGACTTACTATATATATAGCTATATATATATAACTATATAACTATATAACTATAACTATATATATATATATATATATATATATATATATATATATATATATATATATATATATATATATATATATATATACACACACACACACACACACACACACATAAAATCTCTATGTCGCTTCACCTCATAGGATTTGCTTTCAAGGTCTTTTAGATGCTCCTCAGCTCCAGGCAAGCTCTTGTAGTAGGCCATGTTTCTTTGCATCATCTGATCATCTGGATGTTTTAGGAGGAAGGTGTGGGCTGCAGACACTGCCTTGGCCAGGTTGTCAGACTGTAATATAAGAACACAAATTGTGCATTAAGTAAATTACCCTGTATGTAGCCTACATCCACCATGATTGCAGAGTAACACCAGTATTAATTTGTTAGAGAAATACTTGGATCTAAAAAACAATACACTTTATGTTGGTATTTATTAACTACACTTCAATACAGTCTATTATAATTTACTTGACATCCATTTAGATTTTATGAACAACTATAGGCCTAAGGGACAACAGATGCCTATATGCACCGTGGCACATTGCATCATAACGCACAGTAGTTCACACTCACTGACACTATATAGTTGAGTTCTGGTACCCTAGGAAGTGTGGGATTCGTCTAGAAGCTAAAGTAGACTATTTCCTAAATTTATCCTTAAATCTGTATATCTATCGTATCATAAGGAGCGACAATTGTACCCTTTTGATTTGTGGTCAGCTCCAGTAAGCCCTACTTAATTAAATCTACTTACTTTAAAGTACGCATACTGCAGGTATCTATACGGCTCCCTTCTTTCAAATTCCTCTATGGTTTCTCGGCTGGGCATAGTTTGTCTGAAGGCAGGTAGTCCTTGCTTGCATCGCTTCAAGCACTGCGCCCTTTTCATGACGTTCCCGAAAGAGCGCAGTTCTGGGAATTCCGCAAACTTTTCTTCGTCGTCCAGTCTAACGGAGCTGCAGTTGAGGTTACAGAAGGCCTCGCTGTCCCTCAGAAGTCGGTAAAGCCTCAGAGAGACCTCGATATACTCCACGGTCTCCTTCCACTTCTCCCCCGTGTACTGGTCCAGTGCGTACTTGTATGCGGACTCCAGTGGCATCAGCTCCTGCCTGGGGAAACTCCTAAAGCTGTACTTTTCGTATTGAGAAAGAACTCCCGCAAATAAAAACGCAAATAGAAGTGTGGTTAAAAGCTGTGAAGAACCAGTGGATGCCATGTTTGGAGTCGGAGGTGTCCGAGGGACTTCAGTGAAGCTTGGGGAGAAGCTAGGCGTGAGTTTGTAGGACCGCCTTAAGTTCCATCACGTATCCAGACAAAGGCTCCCCTCCCCCGCGCAGCAACAGGCAGAAGTAGCGGCTTTAACGGCCCCTCCCATAAAAAAAAAAAATAAATACAAAAGCAGTCTAAATCAGTTCAGTTTTTTACATGCAAGTCTGAAAAAGTCACTTAAAATCTAAGCCTCCAACACGCGCTTTTTCGCAAATAAAAGGAAAAATAAAAAGCTTACAAATCACTTATTACATAGTCATAAATGTAGTTTAGCTTTACACTATTCGTTCAGATCACCAATTAGACCCCTGGTGAGAATTGTGCCCCGCCCCCTTAACGCTGACTGCCACGTAGAAACATTTGGGAGTCTTAGGCAATTACAAGCCTGCAAACAAAGCTTACCTAAAATCTCATAATATAATAATTTTACATAGGCTAGTGCGCTTTTATTTCGCTTCTGCTTAAAGGTTACATTTGTGATGTTTTGCAAGTAAAACGACGATGGGGGCGTGAGCCTACTTCAGTGAGTGCAGCTGTTTAGGGACCCCACACTACCACGTTGACACATCACAGACGCCGCACTGCGCAGGAGCAATACGTGGTGCCCCAAACTATCCCATTGAACACCAAAGACTGTCAAGTTAACTGTTAATGCAAACGCTGTGACAGGACAAAGAAAGCTAAACTTCAGAATAAATAGTCTTTCTTGTAGCTTATTCTTAATAATAGCTACAGACAAACCAAATTTGCATCTAAATAGTCGTCCGTTTTTTTTACTAGGTAGACGTGCCCATCATAGACTACACTAACCTCCACAGAAACATTTTAACAGAGCAAATTTTAATTTAATAAACTAATCGATTACGCCACAGATTAAACCAGAACATACAAATGACAAATCCATCTTACTCCTACTGGGGAAAATATATGAAACCAACTTAAAACAAAACAGCCAATTACATTTTCGACATGAAAATAGATTACATTTGTTACAAGTCAAACTTTAACCTCTTAACAGGAAGTTGGCTTTATTTGCGTAACTTGACACGTGTTCATTCCTGCCCCGGGACTTTGGGCAGGACTTCACCGGAGGAGTAGAGGAAGGCAGAATACCGGGAGAAGAAGAGGACGCGACACACATATTGAAGACGTCTTGAAAACATTTGAGATCCGAGTTTTAAAATGATTCACTGCGTGCAATGGGCGCTCTGCCTTGCATTTCTGGTTGCATTTGCCGCCTGCGATGCTCCACACATCCCGTTAGACGATATCTTCTTTGAGAGAACCTTCGTGCCGGAGCAGTGCGTGCGCGCAGTTAAAGTGGGTGATTATGTCAGATATCACTACATCGGCATGTTTCCCGATGGCACGAAGTTTGACTCCAGGTTTGTACACGTCTTTTTTACCTTTTTCTAAAACATTAAAGTTAAGTTCAGTTCCGATGATGCTGTCCGTGGTAGGCTAGTTCTGTGCGTAAAGCGTAAAAGTGCCCATGTAGAGGATGGTCCCTGCAAGCCACGCAGGCAAGAAGAAGCTATGGGATGTATAGGGTATAGCTACCAACCACTTTAAATAAGCCACCCAAACCCATTATTCACCTTAAAACCTTGACAAGATTTTTAACTTTATTTGGTGAATACATTTATACAATACAGACAGTGTACCATGATTTTTGTAAGTGTACTTTTTCAGCAATAAATTACATTTTAGGTTAATATTATAATGCATATATAGATTTATATTGAATATAGCTTATATTATTTTCTAATAGTGGACAGGTGTGCATAGTCATGACGAATATGCATAAAGCATGTGCAGAATCAACATGCAAATCATTTAAGTGTGTGTATTTTTTTAATTCACCCTGATGTTATTTATTTTATGTAGCTATGATCGAGGCAGCACCTACAACGTGTATGTTGGTAAGAAGCAGCTGATTGAGGGGATGGACAAAGCTCTGGTGGGGATGTGTGTCAACGAGCGGAGATTGGTCAAGATCCCCCCTCACCTGGCCTATGGAAAACAGGGATATGGTAAGACGAGCTTTATGACGTTACACTACATTCTATATACTAAATGATTCAGTTATTAAACTACATAATTGGTCAGGTAAAGAAAAATTAAGATTTGTTTTAAGAAATAAAATGATCAAGTCATGTACCAATAGGGTATTGAAAGTATTAATACTTATACTGATATTTTGAAACTTATATTCTAAAGTAATCCAAACGCGTTGGCGTGACCACCAATAAATACAATACAAATCAGGGTGCCTCTGCCATGATTCTTTATCTCTACTCAAACCCCCTGGTCTCATGAGCACTTGCATTTGTAAGTTTTGATCCAGTACAGCACTCTAATACAGCTATTTTTTTAATTATAGATTCTTATTCAAAACTTTAAAATTACTTAAAAATTCTTAATTTTTTGTTTTGTTTTTGTAAGTTTGTAAATCAGATTTAAATGGATTTTTAAATATATGGTTTATATTTTACTTTATTTGCACATATATTTAATTTATAGACCAGTTCAAGTAGGGGTGGAGCAAAAATAGAGATAGCCTCTATCTAATTTTGTGAAATTTTTTATAGTAGAGAGGAGATTCAGTTGTATTTTATTCCAAAACTCATTGGTATAGGAATCAGATTGATCAGTATTTCCTTTTATCGGATCGAAACAAAAACTGGTATTGCTCATCACTAGCTACCACAGGTAACTTCTTATATTTTCAGTGTTCAAATGTAATTATAATCCTTTTACTTTGATGTGCTTTACAGAACTGATTTATTTTCAGTTACTTTTTAAAATAAATACTTTCTTATTAATCTCGAATGCTTTTATCAATAAAAAATGTTAGAAATATTTTATAAATTGAAAATAAATAAGTAGCAAAAATAGCAAGAGACTGGTGTCAAATAAGGCATAATTATATAAATGTATAAGTAAAAATAAAATAAAACTAAGTAATAAAAATATCTCAGCAACAGACAAGAGGTCATAAGGAAAAACAGTGCAAAGATGATATGATGATTGACAGGACATAGGATTTTCTGTTACATTTCACCTTACTGAAGTCCTTTAAAAGTGGTTAATGGTAAAATGTCTTACTTCTCCACAGGCAACATTATCCCGCCGGACTCTATTCTTCATTTTGATGTCCTGCTGTTGGATGTGTGGAACCCTGAAGATGGAGTTCAAATCAACACCTACTACACCCCTCCTACCTGCTCCAGAAAAGTAGAAGTGTCTGACTTTGTGCGCTACCACTACAATGGAACCCTTTTGGATGGAACTCTCTTTGATTCCAGGTTTTTATTGGCACAAATTTTAACAATCTCATCAATTCATCCTGATCTATATTGAAATGGCATTCTTTGCTTTTTCTTGTAGCCATACTCGGATGCGTACTTACGACACCTATGTGGGAATTGGCTGGCTGATCGCAGGCATGGACCAGGGCCTTCTGGGAATGTGTGTTGGAGAAAAACGAATCATTACTATGCCCCCCTCCCTTGGATATGGAGAGAATGGAGATGGTAAACACTGATTTACATTGTTATCAAATCAGTTTCCTATCATTCTGGTGCAATCCTAGACATCATTCTAAAGAGGGCAGTATAGGACTAGGTTTGCACAATGAAAACAAATTATTCTGAAATCAACATACACAGTTTTAAATTTTATATTAATTTCTAAGGCAGTGACATCCCAGGACAGGCCTCTCTTGTATTTGATGTGGTTCTGCTGGACCTTCACAATCCCAGAGACGGGATCACAGTGACCAATCAGCAGGTGCCTGAACCTTGCACCAGGCAGACAGTTGCTGGTGACTTTGTGCGTTACCATTACAATGGCAGCCTCCTCGATGGGACATTCTTTGACTCAAGGTACATTTGATTTTATTTGTATCATTTCTATTACTTTCTTTCTTAATACTAACTCTAGGTTTGTTCGATGTTATACCTTATGTCACCATCATATGGCAGTATTGCACTAACTGTCAACTGAGAAGTGGTGAGTTTTCAGTTTCTTTTCAGTAGAAAAAAAACTTATGTTTAGAATGGCCATTGGTCATGGGACTGTACTCTAGGCAAGCTCAGTGCACTGCATTTAGCATTTTGTATTAGATGGCTTCTAAACAAACAATGAAAACACAGCCTTAATGTGATGATGTATGATTTTTTTTATGTTTTACTAAGAAGAAAACAACAACTCAAAATGAGTGGTTTATCAAGAGGAAAATCCATTTAATTGTAAATTTGCCATGATCAGAAAAAACATGTTGATAATTTTCATCCATAAAAGAATGTGGGAATTTCTACAAAGTATGTATTGTGTCAAAGCACCAAGGACAAGATAAGGGAGACCTCAGTGTGCCTTCACAGAACAAAAACTTACACTAACTTTTATTTCTTGCATGATTTGAACTATGTGACATCTTATAATTTAAATGACTTTTCAACAGCTACTCACGCAATCGCACCTATGATACATATGTGGGTCGGGGCTATGTAATTGCTGGTATGGATGAAGGCCTTATTGGTGTCTGTGTCGGAGAAAAGCGCACCATCACTATCCCACCACATCTGGCCTATGGAGAGGAAGGCACAGGTACATAAAATGCATATATTTTGTACTCTTTCTTGTTTCACATTTACGCTTATGCAGTCTCCACCCCATAACATATTTCCATTTTCTCATTGGGGCCTCTATTATTTTTACCATGACCGCATTCACCTTATGCCGGAAATTGGTATGATATGGAAAAAAAACATATGGAAAAAACACACACACACATACACACATATCACATTGTTGTTGCGATCTTTCTAAAGAAATATCCCAATACTTGTGTTGTGGCTTAGGGTGCATGTCATTAATTTGTATTATTTGTATTTTTGCACAGGCTCTAAGATTCCTGGCTCTGCGGTACTGGTTTTTGATGTTCTTATCGTTGACTTCCACAACCCTTCGGACAGCACTGATGTCACGGTCACATACAAGCCAGAAGAGTGTGATAGGGAAACCAAGAAAGGAGATTTTGTTAAATATCACTACAATGCCAGTTTAATGGATGGTTCATCAATTGACTCTACGTAAGTTGTGCAGCTGCTGTGAAGTGAAGCATATGCACTTCCTTTTCCTGTATAGTGGTTAGCTTGTTCTTCTTCTTCCTTCTTTTGTATGACGTACATATTGATAGAATGCCTTTATACAATGCTATGCCTGGCTTAAACTGATTGTTTTGGGATTGTGTTGTCAAGTTACAGAGACTTTACTGTTACTTTTAGACCAATGGAGTTTGTAAGGTGCTAAATGTCAAACTTAATATTCATTCAAAAGTATTCTGACACTATAGTGTGATAATATATAACAATATATCATTCTCCAATGCGTCCTGTAGGTATAACTATGGCAAGACATACAACATTGTCCTTGGAGCTAACCAGGTTGTACCAGGCATGGAGGACGGACTGCTTGGAATGTGTGTGGGAGAGAGGAGACATCTTGTTATTCCTCCTCATCTTGGCTACGGAGAGAGGGGTGTCAGTAAGTCTTGCATGCTTAGTTAATGCAATATATTTATTTAGTTATCAATTACAACTCATGAAATGAAATGAAGGGAGATTTACACAAATGCACACCTGGTGAATTATTCGTGGTCATAGACTGATATATAGGTTGTCATATCAGCGATAAATCTCCAGCAGAGGCCCATATTTTGTTGCCAGTCAGATGCCTGTAGAATATCAATAATGCTTAATTTAAACACTTTAGAGGACACTGGACAAAAATATGACTACATATCCACTTTGTAGGTTGAGGGTTGTGGGTGAATCATTTCAAATCATATAATTTGGGGAAAATAACTATAAGAAAAATCAAAATATAAAAAGCTGCTTTAATTCAATGTAAGTATTTTTTATGCACACTACAATTGTCCAGGAATACGTTTCGCAGCTCATCCAAGCTGCTTCTTCAGTTCTGGTCAGACGCTGGTGGACACTGCTTTATATCTGCCTGAAGGGAGGAGCTTACTACAATGAAATTACTGTGAGTTTCACAGTAATTTCATCATTTATTTATTTATTTTTTTTTTTTTTACAGTTTCTGTTAGTTAGCTAGGCCTATTGAGTATGCAGTGAGCGTGGGGTCTTGTAAGCATAACCATTCAGGGCCATAATGGGTGTTTTCGCATCTCTGGACCTGACCTGGCTAGTCCTATTGTTTTCTTATTTCTTTTTTTTTATTTAGGTTTGAGGATTGAGTTATAAATGGGAGACAGATGATGTCTGAGACCTCCATTTCTGTTCAAGGAAGGATTCTCTTTCTTGGCAAAAAATAGCCTCTTTAACTCCCCTCTCAAAACAGTTCTTTTCTCTGGCTAAGATCTGAACCTCACCGTCCTCAAAGGAGTGGCCCGTGGTTTTTAGGTGAAGATGTACGGAAGATTGAGGCCCACTCTGGCTCTCCTGTCTGTGTTGGGAAATCCTTTTGTGAAGTGGCTGTTTTGTTTCTCCAATGTAGCGCTCTCTGCAGTCTTCACTACACTGAATGGAGTAGACCACATTGCTTTGTTTGTGGCTCGGTGTTTTGTTCTTTGGGTGGACCAGTTTCTGTCTTAAAGTGTTTTAGACTTAGACAAACTTTATTGATCCACAAGGGAAATTATTTGGATACAGTAGCTCACTCATCACAATATAATATAATAACAGAGAGTAACAAAAATAGATGGTATAGCAAAAAGATAGCAAGAGACAAGTGTCAAATGAGACATAATTATAAAAATAAATGTATATGTACAAGTCAAAATAAAATAGAAAAATAAGTAATAAACTATAAAATAAACTATAAAATCACAGCCATACAGAAGAGACAAGAACGACAGTGCAATGATATGCTGACTGACAGGGCAAAGGTTATCCGTTACTTAAGATTGAGTTGTACAGTTGTAGGGAGTATTATCTGTTAAATAAGGGTGAGTTGTTGTACATCTATGGCGTATGGTATGAATGTAGTCCTGTATCTCTCAGTTTGTCAATCCCCCCAATGTCCCTTTTACTGGTGCCGCTCCCCCAGCAGACCACAGCGAACTACAGGGCGCTGGCCACCACAGACTGGTAAAAGATCTCCAGTAACTTGATGCACACATTGAAAGACCTGAGCTTTCTCATGAAGTAGAGTCTGCTCATGCTCTTCTTGTAGACAGCATTACAGTTGTCCCTCCAGTCCAGCCTGTTGTTCATATGGACGTCAAGGTACTTGTAGCAGTCCACTATTTCCACGTCATGGTCCTGGATGGTAATGGGCTCCACTGGTGTCCTCTTCCTCCTGAAGTCAATCACGAGTTCCTTGGTCTTGTCAACATTCAGGAGCAGATAGTTTGCTTGGGACCACTCCACAAAATTTGCAATCAGTGTCCTGTACTCCAGCTCCTGTCCATCCCTGATACATCCTACCACTGTAGAGTCATCAGAGAACTTCTGCAGATGGCAGGACCCGGAGCTGCAAATTGAGTAGGTTTGATCTGTCTGGGCTACTGTCCTGCTGCTTTATTTTGGAGAAACCTGTGATGGCCTTCATTCCTCTCCACACATCTCTAGTGTTATTCTATTGGAGTTTAACCTCCAATTTCCTTCCATAGGCCTCCTGGCCCTGCCTTAGCTGGGCCTTCAGCTCCCATTGCACCTTCTTCATCTCGTCCTTGTCACCAGAGTTGAAGGCCCGCTTCTTCTTATTAAGTAGATCCTTATAGAAGCTGTATCCTCACAGAAGTTGATGTAAGCTGTTATACAGTCTGTCATGCTGTCAATGTTGTCCCCATGCGGCAGGCAGAGCACATTCCAGTCTGTGGTCTCAAAGCAGTCCTGAAGGGCATCACTGGCTTACAGTCCTAGTAGTGACAAGCTGCCTCTTCACTACAAGGACATACTGAGGCGTTAACAGGACAAGATTGTGGTCTGATCGTCCCAGTGGGGGCAGGGCAGTGGCACTGTATGTCTCCTTAGAATTGGCATACAGCAAGTCAAGAGTTCTATTGTCCCGAGTTTTACAACCCACATACTGGTGAAGTGTGGGTAAAACACTGTGCAAGAAAACATGACTGAAGTCTCCAGAAGTCAGTAATAAAGCCTCCGGGTGTTTAGACCTATGTATCCTGTCACAGAAATGTCTGAATGATCTTCCCCTTATCTCTGTTATCGACAGCCATTCACTGTTTGATGCACTTAAGTCTAAGCAGGTAACAGAGAAGAGGCTCAGGCTAGAAATAAGCAGCATCAAAGAGCTCATACAGTCTAAGAAAATACAAGAGGTCTGTTGGTCAGAGGCTAAGAGGCTGGCTGACTGACCAGTGGCGGTTCTAGGATTTTTCTGATACAGGGGCCATTAAGGGGCCACATGTTACATTCAGGGGCCAAGTACAGGGTACATCCAAGCACAGGTCTGTTTCTTCTCCCATTATAATTGTATTGATGCAATAGGTCTACTGCCGCCAATAGTTTGGGGGTGGAATTGCATCAGTGATCATTGAATTCTCCTGTTGTTCTTCTTGTCAGTTGATTGACAGAACAAGGGCACTTCAGGGGCCAATCAGATTAGAGGCGGGGCCAGGGCCCCTGTGGCCCCTCCCAAGAACCGCCCCTGTGACTGACTGACTGAAATACGTGGTGGAAAAGTTAAGAGACTGCAGAAAAGAAGTGCTTTATCTGATCAGATGAAGGGAGTTACAAAGCAGGAGTTACACAGCAGAGACGGCGGTACATGCGTGGGTACAAGAGGTCACAGTTTCAGTATTTATCTATGCTGAGAGGAAAAAATAACTAGAGTATGCACATGTATGGCATTAACTATCTTTAGGGTTTTACATATATGGTCGTAAATGGAGTTTTGCTGTCTTCATGTGAGACAAATGTGACAGGGGTGACAAGGGTAGAATGTGAGAAGGACTGGTTGCAAACAACTTCTTCCACAACCTTTAAATATAGTGTATGTGAGAACAGGTGAAGGTTAACCTTGCCTAGAAACAAAATTCATGCTTTCACTGACTGACTGACTAAAAAGGGAGCTTCACCATTCCTGCTTCTCAAAGCTCTAGATGAGGGTTCATGGTTACTGTAATGGTTACTGTAATTTTTGTTTACTCAGAAAGTTTTATCACTGCCACTATTGTTATTGTATGTAGTTGTTGTTCAAAAAGGTGTTACCTTACCAAAGCAAATTTAATATATTACTTGTATGTTCCTTTTATTTTTCTTTAAAATAGAGAGGGAGATTGTTGACTTCCCATGCAATGTAATGTGATATCGCAAGGTCCTCCGGGAGTGGTTTTTCACTGTTTTGCCTACGACAAGAACCTCGTGTTTTGGCATTTACGAAAAACAGGTGTGCATGCAGACATGCATTGGCCAAAATTATTTAGCATTTCCTGTGTTTCTTACTGCTCTACCAAAGCATCGTATTTGGTAATAATATAATACTATCTATGTTGTACTATTCCCAGCAAACGAAGTGCCTGGCAGTGCAGTGCTGGTATTTGACATTGAGCTGGTGGAGTATGAGGAGGGACTGCCCGAGGGTTACATGTTTATCTGGAATGAGGAGGTGTCTCTGGATCTATTCTCCGAGATGGATAAGGATGAAAACGGACAAGTGGAATCTTCTGAGGTGCATAACTAAATTAATTTGTACATCACACAATTAATATTTTAACTGGTGTTTATGAGCAAGACCATTCCTCACACCACTAACTCCTAAAAGACCAAAAAAATCCCCCCTGTTCTAAGAATTCTCTATAACAGAACTTTGATTTTCTTGTACTTTCAAAGATGTTCCCTCATCATTAGTTCCATGCATGTTAGAGTATTCCTGCATTGTCCTGCATTTAAGGCTTGAGTGCTTCCAATATTTTCCTACCCTCCAACATGGCACACAGCTCTGTAGATGTGATTATTCAAAAAATTGCGGGTACGTGTGGGACAAACATGTGGGAAATGTCTTGATATAGTGAAATGCCACTATGAAGAGGCAAGACCTATCAGCTCTACAGAACAGCAAGTTCACAATGGGCAAAATATAAAATAATGATTCATGTATGTCATAGTTTAATACTAAATACATCCCCCCAGAAAATAATATATCTTATTTATTGTAGCTTTTCTGAAAGAGGTGAGAATCTGAAGTTCTAAACATGTGTTGTTTGTTTGTCTATTTATCCAGTTTACAGATTACATAATGCGTCAGGTGACAGAGGGCAAAGGTCGTTTAGCCCCTGGTTTTGACCCTTACCGCATCATTGACAACATGTTCTCCAACCAGGATCGCAACGGAGATGGAAAGATTACGGAAAACGAATTCAAACTGAAAGCAGATGAGTCTGCCCATGACGAGTTATGAGGATTTTGAGACTTTTTTTTAAATTTTGTGTTATGGGGTGAAGGTTGGAACACTGATGAAAACCAAATGAACAAACAAAAGGATTAAAAAGAGTTTAGGAAGATTGTTTAAAGGTGCTTTATGTAACTTTTCTGGTGGATGATCTGTTAAATACTTTTATTCATGGAAATGTTAATGCTTTGTCTGGAATGTTTTCATTAAACCTTTCTATCTTCATGGAGACCAATCTAGACCAAATTATAGGTCAGAGCTGTGGAGAGGCAAACCCCGCTCACAGTGATAGGTTTTTCTAGGTATTTTTAAGATGTAAAACCACCTGTTATTGAATAAATGTAAAGTAGAGCTGTTTGTTATACGGTGGAACATTCCAGACAGACCAATGACATATCCGTAGAAACAAGCAGGTAACGGACGCCCAACCAAAAAGTTACACAGTGCACATTTAAGGACAGAATTATTGATGTCACCTTAAATGTTGTGAATGGTTTTGAATTACCTCTTTTTCCTTATTGTGTTTTAAAATAGCACAAATGTATGTTAAATAATTCAAACAGGGCATCTCTGTCATTACCTTGCACTCAGACAGTTTTCTCTAGATGTCTAAGGGGAGATCTTTTTATGTTACCACTCTTGTTGACACAATCAAATGGACTGTTACTTCTTAGATTATTTTTTATTTTTTATTTTTTGGCAGATTGTTTATTCAAAGATGCACTGCGTATCATTTCTAGTGGAGGGTCCGCTTGTCTCCATGGAAATGTTATTGCTTTGTCTAGAATGTTCCACAGTAGATTTGAGTATCATGAGGGAGACAAGCAGGTTACAGCACTACGCTACATTACAGTTCAGATCTGTGGAGAGTTGCCCCTATTCACAGAAGGAATTATTATATTTTGGAGTAATAGAAACACCCGTAAAAAATAAATGCTAGATGAATATGTTTAATGTCATACCATGGAACATTCCAGGCAAAGCAATAACATCTCCATGGAGACAAGTAAGTAGTGGATCCTCCACCAGAAAAGTTGCACAATGCACCTTTAAACTTTTAGATAAGGACAGTCTCTGTGCCATGTTTTCTTTTTATGTCTTTGAGTTGTAGTGGTTCTACATCTCTTTGTCATCAACGTATTCAGGACATTGTGAATTTGAATGTGTGTTTGAGTGACAGGGAGAGAAAGAAGTGTGAGCATGTGTGACAGTTTATGTGTGATTTTGTATTCAGGAATAACTTGAAAGAGTTATAACGGTGCCACAACAATTTGATTAAAACATAAAATTTGACTCATGCTGTCATTTAAACATGTTTTAGGCCCAAGCTCCAGAAGCTGGTGAAGGGCCTATTAAGTATCGCAAAGCGATACTAATATTTTAATAGTTATTATTAAATTGTTATTTTAATAGATCCTCACGCTTCTCTACATTCTGGCTATTTCCGTTTTCCAAAAAGAAATAAAATGGCAAGTCAGCGCCCCCAAACAAGAGAAAAATGCATTAGGGTATCATTTGAAATTTTCCAAAAATTGGAATTGAAATTTTCCAAAAATTGAAATTTTCCAAAAATTGAAATTTTGTTGAAACTTCACCATGACCACCGCCAACGTCATATTCAAAATGTAGGATAAATGAAGTCTTTATTTTATTTTTAATAAAATTACATTTTAAGTGTTTCAGATGAAAACTGTGCGAGGAGACATGTGCGAGGAGATGCGTTTATTATTCACAGGTTCGATGATCCAATATGGCCAACTTCCCGTTGGGTTTAGGGCAGGGCCATAATATAAGTATTTTCATGTCCTGACATATTCTATTTCTTGTGTTAGATTTCTGATTTTTATGGTTATTTCTTCCGGTTCGGGCTCCCATAGGCCCCATGAAAATCATAGTTTGAGAGTGGTCTACTGAGCAGTCTTTCTTTTTTTTTTTTTCGTAACATTCACTTAAAATTGTAGCTCATTGAGGTCCAATTTTTGATACTGGTCATTGGCGTGTCCAGGCTTGTTTACTGCTTGGTTTTCATGCTCCGGATGCAGTTTTAACTTTGTCCCTTGGCTCGGGCCTAACTGGAGGAGAACAAAACAAAATGAGGTGCATGAAGTTAAGATGAAGAATGAGGCCTCAGAACATCAAATTTCGAGGTAAATATCACAGAAGAAGGTCCAGGCACCAAGAATCACCAAGGATCAGACAAAGGATTTCAACATTGGTGCTGTACACTCAAAAGTCAAGTTCAGACTTCAGAGCTGCCCCAAGATCAGGAGAAGCATGAGCCATTTAACACTTCATTTAAAGATTCAAATCCAACAGACCCATGTTCAGGTTCAACAAAACCAAGTGTTGCAGCTCCAGCGACCAACACAAGTGGACCCATCACAACATACCACGCAGCAGAGCCATGGCCAGAGTCAGCATCTACTCCCTTGTCTCTCGCAGACCACAACACAGTATAGGCTCTAAGAGTGAAAGATAACAGACAAAATATGTGTTATGAATGCAAATGTTCAAGTCAGTCAGGGGCCCTGGGGGGTATAATAGCAACAGCCGCAGTGAGCTCATGTCCCAGTAACAATATGCTGGCAACAGGAGGGAACGGCCATTTTGTCCAGACAGGTTACTGTTATAGAATTGTAAATACAGTGAGGAAAATAAGTATTTGAACACCTGTTATTTTGCAAGTTCTCCCACTTAGAAATCATGGAGGGGTCTGAAATTTTCATCGTAGGTGCATGTCCACTGTGAGAGACATAATCTAAAAAGAAAAATCCAGAAATCACAATGTATGATTTTTTAACTATTTATTTGTATGATACAGCTGCAAATAAGTATTTGAACACCTGAGAAAATCAATGTTAATATTTGGTACAGTCGCCTTTGTTTGCAATTACAGAGGTCAAACGTTTCTTGTAGTTTTTCACCAGGTTTGCACACACTGCAGGAGGGATTTTGGCCCACTCCTCCACACAGATCTTCTCTAGATCAGTCAGGTTTCTGGACTGTTGCTGAGAAACACAGAGTTTAAGCTCCCTCCAAAGATTTTCTATTGGGTTTAGGTCTGGAGACTGGCTAGGCCACGGCAGAACCTTGATATGCTTCTTACAGAGCCACTCCTTGGTTATCCTGGCTGTGTGCTTCGGGTCATTGTCATGTTGGAAGACCCAGCCTCGACCCATCGTCAATGCTCTAACTGAGGGAAGGAGGTTGTTCCCCAAAATCTCGCAATACATGGCCCCGGTCATCCTCTCCTTAATACAGTGCAGTCGCTCTGTCCCATGTGCAGAAAAACACCCCCAAAGCATGATGCTACCACCCCCATGCTTCACAGTAGGGATGGTGTTTTTGGGATGGTACTCATCATTCTTCTTCCTCCAAACACGGTTAGTGGAATTATGACCAAAAAGTTCTATTTTGGTCTCATCTAACCACATGACTCCTCTGGATCATCCAAATGGTCATTGGCACACTTAAGACGGGCCTTGACATGTGCTGGTTTAAGCAGGGGAACCTTCCGTGCCATGCATGATTTCAAACCATGACGTCTTAGTGTATTACCAACAGTAACCTTGGAAATGGTGGTCCCAGCTTTTTTCAGGTCATTGACCAGCTCCTCCCGTGTAGTTCTGGGCTGATTCCTCACCTTTCTTAGGATCATTGAGACCCCATGAGGTGAGATCTTGCATGGAGCTCCAGTCCGAGGAAAATTGACAGTCATGTTTAGCTTCTTCCATTTTCTAATGATTGCTCCAACAGTGGACCTTTTTTCACCAAGCTGCTTGGCAATTTCCCCGTAGCCATTTCCAGCCTTTTGGAAGTGTACAATTTTGTCTCTGGTGTCTTTGGACAGCTCTTTGGTCTTGGCCATGTTAGTAGTTGGAGTCTTACTGATTGTATGGGGTGGACAGGTGTCTTTATGCAGCTCACCACCTCAAACAGGTGCATCTGATTTAGGATAATAAATGGAGTGGAGGTGGACTTTTTAAAGGCGGACTAACAGGTCTTTGAGGGTCAGAATTCTAGCTGATAGACAGGTGTTCAAATACTTATTTGCAGCTGTATCATACCAATAAATAGTTAAAAAACACACAATACATTGTGATTTCTGGATTTTTCTTTTTATATTATGTCTCTCACAGTGGACATGCACCTACGATGAAAATTTCAGACCCCTCCATGATTTCTAAGTGGGAGAACTTGCAAAATAACAGGTGTTCAAATAGTTATTTTCCTCACTGTATATTTTATCAAAGTATGCTGTGCTGTATGTGTGCAAAAGAGTGACTGCGTGACTGGAAGTTAACAACTGTGCAAACAGAGAAAAGGAACTAGGATTAAGCTGCTGAAGCTTCTGGCTGAGATTAGTCTGTTCTGTGTCTGAGTCTGAGAGGATGGGGAACTGAAAGGCCAAGGTCTGATCATGTGTTACATTGTCTGGAACTGCAAATAAAGATTGAAGCAAACAGAGGTTCAGAGAGACTCTCTGATGAACGCCACAAAGTCTGCTGCATATCCCAGAGCTCTCCCTTGTGCAAGTAAAATCCATTTGTCTGATCTGTGTTGTCTTTTTTTTAATCACTATACATAGTCTGTGGCAGACAATAGGTGATTGGGTTTCCTCGGAGCGTGGCGCTCCGCCTTGACAGTTACCCAGCAAATCTTAATGTTTATTATTCCTCCAGGTTTGCCTATCCAAATCAAGTTTAGCATTCGCTGCAAGCACAATATTACACATCCATGCAGCTATTTCCTCAGAATGTTGAGGTTGTTCATTGCTAATACACGGCCTCAGCCTTGGGCACAGACCTATGCTGCCTGGTCTAATTGACCGGTGGCAGGGGCAAGTAATGTGTCATATTCAAATGCAGTTCAACGCAGTTCAGCACAGCCAATCATCCATCCATCCATTTTCTTCCGCTCATTCAGAGCCAGGTCACGGGGGCAACAGTCTAAGGAGAGACTCCCAGACTTTCTTCACCCTGGACACTTTCTCCAGCTCCTCCGGGGGGACCCCAAGGTGTTCCCAGGCCAGCCGAGAGACATAGTCCCTCCAGCGTGTCCTGGGTCTTCCCCGGGGCCTCCTACCGGTGGGACATGCCCAGAACACCTCCCGAGGGAGGCGTCCAGGAGGCATCTGGAACAGATGTCCGAGCCACCTCAGCTGGCTCCTCTCGACGTGGAGGAGTAGCTCTACTCTGAGCTCCTACCGTGTGACTGAGCTCCTACCGTGTGACTGAGCTCCTCATCCTATCTCTAAGGGAGCACCCTGCCAGTTTCCGGAGGAAACTCATTTTGGCCGCTTGTATCCGTGGTCCCTCTGTTTAAGAAGGGGGACCGGAGGTTTTGTTCCAACTGCAGGGGACTCACACTCCTCAGCCTCCCCAGTAAGGTCTATTCCAGGGTACTGGAGAAGAGAACCCGACCAGTGGTCGTACCTCGGATTCAGGAGGAGTGTGGTTTTTGTCCCAGCTGGGGAACATTGGACCAGCTCTATACTCTCCATTGGGTGCTCGAGGGTTCATGGGAGTTTGCCCAACAAGGCCATATGTGCTTTGTGGATCTGGAGAAGGCATTCGACCATGTCCCTCGTGGGATCCTGTAGGGAGTGGTCTGTATGACCGGCGCAGGAGCTGTGTTCGCATTGCCGGCAGTAAATCAGACCTGTTTCCGGTGCATGTTGAACTCCACCAGGGCTGCCCTTTGTCACCGGTTCTGTTCATTGCATTTATGGACAGAATTTATAGGCGCAGTCAGGGGCCGGAGGGGGTCTGGTTTGGGGACTACAGGATCTCATCTCTGCTGTTTGCAGATGATGTTGTCCTGATGGCTTCATCGGACCGGGACCTCCAACGTGCACTGGGGCGATTTGCAGACGAGTGTGTGCTTTGATGACGATCAGCTCCTCCAAACCTGAGGCCATGGTTTTTGACTGGAAAAAGGTGGCTTGCCCTTTCCGGGTGGGTGAAGAGTCCCTGCCTCAAGTGGTGGAGTTCAAGTATCTCGGGGTCTTGTTCATGAGTGAGAGGAGGATGGAGCGAGAGATTGACAGGTGGATCGGTGCAGCATCGGCAGTGATGTGGTCACTGTATTGAGCCATTGTGGTGAAGAGGGAGTTAAGCCGAAAGGCAAAGCTCTCGATTTACTGGTCAATCTACGTTCCTACCCTTACCTATGGTCAAGTCAATCATCAAAGTTATATAAATAACTATAATAACATGCAGAAGTACAACAGAGAATTTATGCATAATCACTTTCATAATCAATCATCTTTTCCTGGTTCTGTGAACTCTATGTAATTATAATATGTATTTTTATGTGGTTTATCTAGCTACTTTTTGTGTAAATGTGTTTAACTGTATAATCACAGCACTGGCATTTTATGACATATTGTGTTCTATTGTATTAAAATCCTTTCAGTATGTGACTGTAGTTAAAAGAATACACTTAACAACGTCTTGACATCTTACTTTAACAGCATTACATTACCTATTACCTATTACAGACCACAGCAATTTCTGGATTCAGGATTTCTTTACCTGGGCCTTTTTACACCAGTTTTACCTTTTGAGACTGGATTACATGGACACCTTGAACACATCACCTCCATAGACTTAATGAGGCGTGCCCTTACCCAAGCACATGCGGATGACACTGAGAGGAAGTACACTAGTTTGGTAATAATGATAAACCGGGTTGTTCATCTTAAAAAATGTAGTGAATGAGATTATGAAGCTCTATCAGAGAGGGGTCGGGCTGGGTTCATCCAGGCATGACCCCAGCAGTTCCTCTGGAGAGCAGCCAGCAGGAAGTGTGGGGGCGGTGGTGATGGACGGTTGGGTTAGTGCGAGCACAGCACAAGCAGCGTGAACTACTTCACTGGATCCAGTCTACTGTCGTCTGGTGGACTAAGTTTAGCTGACTTTTAAGAAAGTATTTATTTACACCAGGAGAAACCTCCACTCGAGGTAAGTACACCCACTATGGCTGATCATATCGCCGCGTTGCCCAGGTAAGCTAACGTTAACTCTTTAACGTTACACGTGTGACGGCCACAGATCTTTTAAAAAGGCATTTTATCAAAGCAGAGAAATAAGCCTGGCCTGGGCAGACACGCTCAACTATGCTGCTAGTGTAACTGAGGTTAAATCTTTGCAAGACACTAACGCGAAGCTCGTTATGTTAAGCTGTCATAATACCGATTTATTTATTTTCGAGTTTTAATCACTAACGTTATATGTATATTTAAACACCATATTCAACGAAGTTTTGTTTCATCACTGCTCAAATAATACTAGCTGTAGCGTTAGATCTAATTAGTCAAGTAATAACTTAGACAACGTAACAGCTGAGCTATTTGACAGTTTTTCGTGTAGTTTGCCGTTTTCCCAAATGTTCATTACGACCTTGTACCATGGAAGTATAGATCTGTGCCTTCTACCCATGGTCTTTACTGCCACCTAGCGGCACTCGCGGATCAAAACTTAATTTACACAGCAGCAATACATTTATCTCTTTTACTATTGAAGCACGAACTCTGTGAATATAAACCGAGATTGGAAGAAGACATTGTAACATTTTTGGATTGCAATCATAACTAGAAAAGCACTCAGAGGGCGCAGACCTCCGCCAAGCCCCATTTTACGCAATGCTAACGAAATTTTCAAAGTGATCCAGAATCCAGGATTTCTTCTGGATCATCACCAAAATTTAATCATCTGTTAGATTTACCATTCGGAACATTCGGAACATTTCCTGAAAATTTCATCAAGATCCGTCCATAACTTTTTGAGTTATCTTGCTTGCTAACTAACTAACAAACTAACTAACTAACTAACAAACAGACTCAGGCGAAAACATAACCTCCTTGGCGGAGGTAATAATGGAATTTTTTCAGTGTGAAACAAATAAAGATTGCGTTTATGAATGAATGATACCATTATTGGTCAATATCTTGACATTTGTAACTACTTTGTTATCCTACTGTTTTTTTCACCATTTCACCATTCACCATTCACATTGTGGATTCCCCTTTCTTAATTTATAAGCACAAAATGCTGTTTCTTCATGCTGAGCTTGAGTTTAATTTGTGTGCAGGAGGTCAGACAGAGAGAGGATGTTACGTGGAGCACACCAAGGTTGCCCTTTTATTTTGTGGGTCAGGGGTATTTCCATAGTCTAAAATTTTATATTTGTACCGTTTTTGTTTGTAGGGAAGTCTGACGAGAGCGAGTTGTTTAATTCTCTGAAAGCACACTTGAACAACAAGAACAGACTACAGCCTTTCATAGGTTCGGAGCTTATCTTTTACTCTGTGATTCTACGCATTGTTTTTCCTGATTTAATCTTTTTTATCGTCAGGCCTGAGCAGCATAATCGAGTGTGTGAATGGAGGGGCACCCCAAAGAGATGCATTCTTCATTTGTGAAGTGTGTGTGTGTCGCCTGGATATGGCAGACATGCGGAATCACATTATGGGAAGCCTCCATAGATATAATTACATTGTGAGTCTCAATATATGGATGTAATGTTTTGAAGAGAGTTTTTTCTTGACAGTTTTTGCTTTCCAATAGAAAACTAGACAGCCTGAACTGGTTTCAGAGTTGGGGGAAGACTCCTGTCTTTCAAAGTTAGCCTGGCCACTGATGGATATTGCCAAAAGAATTGAGGGAAAAGAAGGACCAGGAAACGTTCAGGTTTTTAAAATTGTTTTTGTTTATATTTCTCATTCACCTGCAAATGACCTTAGTCACTGATTATTTCTTTTGGTACCATAATTTGAAGGTGGTAGAATTTGACAAGACGTCATACCAGCAGATGGAAAGTCAGACTAATGGTCTATGCACTTTTTTGTTTTTTAATATTTGAATTTCATGGCATAGTTTAGTCATTTATGCCTGTTGGGTTTTTCTCATTTGTAATTTTTTTTTAATTGGTTTTTTTTTTTTTTTTTTAAACACCACAGCCAAGAATGTCATAGATTTTTTAAGGGATACCCTGAAGGAGACTGAACCACAAATCTCTGAAACGATTACATCCAAAATATGTGAACAGTCTACATCACAGCGAATAGTCCTATACAGTCCTCGGAAGGAGCCTGAAACCAAGTCTTTACAGAATTTAGCTCAGCACAGTAATGTATCTCGAAGCTCATTAAAGTCCTTAGTGGACAGCAGTTTTCTCAATGACTACAGAGGACAAGCTCCCTTTATTGGTAAGAACAGAAATGTGCCATTACTGGTAGCATGGACTCTATGGATTTGCCTTTGCTGTGAGTTTTCTTTGCACCAGGTCTTGTGAGGGTGATCGAGTGTAAAAGTGAAGATGGTCAGACCCACTGCTTTTTATGCCACTGCTGCCGAGTCCGCTCCCATAAATCAGATATTATTAGTCATCTGACCAGCACATCCCATATCACAAACTACCTGGTTTGTGTTGCAGTGTATTCCTAAATGTCCGCTCTTAATATCTACAAACTAAACACTAAAATGTCTTTGCATAGATGGAAACTCATCCAGAGCAGCTGGATACATTGGACTTAAATGATAGTTCTCAGGTGGAATTACTGGCAGAAAATTTGAATAAAGAAGAAGGGGCATACAAACTAAAGGTATGTATTATTTATCGTGGTATATTGGTGCTAATAACTACATGACCTAACATCTACAAGACGTATTGAGGACATTTATAGATGAAGGGAAAACAAATTAAGCTTGAAAAATCTATTTAAACACACATTTTTGGAAAAAAAAAAAACAAAACCCAAATTTACAAGATTTTAAACTAGCAATATCATACAGAGTACCAGCTATGAAAATATTTGTTTTTCTGAGTACCACCAGATCTAAGCCTAAAATAAAATGGGATTATATTTGGTCAAAATTAAGACAAAAACTGTTATAAAATTAATTCTAAAAGAGGATTAACAAAAAATGACAAAAACAGGACAATATCAAAGGAAAACATTAAACATATACTTGTTGTGCAGAGGACCCCAGACACACAGCAGAACACAGCATAAGCAGTCAGTATACTACTACTATGTAACACCTATTCCAGTTTGACCGTCTTAGTGTATTGGAGGAAGTTGATTTGTTTTGAATGGCACTTATAGGAGGAGTAATCATTTATGGCTGCATAGATCAAGCTGTGGGTGACTTTCACCTTGGATAAACTGAGATAGTTTGAGTGGCATTTTGCCAATTTGATGAGAAGTTTGATAATAGACTATAGACGCTAGCTGTGTGGATGTAAACAGAGACCATAATCATATTCAGTAGACGCAGACCTCAACCTCGACCTAAACTGACACTAAACCAAGTTTAGAGGAGCACATGAATATGGGCCAATTCCAAACTGTCTGCTGATGTGTGTGGATTTGTCTATATCTCCTATACATACATGGCCCAAGGCTATCTGTGCCTGTGAGATGCTATAGATATAGCCCACACACTCTTAACAGTCTACTCCCAGAACAGTTTTGTGGCTAATAATGTGCCAGTTCCTTCCTATAATGTTGTAGTAGTCCAATACGATGAACTGGTGAGGTTTGCCCCCTACTAGCTATAGGCAGCCTGGGGTGTGCGATCCAGGGACAGTGCATATTGGTCAACATTTCAACTCTGGCATATTTACATTGAAATGTTGGTTAATATGCACAGTCCCTGAAATAAATACATTCAGATTACTAGAAAAGAAGCAAATATGAGGAAAAAAGTAGCAAATTTGCAAGTTTATGCAAGTTTTTTGAATAAACGCATAAGATTAATACATTTTTTTCTGTAGCAAAATTGCCACTTTTTTCTTGCAGATTTGTGTGTTTAAACTCACCATCCTATTCATCAATAAGTGGCCCTATTACGCTGTTGTAAATACTGGTATTAATCTTTCCTATCTGTATCTGAGATCATTCACATAATTATGTTTGTAATCTGCCCCAGTCAGTCTGTTTGTCCACAGTGCTTTTTTTCTGTAAAAGGGTTTTTTTTTAATTGAATTTAACTGGTGTACCCCTTGCTTCTTAGGTGGTGCAAATACCAGAAGTCCTCTGTATTCAAATGACAGGCAAGAGTTACCACTGGTGTAAGTACAAATTTTTGTCTGTTACAAATATTCTCGTGGATCTAATTAACTGCTCCATTCCTGTAAGTATACTGATGGTTACTACAAGATTTTACATGTTGATCAGTATTTCTTAACTTTATTTTCGGTATGCATTCTGTATGTATTAACTGCTTCCGATGGAGAAAAAAGCCAAAAACTATGTTTCAGGTGTTAAAACACTTGGATGGAACAATTCTGATTTCCCAGTGAAATATGTAGCTGTTAAACGTAAGTATTTTCAATGGTGTTTGTATGTCTCAATTACTGTAGAGTAAAGCTGTTTATGCATTTCATTGTAGGGCAAAACTTGACTAAGTTCTCACATCAAAAAGTTTCAATGGAGGCTGATCAGTTTCCACAAGGAAAAAAGAAGAAGCGAAAGACTGTTAAACAAAACAACCCCGTGTTCAAGGTTACACTGCCAATCACTCAGGGCTCACTCCTTGTTGAGAGGACCTCCTTCAGCAAAGACAATCTGCCTTTGACAATTACACTTTCGCCTACTGACCATTTGGGTCCAAGTTCTTCATCTGATTCTAGGTTTTCACCAGATCCACTGGATTTTACTCTGGACTCTTCGTCTGAGATTTTTGACAGTACCTCAGAGAACAATGATCTCGGTTCACACTATCAACTGAATTCACCAGCTGACTACCCTGACCAGGCAAATGACCCCATCAAACAGGAGCTGGGTGAACAATGGACTAATTCATTTGAAGACCAAAATGTTAATAAAATAAACATTGACTCAAAAGCTGAAAATGTACAAGAAGGATATGCACCTAAACCATTTAATGCCCAAACTTCTACTCTATCTCATAGTGAATACTTACCCCACAGCTTTCCATGGTTAGTTGGGACAAAAGAGATTGAGAGATATGCAGCTCCTTATTACCAGCAACCACCTCAGTACATGGCCCCAGGATCGTTTCCTCAGCAGAATATGTTCTCCTTGGGGCAAGTGCAGGGTGGTTGCAGGGTGGGTCCACATGCAGGTAATTCCTTTTCCCATAATAACAGCATCACACTCCCTCATGACAGCCACTCTTACTCCAGTTATTATACTGAACATGGAGGAAACCACCACCAATGTGCTTCATATCAGGTTAGCAGCTCTGGTTGGGGAACATACCAGTCACAATCATCTGACTCAGCAATGACTCAGTGTAATGGCCCCTGTTGTGTTCCTGCTCATCCAGGGGTTTCTTTTCCAAATTCTGATGCTGAAATGGCATCTTCCAATGCTATATATTACCCTGTGTCAAATTTCTACTCCAGTCACAGGTCCCCATATTAACAGTGAGTTTTACAGTGAGTTCTTATGGGAAATTGAATCGAAATGGTAATACAAGTTAACTTTTTGTGTGTCCACTTTAAATATTATGTTGTGGCATCTTTTGTTGTTTAAACAGTTTCATGTTCTGGGTTTTAAGACATGAGTTCAAGATGCAGTTGTAAAGTTCAGTGTGCAGTTGTGAAGTAGACTACCCCTTGTGACTGATTATGAATCGTTAATACATTGTTCAAACATTTAAGTATAATTATGTTATGCTTAATCAGCTAAGCAACAGTAAGACTTTTTTTTTTATTTACCCTGCCCTGTTTTTGGTTTACATTCAAAGATAAAATGCCAATGCAGCGGTATCTGTTAAGTACAAATGATTGCGTTCATGTAAAGGGAGTATGTTACGTTCAGTAGACTGTCTTGTGTGTTCTGTATTAAATAATAACGTACTAATAAGGTGTTTGAATAACTAGTTCATTCACATCATCCTACCAAAATTAAATTAATTCTGTGTTACTGTCTTCGCCGAAGTTATTAAAAAGCCATAGTTATATTATTTCAATGTTAATAAGCGCACAAGTTACCTGCTCTGACCAGGTTTCACTGGACGTAAACGCAGCACCAATGACGCAGTTTTGTTGCGGAAATGTGCTATCCAAGCCCCGCCCACTGCTACTGCGGATGCTCCGAACTGATTCCGTATCAGCTACTGAAATTAGTCTCTTTTATATAGGAGAGGAGCTTGCTACAGTGGACGGTACACACCATTTGTGTTTACAAATAGGTCTTTGTAGATATTTTGGGAGCTTGTAATCGCACCCCCTTCACACCGTTTCTGGCCAGTCGACATGTCCGCTTTCTCTGAAGCGGCTCTAGAGAAGAAACTATCTGAGCTTAGCAACTCTCAACAAAGTGTGCAAACATTGTCCTTGTGGCTTATTCACCATAGAAAACACTCGAAGACTATTGTTAATGTTTGGTTCAACGAGCTAAAGAAAGGTAAGAATTATGTGGTCGCTGATACATGTTTTGATATAAAAACAACCCCTCTTTTAGCATGTCTTGCTAATGCCCCATCCCACTTTAGCATAGCCATATAGTGCCACAGCAGTTTAGCTCCCAGAATCCCAGTCTTGTACCTAATTGGAGAACTCGTGGACAGATGCAAGACATAGTGTGGTAGTAAATTGGGCATGTGTGTATTTAGGTCCAAAACTAAAATGTCCATGCAGTTGTTCAAACTATAGTTGTGCAATTGTTGATCAAATTACATTTGAAACCTATCCATGTACATCTTACTGCATAATTTTAGAGTTTGATTGTTGTTAAAATGTTGTTCTAGCCCAGGTATCTCGTAAGCTGACCTTCCTTTACCTGGCCAATGATGTTATTCAAAACAGTAAGAAGAAAGGACCAGAGTTCACACAGGACTTTGCACCAGTCATTGTTGAAGCATTCAAACATGTGCACAGGTAAAGTGTGTGTAACAAATCTACATTTTCTGAAGCTGTAATGTAATGTCATTGACAACACTTGTAGGGAAGGTGAAGAAGGCTGTAAAAAACATTTGAGTCGAGTGTTGTCCATTTGGCAGGAAAGAGCGGTTTATGAGAATAACCTGCTCAATCAGCTGTCTCAGATCTTAAGTAAGTTAAATAATTTGGACTATCTATCTATCTATCTATCTATCTATCTATCTATCTATCTATCTATCTATCTATCTATCTATCTATCTATCTATCTATCTATCTATCTATCTATCTATCTATCTATCTATCTGGTTTTTGCATATCATTTGTGTTGAAAAATGTGCATGTATTTGACTCTAAAAAACTGCACCTTCTTGCATACTCATATCAGATGAAGAAAAGAAACCTAAAAAACGATCTTATGAGGACATCCATCCTGATGATGAAGACTTTGCTTCTCAGAGCTCACCAACTGAAACACCACAGGTGAGCACAATACTTCAGTTATAATCCAGTGCTTCAGATGAAATGAAAAGTAATTGTTCTTGCCAAAAATGTCATAGCCAATATATCACCTGGTTACTACTTTTTGATTCTAAGACAGCAGAGTTGATCCGAGCTCTACAGGAGTTGGAAAATGCAGCATCTAGTGATTCAGTTTTGCGGCAGCGCATCTCATCTCTTCCTGCTGAAGTACAGGACACGTCACTGCTTCATAGGATCACAGGTACCACCACGCTTGATGGATGACAAGATTTAATTTTAGTCTTGAAGTTTGAAGACGGCTGTGCTGTGTCAACCACAATCGGTCTCATTACTGGCTAATGTCAGTAATATTATGTAAACTGGCCCTCGGTGCTTTGTTCTTTGGTGTTTCAGATAAAGAGTCGGGGGAGAGACTCTCTCGTCTGGTTGAGGAGGCTTGCATGTTGCTAGCAGACTACAGTGGTCGTTTGGCAGCAGAGATCGATGATCGACGACAACTGACCCGCACACTAACAACTTTTCTTCAAAGTCAGAAAGATGGCCTTGCTCAGAATGAGCAAAAACTCGAAGTGCGTACATTTTTTGTTGCGTTTAGAAAATTGATCTTTTATTCTTTTATTAAATACATTTTATTATTTTTTTTAATTTATTTTATCTTTCCCTCAAAGCATTATTTACTGATTTAATTTAATTTTTGCAAAAATTTGAATATGATTCACCATATAAACTACTTAAAATGAATCTTGAACAAACTTAATGACATAATGGCTGCATTAGATTCCATTTTATCTGAACAATGTAAATGTAAAATATACTTATTTAAAGCAATATTACCTTTATTTTCTTCTGAATGAAATGTATTCTTTGAATGTACAAATAAAGTGACTTGTTCTGCTTGTATAGATTTTTTTGATTAATGATCTCCTGTAAGGAATTTTATAGTGTTAGTATATTGTCTTTTAAGCCATAAGCACTAATGCTTAATGTTTTTCTTTGTAGGATTATAAACGCAAACTGGCACAAGTTACCCAGGTCCGGAAAGAGCTGCGCTCCCGTATCAATAAGCTTCCATGAGGGCTTTAGAACTCTGAACTGACTCCCCACTTACTGCTGTTAAAACATCTCAACCTATCACAGCTTATTCCCATCATATATTACATGTTCTTTTGGTTTTATCTGAATGATTTGAGTTAGTGTAATTTAATATTTTCAACCATCATGTTACAGCCAAATGCAAAAGCATAATTACAGTGAGGTGGTGTTTTTTTCTAATTGATTTATTCATCATTACACATTTCTGTACTGTATGTCCTCATAACCCCTCATTTGATCATCATCTGCAGTATTTTATGTTAAGGTCATGTTAAGCTGTTTGCTTTTTAGTGTGTGAAAACAATTGTCAGTAATGTATTTCTGCATCATGTATGAAGATTGGACATCTTTGATATGTGGTGATGGCCAGCTTAACATGAATGCTGTCATGTATGGGTTCTCTAACCATTGTAGCCTATATAATTGTATGTACTACATAGTTTCTGCAGATGTGCTCACCTGTAAGTATGTTTGAATTTGACTGGTGAATTGTTTGTTAGATTGTTTTTCATATAAACACAGTGAAAGAGGCTAATGTCTACTGCCATGTGCGTCATTTTAGCTCTGCCAGATGTAGGTGCCACCAGAAGCTTGAAAAAGATGTGCCTGTAAAGCAAATTAACTAAGTGGTGTTTTGCATAAGAAAACAGCGTATCAAAATCAAATAAAAACTCCAAGTTGCACTTTGATAAGCTGTCATTGCAATCTGATCCATTAGGTGGCATTTTTTTATTTATAAAATAACATTTAGTGACGTGGTGGAGTTTGTATTATCAGGTCTTCACAGGCTACATAGACATACATATGTTACATATATTACAGGCAAAGTCGGAAATCAGGCATTCAGAATGCCTGAAATGGCCAGGCAATGTATGAACTTATAACAAATCTCTGACAAAGTTACAGCAAACTGTTTGAAGTCAGTCTTTAGTTCACTGGATAAATTAGATTGCTCGTATTCTCTGTTACCACCTACAAAGAGGCTTAATGAGACGATCTTGAGAGAGAGAGAGAGAGAGAGAGAGAGATTGAGAGAGAGTAGTAGGACTTTACAGAATCGTTGGTTGTTTTGTCCAAACGGGCTCCCGTAGTACACCCATACAAACGTAACTCGAAACGACGGTCGAACAAGCGCAGATTTTGATTAGCTTTAGCGGTTAGGACCTCAAACAACAAGACGAGGCATTATTTAGAGATAATATTAATTTGCTTAACCACCACAGTGTGGTAAATAAAATTCACCTCTGAATATTATTTACATTAACTATGGTTAGACGTCGCTCTACTCGTGCGGGATTATCGTTAAAATAGCTAGCGTTAACAGCTAACTAGTAGTTGGTTGCTCACCCTTGCAGGTTTTTTTTCGTAATCATTTAAGACGCCGTGTAAATTTAAAATAGTTGAAGATGGACTTCGAAACACCTTATGAAGAAAGCACTGACATCGAGTTTATTAATTGCGAGGTAAGTGCGGCGTATACGTTTCAGAAGCGTTCTCATGCATGGGCCTTGTGCAGGAGGCGTCTTTATTTTGCATAAATGCCATTGTTGCTTTATCCATTTATATATTTAAAAAAAAGTAGTAAGTAGGTCTACTAACTATGATATCATCGACACATCATAAATGGAGTAGCAAGTGTATTCGGTATACTTTGATTTAAGATAGCTATTCAATGTTGAATGTTTGTGTCTTACAGATTTGTAACAAATCCATCAGGGGTGAAACTTTGTACAAATTACACGTGACTTCTGCGGGACATTTAAAGGTACTGTAATTGTGTATACACCTATGTGATGTTATGTTTTAACAAAGTTAATGTAGCCATGCATTATACTTTATTTTCAAAAACACGTCTGGGACCCAATTTGTATTTGGTGTAGCACTATTCACGTTTATTATCTGTCTTCTCTGAAATTTACTTGGATGATTCAGAGTTTACATGACTCTAACCTTTAATTTAGTTTAGTTAATCACTTTTTTACGTGACAGTCCCCCCTGTCTCTTTTGTGTCAGCCATTAATTTCTGATTTTGAAAACATTGTCCAGCTAACTTCCTGATACAGTTTCTTTGCTTGTTTAACATGCCAATCCCACTCATCAAGCATCTAGGGATCAAGACAGCAGATCATAGGATCTGCAATAAATTGTAAGCATTATTGGTATGGTACCTTTATTTAAACAACATTTACTTCCTGTCGCTGACTGCGCATGTGACAGCTCCTCAGTGATGCGTCACTTAGCCAAGTCTTGAGGAATAATTTTTATCCTTCTGTCTTGTCAACAAGCTCCCGCCGCCTACTGCTGGAGCCATGAGTGTGCCATTCTTTCCAGAAGACCCTTCAGCCTGGTTCTTATCAGTAGTTCCTCACCTGGTACCTTGTCTTATCATGGCTCCACCTGAGGATCACAGCACTGGCTTCAGCCTCGCAGAGTTGTAGGATGTTACTTCACTCCTCTTTGGCCTGGTCTTGATATTGTTGCTATTCAGATGTGTTGGAGGATCTTGTCCATTCTTTATCACACCAGAATCCACAGTTTGGTACCCAAGAAGCTTTCTTTCATAAAAGCATTTTTGAGATTGTTGCAACTTTTCACTTGATGATCCCCTGTGATATCCTTTCATAATTCTAAAGACATTCTTGCCTTATGCACGATTTTGGGGTGCAGTAGTTGTATGTTTCATACATTTTCTTCTGAAACTTTTTCAAACAGCTCAATTTAATCTTAAGTGGAACAGTGAAATGTGTTGGTAATTTCTTTATTTTCCTATGCCATGTATGGTTGGTTGCAAATCTTTTGCAACCATAAACATTGCATGGCTGTATTTTTGTATCAGTGTGCATATTTATCAATTATCTCCCACTGAATTCAAAATTATTTCTTAACTTGTCTTCACCCGCAGTAAAAATAATGCAACACCATTGATTTTCATCACCAGTTATAAAGTTTGCTTTGGCCTTATGTTGCTCTGTGTGTAAGGCAATGGGAGCTGTTGACTGGACTGTGGTTGCTGCTTATACGACCTTCTGCTTTCAGACTTTCTTGAAGTAAATGGTGATATTGCCTTTTAATTGCTCAGTTAAATGACTGCTTCTCTTGGTTGTCCTTTGACCGACAATCTCTTAGATTCTTCTCATTTTTGGGGTTGCCATTCACTCAGAACCTTCAGGACCCTCAGGGTCCATCTACTCTACTCTTTCTAAATATACATAATATAAATATAAATATTATAAAATTATATAAATATAAATAAATATTTTTTACTATTTGGGCCTTTTGGGTTTGTGACATTACAGACTCTTATTCATTTAATACACTCAGTAAGATAATTTTGCTTAAAAGCAATTTTACATTAAATTTTCTGCTCCACTATCCTTTGTTGTTGTCACAATGAAAGAATCAACTGAGAAAATATATTTGATTATGGACAAATAAAAACAATCTATTTTAGTTTTTTTGTAAAGATACTCAATGTATGGTTCTTTGTGCTTTTATATTTTAAAGCACAAAAAGAAAATATCAAATTAAAATGTAAATTATGTTTAAGATCAACATAGTACTTAATGAATTAATTTTGTTGATTCTTTTTTTATTCCTGGCAGAATGAGGAGGCCTTGATTGCTGAGGGTAAGTAATTTTAACATCTGGTAAGATATGTCCCCCATTTGGTTTTTGCCAAACTTGGGAATTGAGTTTAAACTGCGATATTTGCACCTTGGATACTGTGAAGAAGCTGCCTTTTAAAAGGCAGGCTAAGTAGACTATGCTTACCGTTTTTAAAAAAGTAACTCCAATCAAAACTGAACCTGAGTTGCCAGTGCATTAACTTACACAGTACAGTATAAGTAGAATTTTGTACCAATCAGACTGCTACACACTGTCTGAATATTATAATAATAAAGTATTGTATCACAAACACAGAAGAAAAAGTGTAAGCGCAACCTGCTTCACTTTGCTGTGTGAAAAAAGCTGTTCCTGTATGAAATGCATCATGCACATCAATATCATATCAATAGTAGAGATGTGGCAAAGGGTTTGTGAGGGCTGCAAACCCTATTAAAATTATCAACATTTTTTCATCCACATGAAAAACACATGTAAGATACTTTTTTTTTTTAGGTAGATGTAGCAATTACTATTTTATTTTATTTAGAGTAAAATAGTAAATTACTTTTCTTGTCAGTGCAGCTTCATTGCTCATTGCACATGAGCTGCTGTTACAAATTTGAGGTTTTACGCCACCGTACACCAAAAAGGGTTTTTTTGACTTTCAGATGATGTAATGAGAAATGAGATTTTACCCATTTGTCTAGCTCAGAGACTCAGGATTTACAACCCTTGTAATGAGCTTCAATGTATAGATTTCTATGAGTGCACTACACTACAACAATGCTGTAATTTTTTTTCCTTGTATCCCATAATTCCTGCCTTTGATCATTAGGCAGAGGCCCAGTGAGTGAATTTGAGTTATCACAGTACCATCATTAATGTGTTGTGCAGTTGCCTACATAAACTCCCCTGGACACATGAAAAGGCAACAGTGGCAGACTGCAATTCAGTTCACTGTGGTGACGACAATCGCTTCTCTTTCAAAGGAAATGAACTTTACTCATACAGTATGACCTCAAGTCACCTGTGCCTAGTGGTGTGGTCTGTACCATGACAGATGTAGGCTTAACACACAATATGGACAGACTGTGCATTCGGGTGGTTCTTGCTTACATCACAAGTACGTGGAAGGCAAGTTATTGGATTCTACTTTATCACATAAGGTTTGTTCACATGATGGGGAGGTTACTCCTGAGTCTGTTACCAAAACAGTCTCACACAGAAGTTGGGACAGTCGACTCAGAAGCAAAGCTTTTAAGGGAGCTGCAGAGGAAGGATCTTGGAGGAAAAAAAATCAGTAAAACGGTCAGATCTTTGGGATTTTTAAGGGACCTGACTTTGGTGCCAGCTCTCCCCATGCTTCAATGTACAATGCGCAATTCTTAACTACAGGCTTAAAAGGCCAGTTTAACAAAGAATGGAATATATAATGGCTACTGAAAGAGGGGTAGCCTCCAAACCATGGGTTTCAGAAAAAACGGGACTATTGCCATAGCAATTGACAATTCAAAACGAAGTATAGGATAAGGGAACCTTTTTGTCCCACAATGGGGATATTCCAGTGTTGCAGTGTGGGGGTACAAGAACAGCCGGAGATCTTTTTTTTTCTAATGCAATCAAAAATAAAAATGGACTTGTCAAGCAATGTAACTTGATATTTTAGAATATACTTTTAATGGCTATAATTGTATAATATAATTGGCAAAATGCAACATTGCTTCTATAAGGCTAACATTTAAGGCTAATGATTACATACAATATGTGGGTATGTTTATGTACAGCATATGGACAAGAATTAATGACAGGTGAAGTGGAACCTCTTCACACAGTGAAGGTAGATCAGTCTGTCACTGAAGCTGCTCTCCAGAACAGACGGAATGTCCTCTCAGGGGGCGACATTCATGGTTCAGCATAGATGTGAATTTAGTCAGAACCATTCTGTCCCCTACTCCAGTCCACAGGACAGCGGAGCCCAGGACTGAGCTGGACATTCTGATGACCTTGTCCAACTTATTTCTCTTCCTATCCATGATGCTGCTGATTCAGCAGACCACATTATATACTATGGCTAATGCCACTGAGAAGGTCCTTAGAAGAGGCCCTTATTCCAGAAGACCACAATCTTCTCAGGAGGTAAAGCCTGCCTTGGCCCTTCCTGTACAGTGCATCGGTGTTGTGACTTGTGAGTCTAGTCCAGTTTGTTGTTCAGATGCAGAAGTCCACCATCACCTCTTTGGTCTTCCTTCGCTAATGAGGAGGTAGTTCTGCTGACACTAGTCCACAAAGTCCTGTGTACTTGGTTGTTGCCATTGTCTGTGGTGAGGCTGTAAACACAACTATCCATGTTGTGTCTGAAGTCTGCAATAATGAGGGTGAAAAGGATGAACGCGATGATGGTTCCTTGGGCAGCCCCCATACTGAAGATCAGGAGGTCAGACATGCATTCCCAGGCTCTCACAAACTGGGGCCTGTTTGTGAGGTAATCCAGTATCCTGCTTCTCCCTCAAGAGCGAGCATTGGGTGGATGGATTTGCAGGCACTTGTGAAATCAAAGAACAGAATTCTCACAGCGATGCCAGGCCTCTCCAGGTGAGACAAAGCAGTGGTGCACAAGGAAAATGACTGTCCTCCACTTCAATGCCAAGCCAGTAGGCAAACTGCAATGGATCCATCACTGAGCTCACCGCCGGGCGGTGCAGGACAAGTAGAGGATTATCTCTAGTCTTCATGTAGACAGTTTTCTTCATGAGTTGCTTCAACTCTGTGTTAAGTATGGATGCACAAATCTTAGTTGCCTCCTTTTTACAATAATAAGGTTATATTGTTGTGAATAAATACTACATTTTTTACTTCATGTAGCAAAAGCAAGTCAAAGAAGACAAAATTATTTCATCAGTACATTTCTCAAAACAGGAATGGAAATGTATAGAATTACACTCCTTTTCCCTAGCTCAAACTTCCAGCTTCCTCCCACTGGATGATTTCCATCAGCACTTTCTGGTTTACAATTCTGGTACCAGCACTTTTTGCCACACATCTAAATCTGAACAGTATCTGTTTTAAAATGAAGAATTAAGGTTGAAATACATTATGGTACATTACATTTCATTGTTCCCATAGGTAAATTTGTCCTCTGCATTTGACTCATCCTTCAATGCTTCTGGGGGCAACTGTCAGAAGCAGGGGGTGCCACAGTGCAACACCCAGGACCTTCAGTTAGGCTTTAGCTTGGTTTTGTCAGGACTACCTTAGCTGAAAGGTTATACCTATTGTGCATGTTGGAACAAAAACTACTAAAGTTTTAGATCTGTTTTTTGTCATGAAAATGTCTTTAAATGTCTTGTAAGTATATTATTTTTGACACACAATGCCCCTTTGAACGCATTTTTAATATTGGCATTTCTAATTGTCTAATTTTGACACATAGGAAAGATCACCAGGCAACAAATTGTGCCAGTCTTTGAGGACATCATTCAGTATCTTGAATACCTGAAAATTGATGAACCCATTATTGGTAAATATTTCTTGTTAGAAACTTCCATAACTCAACACATTATTTTAAATGTTTTTTGTTTTTGCTTTTCCTGCAGGCTTGGACTATTTAGTTGAAGTACCTGGTGATAATTCTGAATTTTCAGGCATCAGGTACAATTGTACACTCTGCAAGGTTCATGCATACATCACAGAAGCTGTTCAGCATGTGATAGGACGTAAACACAGACAAAAATACCTGGTAATAATGGTTTATTTTTGATTAGATTAAAGATGATAAAGATTTAAATTTAAGCATTATCTTTTGATTTAGGAAAAAAATCGTCCTGACTTGGTCAACTGGGACCCTCAGAAACCCCAAACCATCGCAGGGAAATTGATACGAGCCAAAGCAGAGATTGCAGAAAGACAAGAAGGAACAGGAAAACCAAAGGTTCAACAAAATTCTTTTAAGGATTCTAGTATCTAGTGAAATGTTAACAATAAATATCGTTTTTTTTTTTTTTCTTTTGTCACTCCAGCCATTGCTTAACAAGACGAGACCTTCTTTTCCAAGATTTTCTGTTCAAGGTTAGATATTGCCCAGTTGGATTGCCCATATACCTTAATTTAATTTCATTTTTAAATATCTTTTAATTCATAGGTGGACCACATAATGGGCAGGGTTCAAGTTACACACAAGACTTGGGAGCAACCACGCCTGAATTTGGGAGCTATCCTGAAGGTCCAGGGGGGCAGTGGGCTGATAAATCTGACTTTGGGCAGGATAGATATGAAGATCCTTTAGCCGACAGAGCACCACTCCGTGACAGAGAAATGTACACACGATCTTACTCACAAGATGGGGATAATTTAGACTATCCCAGGGATTACTCCAGAGATTATGATCACAAGAGTAGAGAAGACTTCTCTAATGTATTCGGGCTTCAAGATCAAGATAGGAGGCAGTATAGCCGCAGTCAAAGAGAAGAAGCTTATGCTGATGATTTTCGAGAGCTACACGTTCAAAAAGATGTTCTGAGAGAGTTTTATACTGAAGAACTTAGACGTGAAAAACAGGCCAAGACTAAGCAGTGGTCTCATAACACTGATTCCCATCAGCATGAGCACATGAGATCAGGAAGAGAAACTGGACCAGTAGCCAGCCAGAACACTTTTTCTACATCTTCAGATGGAAAAAACCCACGTGAAATCTACAAAATAATGCAAGATTATAGGCATAGTGCTGTTGCCTTAGAGCGTCCAGAAGAAACATTGCCAAAACCTGGGCCAAGCAGTGCAAGCCCATCCAGGTCTGGAGACTTGAGCAGGAAAATGTCTGACATTCCCGATCCATTTATGCGCTTCCTCAAGGGCGGGTCCACTTGTGAAGAGCCAGTTGTAAGAAAAAGAAAGAGTCGCTTCTCTGATGCTACAGAGGAGGAACTTAAAGCTGCTCAAAAGACGTGAGTGTTTTTAAATAAAAAATTCTACTTAACAATAAATATTGAAATCATATTTTTACTTTTAAGGTTTTGTAATGAGTATGGACCAACAGATTTCAAGTTTCCATCACTGAGGCCTGAAATACGAGAACTAAAACGACAACAACCTGATTCACATAAAGTAAGACATTTTTATTGTGAGTAAAAATGATAAAGAACGTCCAACTATGTTTATCCATTGTACAGTTAACATTAATAGGGTAATTCTGTAGCTTTACTGTAAATGAGTACATTGGACTCACTTTTGTCTTTCAAAATTGTGTAATTGTCAAAGCCACTTTTTTTTTCTTGGCTACAACAATGAGTATAGATGGATATCAGCATTATGCACAGTTCTCCGATGCACCCTTTAGCATTTAGCTTTTAGGTATCCCAACTAATCACCAAGGTCAGATCATTACCATGTGTTATATTCAATATATTCATGTGTGATTTAGGGCCATAAAACTGAAACCTACCAAAGGGAGCAGCTAGCGGAGTGTTCTGAAAGCACAGGGGACGTCTTTGAGATGCTGGTAAGATTTATTTTTAGAGATGAATCTTAAACCAATTGTACTGAATCGAGAAAAAGAAAACATGTTTTTTTTTGCCTATAGAAAAACATTGAAATTGAAAATGAGGATGAGGCCAACTTCCTGAAGGATAGACTTTGCAGTGTCTTGAGAGAATTTAAGGCCAGAAAGGCTGAGAAGGCCTTGGTATGTGTTCATGATGTGCAGAAAATGTGAAATAATAAATGCATATTTCTTGTACACTTAAGCATACAAGAAGCATAAACTGTGTTCTATTCTAGCAAACTGGCCAAAACAGAGCTGTCATTGTTAAAGAGTACAACAACATGAGGCCAGTTCCAGAGCAACATATTGAAGACCTCTATGGCAGACCACCCAGAGGAAATCTGGATGTCAGAAGAGTGGAAGATTTTTATGACGACCCCAGACCAGAACAACGTGAAGATTTCCAGGAGTACCAACATCCTGTACTTCCTGAGGCAAAATATTCCAACAGAAACCCACATAAAGGTAAAACATGAACAAAAACTGTAGTAAGAGGATAGTTTTAACTTTCAGATTGCAGATTTGTTTACCTGGTTATTGAAATTTAATATTTAATACTAATTACTGGCCCTATTCACGTGTCACTCAAATGCAACAAATGTTTAGTCAAAGGGTGCACTATGAGGGTTCGTCACCAGCTTGTATCCACAATATGGCTTTAAACATAGCTATATATTTTGGGCTTCTTTTATTGCAAAAAATGCCCAACCTGGAATCCAGTTGGTTTAAACCTAAAAGAATCTGAATCCTCACTAACTAAACCCCAGCCCCTGCAGCCAATAATTAATCAGTGCTAGTGCAGCCTCTGTAGCTCAGTGAGTGAATTATGGAGCTCCTGAGTTTTCACATTAGGAAAACGTGTATCTGTCTATATGCAGGTTAAGGCACCGACAATCCAGGTTCAGTTGTGATCGCCATACCTTTTTTAAAAGCCTAAGGGCACAGGCTACATACTGTTCCTTAAACTAGTGCCAACTAACCTGTCATCTCTGGGTATGGAGCTGTTTATCGCCAGAACATAAACCTATTTGAAAAATTATTTTCTGCATCTTGTCAAGCGTACGTTCTTTTCTATCCAATCAGAAATTGTGTTGCCAAAGCTTTCCTGGACCCAATTATAGTGGTCCTCTTGAAGCTTAGATTAGATCGCTTTGGATTGTGATAATATCCCCAAAACTGTCTTGCTCTGCCCTTATCAACCCCATAGAAAAAGGTCTATAAAGCCTGTTCTTGTTTCCATATCGTAAAAAGGTTCCGTTTTGTTTCAGAGATGCAGAGGTGGCCTAACAATCACCCGCATGCACCTGGTTTTGACAAGCCAGCACATTTTCCCAGAAAGTACCAAGAGCCCTCAAGGCCTCCAGACTTCCAGTCGTCTGACCATTTCTCAGATTATCACTCACCCACATCTCATCATCCTATGGAGCATGGGCCAAGGATGAGTAGGCCCCCTCAGTACTCAAGGAACTTGGATAAAATAACTTCTACTCTCCTTGAACTTGTTGCAAGAAAATAGATATGTAGATGTAAGCTGTTCAGCTGTGTTCCTATGTGAGCTATAACTATAACCATATTTTACTTTTTCTATAATGAATGGTGTGACATTTATTACTATTATTAATTATGGTACAATTAAATGTTTTTGTTGAAAAATATATAAAATGCCTGTTTTTATATATTTTTACGTTTTTGGAAGTAAGATTTAAAAGTTTAAATCATTAGACTGTGTGTACATATTTTGTGATTTCAAACGATTGACATGTAATCATAATTTAGATTTTCCCCATGTGAAAAATGTCCCACCGTCTTATTTTTATTGTCTGTTTATACAGGCTGTAATGTATTTTCTTTTCTCACTAACCCTGACCGTTCTAAGTTATGCTTACTGTTGGATGATATGGATTGTATAATTTTTTTTTTTTTTTCTTAAATAAAAAACTCGGCGCAAGTCACGTCATCACGTTCTTACGTATTGCTTTTTCCGGTTCGAGTCGCAGCCATCTTGATTTTCCCTTGCTAGCTAAATAAAATAAATAATACGCTGAACCGGACTTCACTTCGAACACCTTAAACAAAGTAAGTAATAAAGGACTTGATGTTTGACTGTAAAATGGTGAGAAATAAACTAGCTTAGGTGGATGCATGTGCAATTATCTGCCTTCTTTTCATTTGGTTTTCTTGACCAATAGTCGATTGTTTTGGAAGATGAACAGAGGCGCCATTTCCCTCCCCGCTCTCAGCGGCGCTTATTGGTGGCCCGCTGAAGGGTTCATAGGCGGCCAGGAAACTGCTTCGTTATTTCCGCCATGTTGGCTCAACTCTTATGAATGTGAAATTGAATGGTGGTTCCCATTGGGCCCCGAATGGCGCTAGTTGCAGAACGAAGTTAGCCCTTAAAACCTTGATTGGTGGAATCAAGTCCGAGGTTTGATTGGTCTGAAGGACAGATCCAAACCTTGTCTTTATTGGTTAGAAGGCTCCTTCCTAGCTCTGGAAAGCTTTACAAACTTTCATTTGAAAGAGGGCGTTTGGTCTACCGGCGATAATTACACCAGCTGTGGTTAAATTTGAGTGCAGTCGCTATTGTGCTTCTCTAACTATCCTTCGTGAGCTCCAGCTCCTGTCATATCTGCTGTACTGTGCCATGCTGTAGGCATGTGTGTATGTGATTAAGAAGTGGAACAATTGCACATCCTCTCTCTGCATTCTGTTTGAAATGTACAAACGCGCGTATCACATAAAGATTAAATGATTAGACCCAACACCAAAATGTGAACGTCTTTGTTCCGTATACCTGTATTTACCATCAGAAACGTTCTAGTCTGTTTATCTACTTAACTATTCGACTATTCAAAAGTATGGACGTAACCCGTGGCCTTTTTCGATTTAATCTGAAGAGGGCACGTTTTTAAGTATTTTTAGTGCTGTGTTTTCGATTATAAGTTGCATAGTTTAGGAAGTAGTCAATATTTGTAACCACTACTTAAAAAGAATTCCTAGTACAAAAGGACATTGTTTTCTATAATTATGTATTCAAAATTACCCAACTGTTGGAGCTGTGTTCTTCAATTTACTGCACATTTTTTAGACCCTGACATAGCTGTGTGTTTATCCAACTCAAAGTATGTGTTTACCTCTAAACAGTGATCACAGAGTGACCAACAGTGCAATGTCCTTGCCCAGTGAGTTTCAGATATTATGGGGCAACCAGAAGCATCAAACTGATACAGTCGTCATGCAGTTTAATCTTTGTGCAGTACTACTACAATCATTAACTGGACAAGTGTCAACCCTCTGGTCCCCATGCTCCTCTCAAAAATAGCAAAGGGAACATTGAGCTTTGTTTCTCTTGAGTCTCCCTCCCATCCTGTAATGACTCTCCTCTCTGTCCTTCTCCATCCTTCCGGTCCCCCTCCCCCTCTAGGTTTTTCATTGATGGGGTAGGTTTTCTATTCCTTTGCCTATAAGCTTGATGTGGCATTCATAACAAGCCACAAACCTCCTTGAGCTATAGATGTAGTTTAACTAAGGCATACTAATTTTCTTTAGGAATGTCCGGTAAGCAGCATAACATTTGAGATAATAAGAAACGACATATTTCCTGTTCATAGTGAAGGTTACACTGTATAGTTTGTTCTGTTCTCATTAAACCAGGGGCAGGTTAACAAGAAGGGCATTGTGTGACATTGCTGACGTTTTAATTGTGCAAGTTGCTGTGAGCGTCGTTTTTACAGACAAGACAACAAAGTCTTTGTTTACAGATTTTCACCTATCTTTAAGTCTCGTTTTCTACAAATGAATCATGAATGAAACACACTCCCACATAGCTACTCTTAAATCAGATGATCTTGTACCATGGTCTTGTTTGTTCTTCCATTGTATTTTGCTTAACAAAGTAGCTTCACTGATTTAGTTTGTTTGTGGTGCGGGCTGGGATGAATAAGAAGACAAGGACTAAACCTTAGTATGTGTGGACTGCGCACACGTATGAGACAGCGGTTATGCTTTTGCACTTTAAATCATGTGGATGCAACATGCGGCACCCATCCTGGCCCTTTCTGCAGCCAATGGCGTGCAGAGCCGAGTCTGTCACCAAAGAGCTCTCGACCAATAGGAGCAGAGAGGAGGCAGGTCTTAGGAAGACATTTAGTTTGACATTGTAAATAAGCAGAGAGCAGTTGTCAGAGAGCAGCTCGGGATCCGTTCTCATCTGTCCGGCAGCAGTAGACACTAGCACCGCTGGAGGGCAAACCATGCCGAGGCAAGCAGACGCACCAACTCCGTCAGTACAAGAGCTTTTCACAACTTTAACTCGTCTTTTTCTCCACTTCCCTCTACTCGACGTTCCTCTTTTCTTTCCCCTGACCCCTATCTTGTAGCTCAAGGTAACTTAGAGCAGGAAGTTGGCTGTCAGTGAAAGAGGGTTGGACAGAAGAAAGGGGTGGATCCAAAATTTTCTATTGAGCTAATTGACACACGCGTCGACCAATGGCAAACAAGAGCTTTGTCGCGTCATTGGTCAGAAGTGGTAAACGAGGCAGGAGCTAGGGTTAAGGCGGGGTTTGAGTATCGTGTAGCATGCTAGATTGATTACTGTTGAATGTTAAAGGGGAAGGAGACTATAGTGAATTTTGTCTGGGAGTCGGGAGTGCCGCTATATCGTTGGCTGGTGATGTGTCGCTTTTTTAGTCCATTCCTAATCCCTCTAGTTTGTCCCGGCACATGGGCCGACTCAAAGATCCTGTCAAACACAGCCGTAGACGAGCGGGGAAAGCGGTGCAAAAGTTGCCCAAAACAATGACAAGGAGAGGTCAGCTGTTGGACCGTCATTGGTGGAGGAGGCGTGAGACTCCGGAGGGTTTTGATCAGGAGTAAGATGTTTGTGGTCACTGAAGAAGACGAGGCACCGGAGCAAAGAGGGGAAAGCAGGGGGAGGGGGCTGCTCTTCACTTGTGTCCGGGTTGGGAGTTTTTTTAAGCCGTCCACTGGAGCCAGAGAGCCTTTTGTCTGTTGATAAGATCTGGAGACTGGAGGAATTGTCAAGAGTTTTTTTTCTTTCCTCTCCCTGCTCTTACTCTCTTGCTTGGCTGAATACAGGGAAATGCGCTGCGCTTCAACAGGGCAAACTGCTCACCATGAAGGACACTGGGTAAGTCCGGACTGGCCGAACTGAAAATGGGAGCACTCGAGCTAGTTATGTAGTGAATGAGTGAATGTAATAGTTAATTAATGTTTGTTAAGCGTGATAAATAGTTAACCTTGTCCGTGGGCTCCGCAGTGATGCGAGTGTCTGTCCTTTACAGCCGTCCTCCCGAGCCCCCTCCCGCTCCTGATGTCCTGCCGCTCTGTCTTTGGAGAGAGTGGAGTTGTGCGTTTATGTGCGCGCGTGCCCTTCACTTTCTCTCATTGCTGGAAAGAAAAACCTTCCGTTATATATTTCTTAGCCATATTTCTTGACCAGTTTAAAGGTATACTCGATTTACATATTTTGTAGCCTGACCCTGTTGAATTTTTATTTATTTATTTATTTTTTTTGAGCTGTGTGGTGTATCTGTCCTAGGGGGCTGTCGTGCCTCCAGTCATTTTTGACCCTTTCCTCCATGTCCTTCAGAGCGAGACAGTGGCACCGACTCTCTCACATCCAAGTTAAACTGCTGTATCTCTCACTTTGGTTAATAGTCTGAGAAGTCAGGGGTCCCCCGAGACTGTGGTGCAGCTGGTTGCTATGACCCCAGGACCCCTCTTCCCCGCCCCACCAGGGACAAACACCCATATGGGACAGACTGCCGGCCTGTCAGCTCTAGCGGTAGAGGAGCCTAATGATTTGATCTGATCTCATCCTAAGGAATCTGCGTCAGGAGTGCCTCCTTTCTCTGCTCTAACTTCCTTCTAGATTTGTTTGTCCTCCTGGGTACCCTAATTGAATGTTTCCATTGGTGCTTTGACAAAGCAAAGTCCCACTGGGGGGGTGGGGGTGAAACTGAGAGGCTAAAAATAAATTAAGTTGAAGGCTTGAAGCCCTTGCGTTCTAATCCCAGTGTACTGACTGGATACTATTTGAATGTAATTTGTGACCCACACTGTATTGTTGACTTAACCAGGAGAGAACAAAGTTACCAAAGTACTAAGTCGCTAAGGTGACCACTACCGCTCTGTTTTCTGGCTCTTTTGCCCTTGCCCCTCCTCCCTCTGCTTTTGAACATGTGTACACTGTCACCATAGGCAGTGTGAGCAGCCAGGGAGTCTGCTCTGTTTTATGCAGGTAGCTTTAGCCCTGCCTACTGACGCTGGAGACAAGGCCTAGCATTGGATGAAGGTCATGGGAATGTGAGTATGAGAGCAAAGCATGTGGACCCAGGAAGTGGACCTCACAGAGGGAGCAAGCTGATGGTGTGGAGTTTGAGGTGCTGTTTTAGTTATTGAGGATCTCAGAACGTCCACAGCCGTTGGGTCAGTTAAGTACTGCAGTGAAAGTTGAAAAACCTGTCCTCCATCTCTTCCCCCACCCCTCTCTGGTTTCCCTCTTGCTGCCGTTGAATGACCTTGGGAGATCAGTGACTAGCACTTCCTGGAGTTTGCTTGAAGTAGAACCAAGGGCAAAGTTTGCCTGGTCACTCAGACCACCAGCATTGTCCAGCTGTGCACTAGAGGTGCTTGTCAGTAGTAGGGCTCCGTATGTGCTTTATAAAACGAATAAGTGAAAAAAATATCCCGTTCACTTGTACCAGAGGTTAATCTGTAATGCTGCCTGAAAACTTCTTGTTTTTTGTTTAGTTGTAGTAGATCATTTACTCTGTGTGCTGTACACACATGGTTTGCTTGTGTGTGAAATTTGTGATTGAGTTCAGCAAGGTCAACACGTCTAACAGCAGCTCTGTCAAAGGTAAATGCAACATTATTAATTTGCTTTTCTTAAACCCACTGACTTTAGCTAGCTCTAAACAAGTTAGCCAGAAACTGTACTGTAATAGTAATAGTAATAGGATTTACATAATGTGCTCTTATTAACGTAATTTAATTGGTATAGAAAACTGCATGTCTTATCAATCATTTAATTTGATTTGTTGTAAATTTCCAATTTTGCTTGACCAGTTTGAAATAAATGAGACAAAAGTTTAAATAGATCATTTATTTGTAACAAGAAAGGCAACAGCAATCCTCCATGACCAAGCCATTTTTTGGCTTTGTTATAGCGTGGTGTTTTCTTAGCCCTGCACACAGAGGCAGGGATATCAGTTGTATTTGGACAGGAATTGAAGGCTCATGTGAAGCGCTGTGATGTCAGAGTTGGAGAGTGCCCACTCGACATGACGTTCATCTAATCCAGCCAAAGGGTACAGAGCTATAGACTGGCAACAACAATAGTGCTGATTCAGCCTCTGCAACATTGAGTTCCTGTGAGAAGTTTGGTCTGAGCCTAAGTAATACGGAGGGACAGTATTGCGGAAAGAGACACCATGAAAGTAACATTCCAGTGACAGGAAGAAGAGACTCTGAAGGAGGAAGACTGCATTGGACTGTATTGACAAAGCCCTCAGTCGCACACACGCACACACGCACGCACACACACACACACACACACACACACACACACACACACACACACACACACACGAAACCCAACACCTACATCGCATTGTGTTCATGACCTGATGAAGGACAACACGACTGCAGAGAAGAGAGACGCACCTCCAACGCATAGTGAGACTGTAGCTTTAATAATGTACTGGTACAGAATCTAAACAACCACTGTGTCGGAGCTCAACTACAGCAAAGTTTGTATACAACACACAATAACCAATCACAAAAAGCCTAAATAAGCTACCCTGCAGTTTTCTACACTAACCTATGCCAAAATTTGTAAGTATATGCACATTAACCAGTGTTTTATCCCTGCTCTATATATGCTCTATCACTTTTGGAGATTTTGGTTCTCTTCTTTGCCACAAACCATAGACTTTCTGTGTTTATTTGACTACACCCAGACCATAGAAGGCATTGCACAAATTCAAAACAGCTTCATGCACCACATAATTTATTAGACAAACTTTAAATAATTACAGGTTTTGCACCTGCAGTAAAAAGACAGTTTTATAAGAAACATTGGTGATACATATGTCTTAATTTATCTACTGCAGCCCATTTTTACTTTCATTTTAAATATATCATGTCTCACATTGCTTTCCCTTTCACTCTTGATGCTGTGGTTTGTGCGAGGCGCTGTATGTTTTGCCTGAAGGTCACAGGGTCACAGAGATAGGGGGCTGTGGTGAGTACATGTGATTAGATTCTGTTTCTTTTAAGATTTTGAGTCAAAGCAAATTTTGAGAGGACAGAAGCAGAGAAATGTCTTATGTTTCATTTTCAAATCAGTGAATCATTTACTATTTTCTGTCCACGTCTGTTACGGTAGAATAGTTTCCATGATACTTAGAGCTCCTGGTTCAGTGTAAATGCTTTGTGAACTGTCTAGTTTAGTTAAAACACAGCTGTGAAAAAGGCAACATAATATTAGAATCCCAATTTTTGGTGATGTCTGATATCTGAGCATTGTGTCTTCCTCATGTGTTTGTCAGCATTGCTAGCTGCTATTGATATACTGAAGAATGATGGGTCATTAGTGCATCTTTTAAAAACAAAATGTCACTTAATTCCATGTGAAGATGTTGACTTTGATTTGAATGATCCACAGTATGATGTGAAACATGTCTAGAATATATTTTATTGTGGTTGTCATTTGTTGATAAAAAAATACTTGGAACATGCATTCCCACTATGAGTGGCCCTACCTCTCCACAGGTCTGACCTATAAATTGGTGTCACCTGCTTGTCTTCATGAAGATGGAGGAGTGCAATGCCATATTGTGGAAACTTGTAGGAAAAGAAATAACATCTTCATGGAGATGAGCAGGCGGCACACCCTCCAATAGAAAAGTTACATAGTGCACTTTTAAAGTAAAACTGCATAATAAGAAAACAGGAGACACTGTGAAGGTTAGTCATCTGGATCACATGCTGTGGCTACAAGCTGACTGATTAATTCATATAAAGGCCCCCTCGCTGCCATTCAGTCTCATTGATTTAAGCTGCTGAAAGTGAACTGACAGAGCACATCCAGTTTCTGTATTGTTCAGTAACTTGCAATACTGCAATGAAAGACTGTTAAGAATCAATGGACTCAACAACTGCCTCCTTGAAATGGTTTAAGTTATGTTAAATATTGACACGTTAAGCAGCCCTATGCTGCTTTGGCAAAAGGTGGGGACGTTTTTGTTTATTCTGCATATCAGTTCAGAGTTTAATGTGAAATTAGAATCATTCTGTGTTCATTTGTTTTAATTAGGTTTGTGGGGAAATTACAGTCTCTTTGTACAGATGCTTTGACAGAGAAAGGGAAGGACAGGACAACCCCAGTGTCTTTACACTGCCCTTTGTGTTGTTCTCTCATTCTAATGTGACTGTATAGTCATGTCTGTCTCCTACCTCCTCGGAGCAGCCTGTGGCACTATGTCTTAGTGCTAGATTAAACTCAACTGGACAAAGCAACACAGTCAGAGAACTAACTTTGACCCCTTCTTTCTTCTTGCCAAATCTTTCTTTCTGCAGAGTCTAAGTAAAAGTGTGCAATCCAGACACTGTGAGCTATGCATGCTCAGACAGGCAGGTCAATATTCCCAGCAGATTCTTGGCATACCATAGTAACCTGCTGGATCCTCTTTTAAACCTACTTACCCCCGTGGAGGAGCAAGCTCAAACGTATGCTTTAAATTTGACAGCCATTTCCCTAAATGACTATTAGAGCACTTCTCTGCCAAGTGTGCTCTGAAAAACTAACTACACTCTTGGACAAATACATTTTGATGAACAGGTTTTCCTTGTCCCTGGGCGTGGGGTCAAAAGCAGAGCTAACCTCAACTGCAGCTGACTTGCACATGACCCTCTTGTATTTGTGGAACTACCACTGCCATGTTGTGTGTGCAGACTCAAGGCTTTGTCAGTGAGCAGCTTGGTCTCAGGCTTGTGTAGGAATGTGAAATCCCAGAGTTAAACCAAACTAATATAACTGTTCCAAATGGAAGCTTTAAACAAATGTCAATGAATCTGTACACTATGTATTTAAATCTAAACTAATCTTCCCCCTGCAGACTAAGAGAGGATGTCTTCAGATGGTTTTGGTGGGAGCAGCGATGCCCAGCAGACCCTGCAGTCCTTCTGGCCCCGTGTCATGGACGAGATCAGGAACCTGACGATGGTATGACTCTTAAACCACACAGAAAAAATTTTACTTATTTCACTTTGTCTCATCTCCCATGTGGGGTTTTGTACTTGCAGAAGGACTTTCGTGTGCAGGAGTTGCCACTGGCTCGAATCAAAAAAATTATGAAGCTGGATGAAGATGTTAAGGTAAGAATAAATTACAAGTTTTTCAATCTTTCTAGAAACTAGGCCAGATCTTAGATCAGTATAAGTTCCAATAAGACTTTTATTTTGCCATAAAAAATGTCCACTCCCTCACATTGTTTGTTTGTTTTCCCACTCATCACATAGAATTGTTGACCTCAACTTTGTAACTGTTTATTTACTTGAACATAAAATAATAATTGCCGTGTGTCAGTTGGTTGTCAGAACATCCATCCAGCCATCCACTTTCTCCCGCTTAATCCGGCTGGGTCGTGGGGGCAGCACGCTACCCATTACTCTGTGCACCAGACCCCTATGACCCCCTCTGCAGGTGGTGAGCCCACAGGAGGGAGTTGTCAGAACATGGAATATGGAATATTTTTAACATTATAAACACAATTCCCATGGACTGGCTCAGGTTTAAACATAGTCACTTTCATGTGTGGTGTTAGGAACACTATCCCCTTAGTGAGTTAAGCAGGAGCTTAAAATGGTAAAGAGATCAGCAGATCACCTGTGTGAGCCCTGACGCAGCAGCTTTCACAAAGTGCACACCTTTTTACCTTTGCAAGCTGAGTTTCTACAAGAAATGAGAGATTTTATAAATTAATGAGACAGTGTATATTTAAATGTATGGTGTACTTCTAGATACCTGTGTAACATGTTAGTTAAATATGCAATGGACAGTTGTTAACCGACATTGTAATAATTTGTTCTCTTGTTGTGGACAGATGATCAGTGCTGAGGCCCCAGTGCTGTTTGCCAAAGCTGCTCAGATCTTCATCACAGAACTCACCCTCAGAGCATGGATCCACACCGAGGACAATAAGAGGCGCACACTACAGGTCACTGTCACTAAACATGTCTATTCAAATATAGGCTTATAAATAAACAAAGAAGGACTGTCTACAGTAGTGCTGTGTAGGCTTCCCGTACATTCTCATCTTTATGTTGTTTTATTGACTTCCTAAATGGAGGCCTCATACCAGTATCCCCTTGAGGAGGGTTCCTTGTTTTGGTTTCTCTGTCCAGTGACTTTGAAAGCAAATCTAGGCGGGCATGTGACCCACTTTCTGTCCAGTGGCACTTTTCCCTCTGCTGTCCACAAGTTGAATGAGCGGAAGAGGAAGTGGGCAACATGGGGAATCTGATGGAAAACGTGGCAAACATTGACTAATGATCCCACTTCTCAGAGGGGTAACTTATGGAGCGGAACATGAAGCCTTTAAGTACACGTTATCTATCCACATTCTTCTGAGATTAGCAACACTCAGATGAATATATCTGAGGGAAATTTATATACGAACACATGTGTTTTTGGATACATTGAAAACGCTGCATTGTTTAGAGGTGTTTGTGTTTCATCGTCCCAGCTTTAGTTCTGCATTTTTACTTTAATCATCAGCTTGTATGATTAGCGTTGTATGCTGTGGATGGCCAGAAATACAGCTATTTGAATGTTTGTGTAAAATGAGCCTTTTCTTCATAGTCAAATATGATGTCCGTGTTTATACAGATCAGACACAGAGTATGTGCCATTGTCAGACGGGCACGCCAATGGAGATCACCATAGCGACGCTCATCAATAGAACAAGTGTAGATGTGACCTGGTGTTACCAGATATTAATCAAGCTTCTATAAATAGGGCCAAGTGCAGGGAGGGCCACAATGGGGGGTCCTGACAGCCAATATCCTGTGGAAAATTCCACACACAACACAACGCTGAGGATATAGGAAGGGTATAGTGGCACCAGGGTGGGCCATGTTTAGTGAATGTCTTGCCTTAGATTTGTGTTTTGTTTTTTAAATTGTGGTAAAGTTACTTTTTAATCTTTTTAATCCTGATATTATGGCTGCTTTATTCTTTTTTCTACATTTGTGACAAAATAAAGTTATCTTTGACACATTTTTTCTTCAGTAATGATATCTACATTTTTTGCTTTTACAGAGGAATGACATTGCCATGGCGATAACAAAGTTTGACCAGTTTGACTTTCTCATCGACATTGTGCCCCGAGATGATCTGAAACCTCCCAAACGACAGGTACAGACGCCCCACTATAATCAGGCATATTTACTTGTGATTTAATTCAACTTGAATGAATTTAAAGTGTTGATTAATCTCTGGACATTTTCTACATTTGGCAATTCAGAGGTGCTGTAAACATCCTTGACTGGAAGCTTCGGGTTTGGTCAGCTATAGCTTTCAGTCGGATGTTTGCAGCATCTTATTGCCTCTTACCAAACATTGTCACTACAACAACAGTGCTCAAAAGCCACCACAAAAACCTGTAGTAAATGGCATTTTTAGGATCCTAGTTGATGGAAATACATATTTAGAAAGCCAAATGTCATATTTAGTGTTCATGTTAACTGTCTCCAGGCATGTAAACATCCTACACTCTCAGCTGTGTTGTCATGGAGCTGGGAGAGGGGTGTTTACGCTTCTGGTGATGGGCACACGTCATCAGAGCTGTCCTATTGGTTTAAATATATCAACATTTTGTCACACAAGTAAGTTAATCCCTATATGTCCACACTGCATTAGGACCCCCATACATTTTTAATATCGTAAAGCCTTATCATCTTGATGTTCCTGGACATGAACGAAATTGACTAGTATGATTCCTGTAATTGATCTTGTGTCCAGATTGCATTACTCTGCTCCAGCCAAAGACCATGGGTTATTTATTAGGCCAGTTGTCCTCTACTCTTACACCAACAACAATAATTCATGGAGATGTATCCGACTGATTTTGTGTGTTTTTGACAGGACGATGTGCGCCAGTCGGTGGCTCCAGCCGAGCCGGTGCAGTACTACTTCACCCTTGCTCAACAGCCTGGTGGGGTGCAGGTGCAGGGTGCGCAGCAGGGGCAACAGCCGGGGGCACAGGCGGCCACCACCATCCAGCCGGGCCAGATCATCATCGCACAGCCACAACAAGGCCAGGTAGCTTAGCATTGACTCTGAATGCAGCCCTAGAAGAGGAGTATAAAACAGAGATCTAGATTGTAGCTCAAATATTTGCTGGATAATTCAATATTAGTGGAGGCTGCTCTCCCACCAGCATGAATATCAGCCCCTCCAAACACTCCCAGAGTCACACCCTTCATCTGAATCCATGTCCTGGGAGCTGGGACCAAATCACCACTCTCATATGAAGTACTCATAAAATATTTAATTTCTGTTAAGCCTCATGTCCTGTGTAGGTGTGGCAAATATAAATTATAATGAAAAGGGAACTTCTTTGAAGGCATGCATGTCATTTGATCCCATTTAAGTGATATTAGATCATCTGGCCACATTACATAAATATGACAGCATAAATATGATGTAGTTTGTAGTCATCTCTTTCTAATAATCTATAAAAATCACTCCTTTTGCTTATGAGTACTTTATAGGTTGTGTGCGGCCTCTGCCCCAGCTCAATGCTGCTTCAGCACACTGCCTTTAGCTGAGCTGTCAGACTCACTCAGGTCTTCTCCTGCTGCAGTCCCTGCTGTGAGAGCACAGAGGTCACACTTCCACTCTCACCTCAACACTACACTATAGGCTATTAAAGAAGACTCTCATTAATATGGCCAGTGATAAGCTTCAGTGTAATGAGTGGCTTTGTACCAACAAGTATACTCTCAAGTTGATGTTTTACTAGGTTTCTATAATCCGTCTGGTGGTATTTTAAAAAAAATTAAAGTTTGTTTATGCTCACTCCCACTGTAATAGTTTCACATTTATATTAATTTTAGTTCCCTGCCTGCTCAGATCATGTCTTGAATGGCAAACTGTAGATGTGCTTCTGCTGCTTGCGTTTCTGTGTTTGCTAACATGTGCATACCCTTCACTTGTGCCTGCATCGTGTGTTGTCCTTGCATTCACTGCTCTCATGTGTCTTTTTCTCATTTTCTCATTCCAACACCTTCGCCTGGTTGTTTATTCTTGCGGCCATCAGATGCTGCAAGGCGCTACAATGCAGCAGCTACAGCAAATGCAGGTGCAATCACAAGGCACACCCATCACGGTAAATGCAACATCTTCATGCTTCAGTCTGCTCTTTTATTCTGCTCTAAATCTGACTGGAGACTAAAGGCTATTTAAGTGACCACACCAGTGATCAGGTGGCTTTTTCTGGGTACTGTGACAGTCGGAAGAGAGCGAGCAGCCTGAAATCTGCCTTGTCACCTCCATCTTGCTGCCTCTTTAACAATACATGACCTTCATACTGCTCAAATTAAACCTTAGCTGATGTAGGGATCTTTTTTCTGTCAGATTTTACATTGCATTAATTTTTGTGGTTGTTCTTTTTAGAGTGCTCCAGTGGCTATGCAAGTGGGTGAGGGCCAACAAGTACAAATTGTCCAAGCTGCAGCCCAAGGTCAAGCACAGACTGCTCAGGCCCAGGGGCAGACCATGCAGGTCATGCAGCAGATCATCACCAACACGGGGGAGATCCAACAAATCCCGGTATGTCACAGATATTACAATTATCAGAGCATGTTTAGCCCAGACTTTCACAAAATCTACTGTTAAATAGTACATCTCAACATAACAAACCTATGCTAAACGTTCTCTTGATATAAAGCATGATTAGAAGGTTTCAATGACCTTTACGTTGATGTGGATTTTGTCTCCCTCTTGTGTTGCTCGAGTGTAGGTGCAGCTAAATGCAGGTCAACTACAATACATTCGTCTAGCGCAGCCTGTTTCAGGAGCTCAGGTGGTCCAAGGACAGCTTCAGACCCTTGCTAATACCCAACAGGTATAATCGAAAATAACCTACGTTTTACTCCTAATTGGGTTTTTTTGTTTTAAAAATGTTTTTTTTTTTGTTTTAAAAATGTCTTTTAATTTTTAGATAACGCAATCAGATGTACAAGGGCAGCAGCAATTTAACCAGTTTACTGACGGACAGGTACCTTTTACTTAGTAATTACTGTACAGTAAGTTTTCATTTGGGATTTTATTCAGGCTTTGTTTTGTCCTTGTCTTGCAGCAGTTGTACCAGATCCAGCAGGTGACTATGCCAGCGGGACAAGAGCTGACCCAGCCCATGTTTATCCAGTCGACCAATCAGGCGGGGGAAACACAGGTGACACAGGTCAGCACTGATTGAGGGCCCCAAATCCATACTTGGGCCTCACCAGCCTATGTGAGAGAAACTACCAACTTCAGACAACACTAGAGAACCTTTTCATTACGGCTTGTTTAGACAGGACCTCAAATCTGTTCCTTAAACATATTTACATTCATAGATGAGCAAGATTTAGCAGCCAAAGGGGAATCTCTTGTGTATGCAACATGTAAAAATACTTTTCTCATTCACCATGTCCGTTTAGCTATGGTGATCAAGTCTGTTTGTACTGTGCTCATGTCATGTCACTCATCATTTTACTAGAAAAGGTTTGTACTGTCTATACTTTCTGTATTTGAACGTTAAATAGAACATGCTCATAAGTGCTGTTTGCACTTTTCTGTGCAAATATTTGTATCATTTTGTTGTCTGTCATGTTAATAAACCATATACCTCTGATGCCACATTTGTAGAAAATCAAACCAAGTGAACACATCATCCAGTGGTCACCCTGTATTTTTCTTAAAACATTTTGGTTAACATGGTTCTGTTTGGCAGTTTGTCTGTTGTTTTTGGAGCTGGGGGTCTCCTCTGACATTTGGCAGATCATTTTTATGTGGGTTGTGTCTTGTTGCTTGGTCTCACAATTTAGTTCAATCTGAAAAAAAAAAAACACACATCCTTTTTAAATACTTTTGTCTTAAAACAAACAATGCCTATTGTCGATTGTCCCCCATTTTGTACAGTAATTATCTGTCATCTTATTGTTAGTTGTGCATGTAATTGAAATGGACAGCATGACATGCAAAAGATGGGTACATTTTTATTTTCATGTTTCTTTTTGTAAACGACCTTTGTGGAAAAAAATAAAAATGAATTGTTCAAGAATGGTTCCATTTCTAATACTGTTTATTGTTTTATTACAGGATTATAAAACATAGTAGACCAGTAGGCAGGGAGACAGGAGAGATATGCAAGACAGTGAACGAAAGCGGCAAGCAGCTCAACCAAGTATGCAGGTAGACACCAAGTACAATATGCAAGTGCTAGAAATATTCAAAACGTACACACGTTACACATTGTAATGTGTGTTCTCCTGTGCAGTGGCACTAGAGGGCAGCACTGATCTTACTCTTATTTTCAACAAAACGCACAGTAGACCCTCAAAACAGTAGTCCCATGGATCCAATAGTAACGGAGCAACAATTTTGTGTGTGCATCCCATCAGGAAAAATGCATAAATCCCCAAAAAAGGGCAAGTGTGTAACAATAGCCATGAGTTATTCGGCTGCTCATTTTCTGTTGTAAAATTAGGCTGCCCTCTTTTTCTGCTTCTGCTGTTGAGAGGAGAAGAAATCATGACACAATTTAAAATATCTTTGAAATGTCATAATAAGCCTAGTATACTCTTCTTTACACAGTATATTTATACAGTCATATACAGTATATGACTATACCTTAAAGGGCCCTTATTACGCTCTTTTCTGATCTATGTTGTTTGCTCATCATAAACATACCTGGAGTTGAGTTTTGTTTCATTCACACATGTTTAACACACACATCCTGCATCTTTAGGCTGAGTTCTCCTCTCAAACAGAAAAAACTCTGTTAACAAACAACTTTCTAACAGAACTTAAAGCTCACACAAATTCATTTTGTGCAATATAGGACCTTTAATGTGCAATGTTGTCCAAGCGTTAGAAAGTGACTTTGGTTTAGAAAGGTGCTGTACACTATATTACATAGCAAGTTTACACATCGTCTAAATATATATACATCTGATATCAAATAACTGTCCCTGAGTGCTGGTCAGACTTTCTGTAATGAGCCTAATCATCAAATGTACACTGCATTAGTGAGGGTGTCTGCTTCATCTAAAAAGGCCTAAAAAGGATTGTGCATATTTGAGCCCCAGTCGAGCATGAAACATTGTATTTTACTTGGCTGAGGGGTCTGGTCAGATCAATGTTACAGTGGTCAGAAGAATTAAAGCCGTCTGCCTCCGGACTTCATGATGGGGCCATAGCTCCAGGGTGGTCTCAGGTTAAGAGTAACCCACCAGACTGGACTTGTAAGAAGGGCTTACAGTTTAACTTTATAATCAGCTGTTCTGGCACTAAAATGTCTTGGCTTTTAAGGTAAAACAGATGACTGGGAGTGTCAAGTAAAGAATAATCCTTAAACAACATTTTAACACATCATTGAACTCATTTCAAAATGCTCATGGCAAATTCACCACTTTACAAAATAAATAAATGACTGAGTTTACTGATTTAACGTTATTTTTAGCTTATTTGGTGGAGGAAAGGCTGGCTATGTTTAAATGCACACCAAAATATGAATTTGATCTGATTTCTGGATATTTAAGAAAGACATTTAAAAAAGACATGCAAACCACAAATTGTGAGTAATCTGAGAGACCAAGATCAGTAAGAAATCAGATGATTTAGCTGTTTACATGTCATTTTAATCTTCGTAATCAGATTTTGAGTGTGCATGACTAAATGTGTCACAGGCTGCTGTTACATGCACATTATCTGATTTTTGGTTTAATAAATCTGTTAAAATGTGATGTAAACAACAAAATCATCTAATTTCTTTCTGATTACGGTCCCTCGGTTTACTCACATCAGATTCTGTGATTTACATGTCATTTAAATAATCTTAAATTTCCAGAAATCAGATTTTGGTGTGCATGTGAACATAGCCAATGTTGAAGATTTTTAGAAAATGTGTGCTTCTTGAGCAATAGGTGACTAAATGTTAAAGCAATTAACACAGGAATCCTTTGTCAGTGTCTACATGACGAGTATGCTGCTCAGAAGTGATTGACAACATAATTTATCTTGTGTCTGAGGACAATAACATGAACCTAAAAACTACAGAACACATGTCCTCTCCTGTTACAGAAAAGGAAACTGTTGTTAACAGAAAGTCAAACAAGAGTAATTTCAGAGAGAGCACTAAATGGTATAAGTAAAAACCACTGTGCAGTGAAAATACACAGTAGGTGAGGGTCTGAGTGTTTGTACTGCACAGTTGCTGATTTGAGTATTTTTAAGTTTCCTGAATAGCTGCGGACTCCTGGTGCTCTGTAGATCAGATGTTAATGATTTTTGGATATAAAAAAAGAGAAGAAACAAATTCATGGTCATACTGGACTTTTAAGATGCTAATTTCTTTTAACCAAGGCTCTCAAAAGTATACTTGTCAGTATAAATTAATACAAATATCCATCCATCCATCCATCCATTTTCTCCCGCTTAATCCAGCTGGGTCGCGGGGGCAGCACGCTGCCCATTACTCTGTGCACCAGACCCAGACCCCTATGAACCCCTCCGGCTGGATATCCCAGAGGAGGGAGGAATTCCTTGACGGTCCTTGATTGTAAACTGTTCATAGGGGTGTTGCATGTTTTTGGTTGATGGGGGAAACCGGAGTACCCGGAGGAAACCCATCCAGACACGGGGAGGAAACATGCAAACTCCACACAGAAAGGCCCGGGCGACCCGGGGATCGAACCCGTAACCTTCTTGCTGTGAGTGTTGCCACTCATGCCATACAAATATTTAGACTTAAAATCTATTATACCCATTATTTTCATTTTGTACTCATGTTTTTAACAATGATCTTAATTTGCCATAGAAAATACTATCTGCTGCTGGCTTCGCATTTTGAATCTTAAATTGTATTTGTCAACTACGAAACACTTTATGTAACAGTAAAATTAGAATAAAACTTCCACTTGCAGTGACAGGCTGTCTGTACCGACTCCAGCATTAAAAGTATGTGTTCTTGTTTGTTTATGAGTGTGTGGTCTGCGGAGGTTAGTCCCACTTTGTGCTGTTTGACCTTGTTCAGCTGTTGTGTGTTGTCACAGTTCTTTCTATATTAGCCACTTTGTCTACTTCTCATTCTTGATGCCCTAATGTTAGTAACTCTAAAGTATAACCATTTGGATGGAGTAGCTGCCATGTACTTTTGCCCAGTGGAACTTTGATGTCAGTCCTCTGAGGTTGTCCCAGAGCCGTCCTGTCCGTCACCACCTTAGCCCCGCCCCCAGGCCTGCTTGGAAACAGAGAGCAGGTTGTTCTAATACAGGACGGTGTTGTGCATGGTGTTTGGATAGTACCCCTTCTTACTCAACCAGAGGAGGTTAAAATGCACAAGACTCTACTGTTTCATATTTTACATTTTTAGATACACTTTCTCCTATTTTCTATAAATATGTAAGATGGAAAGTTATTTTGCAATTTGTGGTAATATTTTAAAAGCAGTTCAACCCTCATAAATGTAATCCACACACAATTATTTTATAGATTAATCAACCTGCTTGACAGACAAAATGGAGACCAAACCTAATCTGTGGAGAGGCAACCCCGCTCACAGTCAGAATGCCTGATTTTCAAGGTATTTATGAACTATAAAACATAAATAAATGTAAAGTAGAGCTGTTTATTGTCATACTGTGGAACATTCTAGGCAGAGCAATGACATATCCATAGAAACAAGTAGGTGATGGACCCCCCCAACCAAAAAGTTACACTGCATCTTTACATAAGAATATAAAATATATCAAAAATTATTATACAGAGATTATTACTGTTGGACTAGTAGTGGAATTGTAATAGTTTCAAAAGCTTTGAAAAAACTAACTCTTCCCAATAACATTTTGAGTATTTGTGTATTCACTTAAATTGTACCTATTATCTTCAGTAGGCACTTCTTCCACCTCATTGTATTGTCAAAAGTGTTGTGTGACCTTATCCTTTTGTTACCCTTTGGATAGCACAAGCACCTAAATAGGTCTGATTAGCCATGCTCTTCAACCACCCTGTGCATTAACACTTTGCTATAAAATGTTCAGCTGTCAACAGTCAGTCCTGTCTCACTATCCACTGTGAAGTCCTTAAGCTGATGGTGTGTGTGACCTGAAATGAACATGTGAAGATTGGCCAAGTGGAACAGTTTAATAGAGGAATAATGTCCAGATCTGAGACTGTGAAAACTCCATACTCCTGCATATCATTCCATACATTTCATTGTACTAGACCTCAACTGACACACAGTTATGAGCTCTGGGCAGGTCCAGTGAGACAAAGGGAGCTCAGAGCCCAGTTGTCTTTAACAATTTCTGTCTAATACTTTACAAAGTTTACCTGATTTGGTATCTCAACATATAGCCTATACAAAAAATGTCTGTCTGCATACTTTTGACACATAGGCTACCAATGAAATACCCTATAGGCCTCTGTTAAGTCAGTTTTCTTGGTTCTGGGAGGCCTACATTATTTCCCACACTGCAGATTAAGCTTTAGGTAAAATGACTTTGTGGCAGAATTCGGAAAGGGGACCAGGTCACTCTTACACTAGTTGGATAGGCTACATTTGACGGAGGTCCCCTGTATTTGTGCCGTGACCATAACCCTGTGATGTGTCAGACTCATTGATTTTACAGAGCGGCGTCACTGTATACTCTAAAAAGGGAAATGTGTGGATAGTGTCCCAGCACCTGTCCCGCGTGGATTTAATAACCAACTAACTCCCTTTTCCACACTAAACACTAATGACATTTGTATCTGAGGACAGGGGAACAGGCGAGCATTTAAGTAACTGATTAATTTAATGGTGCAATTCTGTCTTTTCTGGTCCTCCTGGAAAAGCTGGACAAGTTCGGGGACAGATTTTCCTTCGATCCGTCACTGTGTTCGTGCACCGTTCCTCCTCCTGCGCGCGCTCCATCACAGGCGCACCTCGTCCCTCTCCATCACGCACACCGGTGTAGTGAAACACACTTCAGTGTGGTTTCTGACTACTCTCCTGAAGTCTTGGGAGTTTGGGCATCACACTCATGTTGTTCAGTTACGGTGCGCGCGCACAGCACTCCTATGGATCGCAAATGGGGCGCGAGGAGGAGGACGCTATGGATGGGGCAAGTCTCAGGCTAATCACTTTACAGTAAATTAACTCATTGTCACTGTACAGGCGATGGACCGCGAATATTACGCGTACGTAACTTTACCGCCATGACTTGTAGCAAACTCGTAGTTTTTACAGTGGTCTTGTCGTTTACTTGAGGTCACTTTGAACTATCATTTCGGGAAGTGATGCCAGTTCAGTAGCGGCTCTCTTTTAGAGCTCCGCTGTGCTTTTGGATTCAGTGCATGCGATTTTGGAGGCTAATTTGGAATCAAGTTTCGTTCATAACAATGCCAGGTAAAATGCGCGTTTTAATGCAGCATAGAAAGCGTCCGAGTGTTTCACATTTTTACTTTAGCGACTTAATTTACAGATAACTGTTAAATTGTGCTTGAGAATCAGGCCAGCTGCAGAGCACAGTGATGCTAGACTTGTAATCCTGAGCCGGCTATGACTACTTCCAAACTTCTTACGTAGTTTGAGGTGCACATTGAAAGATGTTAGGAAGCCCGTCCAACAACGGCGGCATCAGGATGCTAGCTCCTCCGGCTCCAAACGATGACAGGCGGGTGGAGTTTGTCGCACTGACCGCTGTCCACACTGAGAGAAGCGAGCCGTCCACGCCGGAGCGAGGCCACCCATCTCACCGCACCGGTCTGCTTGGGACTCCGCGGCCCGGACCCCCAGGACCTCGGGCCAGCACCGCCGCCTCCAGCAAAAGATACAGAAAGTTACAGAACTGCATGTACAACGTGCTGGAAAGACCACGAGGATGGGCATTTATCTATCACGCATTCATGTGAGTCCAGTTGACCAAAGTTTTTAAAATTTTCACTTTGGATTTTTACCACATTTTTTAGGTCATATGCCATACGTATATCATTACAGCATGGGCCTGTCAGCTGTTAATTTTCCAATAGTCTTTCTCCTATTCAATTAAATTTATCCTAATTGACTGGGGCATTCTCAACCAAAACATCTGCTGACACTTAATAAATAGGCTGATTCACTTGTGTATTTCCTGACACATCATTTGGATTTTTAAGTTGATTGTATAGGCTTATAATTTATAATAAGTCAAGTGTAAACGAAAAAGAAGCTCTAGAGACCAAAGCACGCCAACTGACTCTCACTCAAGAGTGCATTCTGTCAGGGCTTTTAAAGCTTAGTGCCATATAAGCTGTAATGTATACAACATGTAAACATTGGAAAAGTCTGAGGTCATACTTGGAGGTGCTTGACCTATCAGTTAAATAGCACAGCACAGCATTGAAACAAACCAGAGCCCAACTTTAGGCCTGTCACTAAACTTTAATAAGTATCTTGTAAAGGGGACAAGTGGTACATTTGCACAGCATTTTAGGAGTGTCTGTCTCCAAAAGGATTCATTTTTGTTTTACGTGAAGGATTTCTCCTTATTCTGTGCTTTTTTTGTTTAGACAAGTCCAGCTGTCCCTCTGCCAATGCCACCATGTGTTTATTTTAGAGGGAAACTCCATGCATGGTCTGATATGTATCTTCACCGTATTGCAGCAGCAGCATTATCACTATACAGTAGAAAGCCACATCTAACACTTGTTTTGTTGCTTCTTTTTTCCTAGTCTCATGAGAGTTGAGCTTGTCATGTACCATGTGTCATGTATTTATTGTTACTCATTAGGTGTCTTTGGCCTTTGCCTGTGACATTCTGGGTGACATTATAGCTTGTTGTTATTTTCTTATTATAGCAGCTGGGTACACTTGAGTAGTATGTAGCAAACACCGTATATTGCATTTCTGCACATTTCTATCCCTACCTGGATTCCCATGATGTAGCATTACCTGCATCTGTGTTTCCTTTTGATTAATTGTGCATGAGATGCTTACCACACCAAGATTTGTACCATGTGACCAGGAAATTAATTATATGGCAACAGTCAATTATGATGCGTTTGATCTATCGTAATTGAATTGAGCCCCAGGACTGCTTTGTAGCGATGCAGCGCAAACTCCCCCTGATCCTTTAATTGGAGCAGTGGTGTAAATGTGTTGAACAGATGCGATTGTCATTTGCAGGTGTGCGTGTGTGTGTGTGTTTGCGTATTGTGCCAAAGAGGTGAAGCCGCTCTCCACTTTAATCTCTCTCCATAGACACCTACTTTAGTCCCAGCCCTCACCTCAAAGGCACCATGCTCCTTCTGCCCAACACAGCTGCAGATACAGTAAGATGCAAACTTGCACAAGCAGATGTACTCCCAAGATAAACATTACGTCACTCTTTAATTTAGGTTAATGCAAAACTAGATATTTTGGACCCAAAATATAGAGCCTGAGAGCAAGTTATTATAATGAGCTGTAGCAAAAACATTTGTCAATACATAATTTTAATAGCACCAAGTTCCAAATTTCAAGAGACGCTTTATTTAAATAACTTATAATTTATTTGATGCCTGCCCATACATGTGCAGTACATACGCAATTTTGCCCATTTTTGGTTTGTTTTCTACCAATAGCATAACGGTTGGCTTCCCTCTCCGAAAAGCAGACCTGAGTTGAGTGTATTTTAACTTAAGCTGTGCATTTGAAATGTTAAGTGCCACTTGTCCTCCAATGCCCTCATTCATTCACTGTAAAGGTCCTCTTTGTCACTGTTAAGTCTCCTCACTGCGCTGCCAGTCTGAGCAGCTCAAATCTTCGCAAAGTACACATGTTAACATTGAGATTTGGTTCTTAGAGAATCCAGTTTTCTGTGCATTAATTTTAATTGCACATTTATTATAATATACATAACAGTAAATCAGTGCAGTTAATGCAATTTTAATTAACTTTTAATTGAGATTCAATAATTTCTTATTGTCAATGATCAGCTTGGGTCATTTTACTTGATATGACTAAAGCCAATCATGCCTCAGTATTTTAGAGGAAAATGCTGACTTTGGAGGAATAGTAATATTTTTGAGTCAAAAGACTATGACTTAACACAAAGCCATGCTTTTAATTAGGCAAAATAAAAATTAATTGAAAAGCAGGAAAAAAAGGTTGTGATCTTTTTTTTTTTCTTCCCCATATCCCTTCTCTGTGATGGCATAGAGGTTTGGTTGAAGCACATATGCAAGACAACACAACCGTCTCACATGGTTCAGACTATACACAAAATAGACAATCCTTTAAAACTTTATTATTTGTTTTACAGTCCTTTGTTGAAGTGGCAGCCAAAATACCTCTTTTGTTTTTTGTTTGTTAACGATGTGTATCCCTGTAAGTGTCGTGGCATACTCCTTGAGCTTTGCACATCACCAGCAGCGTTCAGACGGGTGGAGTTTGTACTGTCTTTTCCTGACCTTTGCCCTCTGGATCATTTGCACCATAGACCGAGTCACATTTAGCCCCTCACATGCTGTCGTCTGTTTAGTACCCTTTGTAATATATACCAATGAGGGGCTTGCCAACAGCTCACACAGTACCATATCTCTCTACTGTAACAAGCAGTGGCATGTGTCACATCTTCAGTATTGTGGTGCAGCTGAATGTGGAGTCAAGGGGGACTGGCATGGACAGGAAAAGTCTGAGTACAGTGATTGATTGGTTCTTAGGAGAGAGAAAATATACTGGCCATTTATTATTGATGTCCTGCAAAGGAAGAGCCTAAATGACCAGCAGAATTACAGACATGATATGTGGCCGAGTCATCAGCCCTGAAGTGTCTATCACAAATGACTAAATATTTAAATATTTAATACACAGAAGTTTGAAAGTTTTGTATTGTTTATTTTTGGGAATTAAAATAAGAGCTTCTGGTGTAATTGTTATTTGTTTAGTAACCCAAAATGGTAAATGCTTTACCTTAGCATAGGGCTGTGTAATTAATTAATTTTAAATGTGATCGATAGCCAGTAATTTCTAATTACTGTGATATGCTTGAGAGGTGCTTGAGAGGTGCACAGCCAATCTTCGGTCACTGGAGCAGTGTTTAGTCTCTTGTCACTGAAAGTTTATATTGTTTATATTATTTATATTATTTATAATATAATATAATTATATTATTTATAATATAATTTTATTTGGTTTGTTTTAAACAAACCAAATAAAACTGAACTGAAAATCGAGATCAATCAATATGAGGAAAAAAACTTTTTTTGGCATAATGCCCAACCATACCTTAACATGTGTTGAAGATGTATGTGTGTGGGAATCCCTTACATTAACCTTTTATGGCATATGCCGCAGCTATGACGACGTGTGTTTATAAAAGCCTGGGCTTAGAAGCACATTATTTATAGATGTGATGGGAGATACCCCTTACAGGAGTCCCAACTCTCCATAAGCTCTGTGTTGATGGTTCAGTCCAAGCGCCTCTGAAATATGTCTGGCTGCCCACACTTAATTCTTCACACATCTTCAGCACTCACATTTGTGTACATAGTCTGCGCCTGCAAGGCGTTTCATTAAAGATGAATTGCCTTTTTGACATTATTAAACTAATTCAGCCTAGTCATCTTGTTGATTGAGTACCTTTGTCTAGTCCAGCGTTTTTAGTTTCTCCATAGTTTAGAATTTACCTTTCCACTTCAGTCTGGCCAACTCATGTGAACATATTCAACCATGCGGCACAAAATCCGCTGAAATTAGCGCCTTTGGCTGACTCCAAAACACAACTGAACTGTTAGTGTTGAGCACTTTTTATTTTTAATGATCTCAGTAATTTCAGAAAATAGCATTTTGTTTTAACGTGTGTGTCAGCTTATATAGAAGCGTGTTTATTGATGATTTGGTTTGATGGAGTGAGAGCTGGGTAAAACTGTGGATGTGCTACAGTGTGAGGGATTTGCCTGTTGTTCATTTACCACAAGCAGGTTTTATCTTCCCACTTCAGCGGCTTCAGTAAATTCTGCCCCATTAAGAATCCTTCATGGCTCAAACGCCTTTGCTCATTTGTTCATCGCATCCTACTTCACTGTATTCTGAGTGAAGACTCAGACTCTTCTTTGGGTTATGACAATAACATTGAATTGTGACCTGATACCCGTGATGATATGCTATTTTTGATTTTGTCACCAAGCGTGTCTGTCACTCTGGGCTTAAACACAGACACTTTTCCCCTTCCTCTCCTCTGATTGTCTTCTTCAGTCTTTGTCATGCTCTGAATGAGTGACAGGTGGATTTAACCAATTACACTAAGACAATCATTGACATTTTTACTCTCATCATGTAACATAAACATAGGTTATTCCTTTTTATGATTTCTTCAGGAATATGTGTGTATCATATTCTGGCTCTACCTTCAGCCTCTGAGGCTTTGTGTTTTGTGATCCTGCTACCTGTTAGCCTCAGTGATGCTGGCTACATAAAGGGAAAAGGGTACACTCTTGCTCCACCGAATGAAAAATAGTAATGATAATATGATCTACTATTGATCTTATAGGAAATTTTCAGCTTGTCCTCCTTGACAGCGGCAGAGCAGAGTGGGATCCAGTGTCTCGAAAGATGCTTAAAGGTGACTCTCATGGAAAGGTAGTATGACTGATCCTTGACTATAAAGATAGATGAAGCCTCACAGATCAAATGTAATGGAGGCGTTGTCCTTCAGTGGATACAGGGCTGTGGACAAGCCTTCTGATTTGTGTGTACATAAAGACAGAAATATAAAGAAAAAGAACAGCGGTGAAGAGGAGAGAGCCGAGGTTAGCCGCTGTATTAATTTCTTCTTTCGGGGCAAAATGTGTCTCCCCAGGGATCGGGGACTGTCTGTCCCGGGATGGACAACAGAGAATCAGGTTTCCCCTGTAATATCCAGGTTCCGCTCGTGCTCACGTTCACCCAGCACCAGGACACTACGCACATTTTGTTTCCACATATTTTGAGACAACCTTCAGGCAACACTGGCATACACTACCACAACCTTAAAACAACTTTAACAGCTAAATTTACATTATGAAGATGTGTGATTTGTCCTCATATAAAAGTCATCTCCATTTGACTTTGTGTACATATCCACGTCTCTTCACTTCCATAAAACCTGGCCACCCACATACACATAACATGCTATTTATTCAATTGGCTGAGCAGAACCTCTGTGCTGAACTAGCCTAATGCTAAACTCCATGCACTGAACACTGGTCCAGGTCTTCTACGATCTCACACAGTTCAGGAATCTACATCTAATCTGTGTTGATGTTATAATCCCATTGAAGATGGACAGACATAACAAGGCCTTTGACTCAGAGCGTCGGACAAAACGCCAGGACTTTATTTTGACTGGTTGTGAATGCTCCAGATCTACTGTTCACAGCCAGGAAAATCCACCCGCGATGAAGGTGTCAGAGCTTTATATTTCATCTCTATCTGAGGCTCCCTCCCTGTATCACTTTGTGCAGAGATGGCAAGTCCTCCACAGTCGACACTGTACAGAAGCTGCAAATAATGACAGATTGTTGTGTCACTTTGTTGTAGCAGTCGTTTATTTAAACCAAAAGCTGCTGTTGAGGGATGTTGTTGATTTTACAGATTTTTTTCCCGTTGCTCCTGAAGGAATACAATGTTGTTGCTGTCCAATGACACATCCATTGTTAAAACTATTTTAAAGGTGCACTGTGTAACATTTCTAGTGGAAGGTCTGCCACCTGCTTGTCTCCATGGAAATTTTATTGCTTTGTCTAGAATGTTCCACAGTATAGATTAAACCTGTGTATCACAAGGGAGACAAGCAATTTACAGTACTACACTATATTACAATTCGGATCTGTGGAGAGTCGCTCCTATTCACATTTTTAAGCATTAGAAACACCTGTAATGAATAAATGCTAGATGTATATGTTTAAAGTCATACTGGGGAACATTCCAGGCAAAGCACTGACCTATAGTTATACAGTGTGATATATTATCTCCAAGTACCTCTGTCTGAGCTGCATTATAGTCCTTCTTACATTTTAATATGCTTCTTGTGTTTTAGTTTTAATGCATGATCCTGGTTTAAATCAAAGCTACACTCATCTTCTGATATTACTGTGGGCGGAGAAGCTGGTTAACATCCTTTTACTTTTCCTAAATATTCTGGTCAGTGTAGCTCTTAAATACGTAAATGCGCTTCCTTTTGTATGCTAACACTCGCTGACAGCACATGTGTAGGAGTCCGGATATGTCCTGCGTAGACTGGCAGTTATTTACTTTGCTTTTATGACCCATATCCACAACACTTTTAGAGCAGCCTGCTTTGTGTTCATCAAGGAGTGGAGTGTCAGGGAGAGCTTTAAGAGCAGGCTCCGTGCGTGGATGCTCAAGACCATAAGGCAAAGTAAATCAATAACGTTAGCCATGCCATTATCCCATAGCAGCACACTTGAGGTTTGGGCCTAATGGCTGGGTGCTCCTGCGTGCCACCCATATCGGAGCGCACTGAATAATGTGGAAAATAACTCCACAGTGAACGTGTTAAAGAATTAACAAGATACTTTATGCAATTACATGATTTAGATAAGGCACTTAGGGCTAAATTGAAATGTTAAGTTGTCTGGATTGGAAAGACTTTTGTATGGGATGTAAAGGTAAACAAGTTAACTTCTTCTATATCTGCCAGAACAAATGCAAACAAGTAGGGCTTTTACAGAATAAAAATACATAGTTTTTTTCATTTCAGTTGTAACTGTTTCATTAGTCTGCTGGCAAGATTCTTTGATTCTTTTTGGCAGTATCAGTAGTGTTGTGAGGTAGGACCAATGTCTTCGATATGACCGTTTTTCATCATTCATCTTGTACTGCATGCATTCATGTCTTATAACTTCATTCCACTGGGCACGTGCACGGTGCTACCAGGGAGAGCCTTCTATTGTATTGATATTTCAGCTGGAGGAGCATGCATGATGCAGCTCTTCATATGTGAACCACATTATTGAACCAGTGACATAAGTCTGGTGTTTTGGCTGCCTACGAGGGATCCCCCTACAGCCTTGTGTCCCTGCCTGTGCTCTCACACAGCCTACTCTAACTGTAAGATTGTTTTAATTTATCACAGCAGCCACTGTAAACATGTGAGGAAGCTGCACCATGGAGACACAGCTCAAACACAATCACAATCTGGGAGAGTATATTTATAAGGCCTTCAGAAAGCACTGATGCTGTGTATATGACGCATGCATGGGTGTGTGGCTGACTGTGCATGCTCGCAGGAAAAGGTCCTGATTGCCCTGTGCACATTTGCTGATGTGGGTGCATCAGAGCGTGTGCGGTTTATAGAGATCCTGTAATATGTGGAGGCCCAGCCAACCAGTGGCAACGTGGGCGCAACATAAACAACAATCAAATGTTAACGACTCACTCATGATTGCACTGGCTGTCAGTCCCTCGTGGTCAGAATGTCTCTTGTGTCCTGCCTCAACTCCAAACGGTCATTTCCTGTATGTGTACCACTAGTCGACTTTTTTCACTCATATTTTTTCTCCTCCAGTCTAAATGTTTGGTTCTGTTACACTTGCTACACTAACACATTTTATTTTTCCCTCCACCCCCTCAAACATTTCTCGACTATGACAGCGCATACCACATGCCAAATCTAAGACAAAATTCACCATTCATTCATTGGAATAATTCACCAATAAAAAAATTAAACCACAAGGGTGTTAACATGTGTCTCAGTAAACGCTTTACCAAAAAGGGCTTGCTTCCCTCTTTCTGTTCTTGTTTTCTATTTTGGGCTGCAAATATGCAGAAATGCAAATGTTATCTATCTATCTATGCTATCTTCTCTTGCAGCCACTTTTCAACACTCACATTTTACACATTCTTATAGTGTAAGCACTATGTAACTTTTATGATGAGGGGTCCACTGCTTGTCATTGAGATGTTATTGCTTTCCCTCCACTAGTATACGTAGTTTCACAGTGTACATAAAACTTCTATCTTTCTATCAGTCTTACATTTATGTAATTTGGCCTGGTGGTGAAAATAGACAACTTTAATGCCGTATTGTGGAATTCCAGACAAAACAATAACATCTCAGTAAAGACAAGCACTGGAAATGTTTTATATGTTTCATAGTGCACCTTTAATTTCCATAAACATGTCAAAATGTCCCAAATGTTTTCAAATTTGATTACAGACTGCTTCATTTATCAGTTTGTCTTGATGGCTTGTTCTCAGACCAAACCAGCAGCTTGCAGCTATCTCCCACATGAAACACAATAAACCTGATATAACATGTAGTCAGCGCATGTCTGCGTATGAGTGTGGCCCTTCTCTTTGGCCCCAGATTAAAGCTCTGTCAGCACGTGTGTGATGAGCTCTCACAGACAACAGTCCTGTGTGCCTCACTGTCCCTCCTCTCTGTCCAGTTCATTATTCAAACACCTTCTCCTGTCCACTTTTTCCTCATCCTCTATCTTTCTGTCCGCCTGATACACACGCTGTCTGGTCACTGCTGCCTCTGCTACCGCCAGCCCCCCTCATTCTATCTTTGTACATAATGACCTGATTTTATCCGTCATTAAGGCACCTGTTCTCCAGACAGTGGGCTCCTGCATGTTGTCCAGTTTGTGACATCACCACACTAATAATTACTACTACAGTGGTAATAAAGTATATATAAAAATATCGTGTAGCTGTAGTATTTGTGTTTGGTCACATATGCACATCTTATTTGTTTTTGAGTCAATATAAACATTTGGAAAGGTGTTTTATTTATTTATTATTTTAACAATTAGTATATATTTTTATTATTGAACATCACCTTTATATATCCTGTGTGCGCATAATTTCTGTGGTTCAGCAAGTTTTACTTTTACACCTGAAATAGACCAAAATATATGTGAAGCTTTCATTAAGGCCAAGCTGATGCTGACTTCATGTTTGACTAAAAGCTCTTTGTTGGACACATTTTTTTATCTAGTAGTTTAAAGCATGCGAAGGATGAAGATTTGGGATGTGTGGGCCACCACGGTAACGGGCGGAGGAAGGACCAGAGTCAATGAATGAATTACTCAGAGCTCCCCTCACCCGCTCTGTCATGTAATTGGTTGTAATGAGTTAAAGAGGGGAGAGTCTGTTAAAGAAGACTTGAGGGGGCTTTGTAACACATACTCACTGACAACATTTTGGAAGGGATGCACAGAGCTCAGTGTGACAGGACAAATTCTATAAATGTACTTACAAACATTGGTTTTGTCACATTTGCCTGGACCATTCTTTTAAAGGGAAGGATGCATGGGTAGTCTCATTATTTCCTCTGATATCTGTAAACTTGAACATTCATGTTTTGGCTAGGCCAAATGGGAATGAAGAAAAACAGCATTTACGAAGAAAAGATATTTTGAATTTTCATCATTTGTATGTGCATGATTTTTAAATAATTGAAAATGTGCCCTTTAACCCAATAAGCACTTCTTCTTAGCTGTGCACTTTTACACCCTCTGCATTTCCACATTCAGGAGCAGAAGAATAAAACATTGACTTGTTGAAAATCGTGTGGATGTCTCTGGACTGTGTATCTAAACGACCCCATCCGAGAGGCAGACAAACAGCTGCTCCTGACAGCGCTGTTTGACTTTTACAGTGGGAAACACGGCTCTGCTTCGTCCTTGGAAGGGGATTCACCCACCACACCGTCATAAGACCAACTCAAATCATCAACAAACAACAGCTTCACTGAGGCTAGAGATATAGCTGTCATGGTAACTGTGTTTTCACACAGTGCCTATGTGGATCTCTGCTGGACGCATCATAAGTATAATTACATGTGGTTCTTATTTTGAACTTATTTTGAGATTTAACACTAAGTTAACAGTTTTGATAACTCTGCCCACTGTTTGTTGTCCAGCAAAAATGCTGCAAATTTGCAGCCTGAATTGCACAAAATGTTTTGGACACATTTATATATTGTATTTTTCCCATTACCTCCAGTTCAAATGTTTTTGCTGGTGAGCTGCCTCTGACCTCTGCCTCTGTGTAATCCATCATCTGAGATTCCTGCTGCCATTGTAACTGGATTATAACTGCCACTAATGATGATTGGCCTTAAATTCGTTGGGAGACCTGGTCAAGGGAGTATGAACATCTGCAGCTCAGCAAAACCACATGACTGGTACTACCACCAGTTTTGAAGCATTGTAGAAATATTTAAGGATTTCTTTCATATGTGAAACCCTATAGTTCCCATGATCGTGTTGTGTAAGAGTCAAAATGTCAGCATATAGCGGGTGACAGGCTGTGCTCTTAGTACTATGAAGACCCTCTGCTAATTGGGCTAACACTACTGGAGCTAAATGTCACTGTACTCTAACTGACTGACTGAGTCAATAGGCAGCAAAGAGCAGACACCATGCTGGATTCTGATTGGCTGCAGAGCTATGAAGAAGATGAGAATGCAAGTATGGGTCAGTGCTGCTCATGATTATAAGCTTATTCATGGTTTTATAACACTGAACATTTCTTCCAGTTTATTTGACATGAGTATAAATCATATTTATACACTTCTCACCTTATGCTAATTGCCTTTCAGACATTATTACAATTATTCGAAGCCCCACATGTATTTGCATTAGTTCATGTTAGCTCAGTTTACGTTACTCAGCAAGAATTGTACGTGTTATGTCAGCTGAACTTAGATATTAACAATTACCAGTGGTTAGTAATGTGCTCAATGAATAACATTTAAAGTGAACTAATGAATGTGAATTATGACAATAATGTAGCTGTGTTCTACTCCTACTGGCAGCCATGTTTTGTGTGAGCAGATGATGAGAGTGTGAGTCGATGTTTGTGCAGCTAACTTGTCCCTGCGGGCTCAAACACTCAAAGCTAGCAGTGAACTAATTGAGTAGGCAGAGTGGTGGTTCTTTTTTATTTTCCAATTCCAAAATAAATTAAGACATTATTTATATAAGTAGAATTATATGTTATATTTAAGTTCTGGTGCACTTATGCCGCATTCAAAGATTATACTAACATTTTTAGTAGATTCCCTTGAGCTATAACTGTCCTCGAGCGCCCAGATGACCTATGTGCGGGGCACTGGGGGATTTCATAAAGTCACATGACATTAGAAGGAGAAAGTTACCTTTATTTAAAGCGATTTTTGCTGAAAAAGCAAACAAAGCCATGTTGTGTGTCACAAGTCTATACACTGTTAGAACACCTATTGGGAGCTAAGTGGGCTAATGCACCAAAAGATGACTTGATATGCGCTTTATGTTCTTTTCTTTTCAATCTAATGGCCTGATCCTCACTGTAATCCAGACTCCCTCCTCAGGTCAGGTGGGGTCAAAGTCAGACAATAGATTCCACTGTGTATAAATATAGTCTGGGTATTGTTGGTCTTTGTCTTGTGAGACTAAAGGAGGAATTTTAAGAAAACTATTGTTTACAATACATTTTAGTCAGGAAAAAAGACATTTAAATGAAACAAATGTGAAAGGCTGTCTCAAGCCTCTACTTTTAAGGCTGTTGTGATTGTTCAGACACTCACCAGTGGGGAAAATGTCAGTGTGTTTGAAATGCATCATGTTCATTCCAACAGTGGATGAGTTGTCTCCAGTGTACTCTTTAAAGTGCTTTTATTTGAACTACTCTTGTAAACCGCTGCACCTATTGTGACTTGTGTGACTAACGCTCATTACCTAACATTCTTTCTTCACAGTGTAAATAATTGATCTGTTCGCATACATATCTTAAGGTTGTGGCAACAGTAGAAAACACACATGCGCGTCACACACTCTCTTCCTGGGCCCTATACTGGAGCCACCAAATGGCCCAGTCAGCTTCTTTTGCTGTGAAAAGCACTTTTCATCTGCTATTTGTTTGTGTGTTGGCTTTGAAAAGTTTGCCATCCCGCAGCAGGAGCAGGAGGGGCGAGTGAGCAAGGGGTGTGTGTTAGCTCACGGGACAGAGGACCAGCCTGCTCTGTGCTAGCTTGCAGCCTACCTGTGCACATTTTCCCCTGCACAGTCGCTATTTAAAGTCAAGGGAAATGCTATTAATATCTTTCACTGTTACCACCTTTTTCCCCTCTGTGCTGACGACAATTCACTCCTCCTTACTTCTACATCACCTCCAATCTTCTCCCTTATGTCTCTTCATGGGCCACATAACCAAGGTGACCTCTGACACAAGTTCAAGGCAGATGGGTCTGTCAGTGTGATAAATAAATACATGGCACTTTTAGATTGCTACTTGGACATGAGAGCGTTTGTTTAAGGGGACAGTTATGTTTACCTGTCCTTGTGGATGGTGGCTGGGCGCTGGTCAATAATCTTTTTGTTTGCGTGTGCACTAGAGTCAATCGCTGTGCGCTTTTGTCAGAAGACCAATGATCAATCCGACTCATATGTGGTGTGCATCCAAACCTCTCTTAACCGTGACCCCTTTCACTTTATGTTCATGCTCACCCTGATTTTTCAGACTTGCTCTCTGCTCGTTAATAAACATAAATCTTTTATCACTCCATCATTCACTCTGACAAGTGAACCCTGTGCAGTACTATTTTACACTGCCCCAAACAGATTTAATAATTACTGCCTAATTCTTCCAAACTTTAACACCGCGTGTACTTCACAGAACCACCAAGAAGATATTCATCCAAAGAAGATAGAATAGGATTATCTTGTCAAAGCAGCTCTCAGTTCACAAAAAGAGCAGGTACAAAGAAAGGTGGACATGCAATCACAATAAGAAAATTATCTCTATCTCCAAAAAGTAAAAATAATATGAAAGGTTAAATTATTGACATATACATATCAAAATGATATAGATACAGTGCTAGTAACAGTTCAAGAGGTTATACACTTAATTTAGATCCTTGCATCAAGAAAGACTAAAAGCTTATAAAATGTCTTTCACTATTTATTTCCTGAATATAAACAAAAAAACATTAAAACAATTCTTATTCAAATCCTACAAAAAGTCAAAAAGTTTGAAAAGACCCTGACTGAATCTCAATCTCTATTAAAATTTGATTAATTGCACAGCCCTAACAGCTTCCAAAAATTTGAATTGATGCTAGGGTGAAGAATTTGAGGAGATGCTGTGTGCTGTACATTTCACAAAGCATTGGTGATGGTGCCATCCGGATCGGTGTATATCTTCATTATCCACCATTTTATCTCATAATATTTTCACTGCAGTGTCAAAGTAACACGAGATGTTTTCACTTATACTATCTGCTTACAGGAACAGAGCCATAAAAGCAGCCTCCATTAAAAGCAGCCTGGTTCCCTGTATTCTGACGTACATTTCTCTGCATCTGCCCTAGGAGCTCCTCCAATTGGCCTCAAAAGTTTTATCAGCCAACAGCCAAATGCGTGCACCTAACCCTAACTCTAACCTGATCTGTTCGAGTTTCACCAGGAAATAAACTGTATAAAACAAGGGACTTAAATGAATGAGAATAGTTTAGCAGAACACACAATGAGATCTTTCCTCTGCTCCTCTCTTTCTTCTTCTTCTCTCGTTCCTTTTATGTCTTATACTGTGCTTGCATTTTTCTCGATTCTCCACAGTGTCCACGAGACAAATTACACTCAGTTGGCTTTTGTGAAAAAGTCAGATATTCTGTATATACAGCAAAGCATGCACTTCTCTTCCAAAAAGTTCTGGAGCAATTAGTAAAGGAGACAAGCTAATGTTAGGTCCACCTCTGCAGCTGACTTTTATCACTTCAGCACTCGACTGATACAAATAGGAAGTTACTTTAGCTGCGTAGTTGTGAAAGATGTTGTTTAAATTCTCAAATATTTGACCCAATTAGGATTTGTTAACCCTGATTAGTGTTGACCAAACCTAAAGACTAAAATGTTAAATACACGTTTTCTCCCATATTTGGAATTAATTGACATGACGTTACTTTGCACATTCGCCAGAGGTCATTATTGAAAACAAGCCTCATTCCTTGTCATTGAATTGTATATGTTTGAAACTTCTTCCATTCTCTTCTCCATGTCTTTAAATTGTGATAAGTCCCACTGATATCTTCATAATAGTCCAATAATATTCGATGCAGGACATTACGTGAAGCACTCAGAGCAGTTTTCTGCCTGTGCCCCATGAGAGCCGCTCTGCTGATTTGGTGGATTTGGACGGATGCTTTGCTCTTAATTGACATTTCCCTGTGAAGGAGCAGAGCCAGAGGATAGTGGTACTCCACTAAAGTGTGCCCTCAGCAGAAATGTGACTCCTTCACTGTACATCCATGGCCTCAATGTCTCCTGAATTTTAATGTATTTACTTATTGACAGCATTGTTAATATATCATAAACGTGTATATGTGGGGCAGACATGACAGCAGGCCTTGTTGTTATGTTGGGTTACTGCCAGTCATGAGTACAATGTTGAATACAGTGGTGGTCCAAATAATAACTAGTCATACCACATACATTATTAATGTGCTTAAACAATTATAGTCAGCTATACAGACTTTCAGGTTGTAGATGTTATGTGATGTAATTAGTTTTCTGTCCAGCACTAATCATCTCTTGATTTAAATACACACTACACCCTGAGTTAATTAGGAAGGAAGGTTTAATCAGCACTGTTAAGAACTTGTTTTTGCACAGTGATTGTGTAAATGGGTGGCAGCGTTAGGAATTCATCTATGAACTGGAAGGTGGCTGGTTCAATCCCCCAGAGCACATACTTTATTGATTGTTTATGCAATGACCTACCTAGTGCTTCTGTTGAAATGTATTCCCAATTTGTTTTGTCTCAAATAAGGCCGAATGAGAATGGCTGATCGCATTACTAATCGCTGTGAAAGGGCACCATTGTGTGAGTCTATGAGAATTGGTTTAGTGTCAACAAGTGTTCTCTGACTTTGGTGTGTGGCATGTGGGGCAGCTGGACCGGCAGCTGCCTCCTGGATAATCCTGCCCCAGCCTCACTGTTCACATGGCAGCCACCAACCAGAGGGTCCCCTGCACATAGTCATATACCAGATATCAAGGGTGTAAAAATAACTTGGCTATGTGAGGCTACTGGTGCACCGGTGGTGGAGTCATTTTAAATGCATGAATTTTTAACTGCTCATCTGTCTTTAGTCAAGCAAAGTGACTGTCACATCATCTTCCTATGTTTTCTGAGTACTCTTTCCTTCCACTGTACGATATTAATAAAATTTCAAACTTGATTTTAATACTCGGGAAAATCTTGATGGTCATTTAGCTTTTCTAATATTACACTGATTCTGATATAGATTTAGACCAATCCAAAACTGTTCAGAAAATGTCCCGTCTCGAGTATATTATTTCTAGTTTAATTACTAATTTTCACATTGATTTAGTGTCTGGGCATGTAGTGCTACCAGTTATTCTCATCCATTCTCACACTGCCTCCAAAACAACCTATCAAGTTTTCTCCCTCATGAGAAAAACAATAGATTTACTTTTGTATTATTATTAATTGTATTATGTTTCTTGGCTTGTGTAGTGTTATGGATCAACAATTCTTTCTGTGTTTTTTGTAGCTGTGCCTCTGTTGGCTAATCACTCGAAGTGTGCACAAAGCGTATTAAAATATTTCTCTAAGTCCTTTTGTTTTGAGCTAAATGTAACCCATAAACAGTTTCCTTCATTCTGACCTGCTTACTGACCTGTGTTTTTCTTAACAGTTTCTTGCTGGTGTTCAGCTGCCTGGTGCTGTCTGTCTTCTCCACCATACCAGACCATCAGAAAATGGCCAACCAGGGTCTCTTCATCCTCGTAAGATCTCCTCCTCTGCATCCATGTATTCCTCATAAACAAGGCTAACACTTAGATGGTATGTAGGGGTTATTTTGTTGGAGGTTGGAGACAGCAATGTAAGCAGGTCGAAGGATTCAGGTGTTGTTGACAGTGCAAGAAATCACAGACACGATCCTCTAATCCTAAAAGCCATCCCATAATACTGCCCCCCTTCCCCTTCCTGTGTGCTCCAGCTGCTTTAGGGAAAGGTAATGGACTCTGGATGCTCCATTTTAACCTGGACATCTCATTTATCTAAAAACAATCTAACTCATCAATCTTTCAATCAATCCTCAACCATTAGTGGACGATCAGCTGTTAGGAGATGTTACTTAAACTTATGTCTCCCCTAATGACTCGTTTGTGAAGACCACCTTAAACTAAACAGAGAGAGGAAGTGAAGTCTGTCATTGTTTCAATAATTTACATTTGACTTAAAATTTATTATTTAAAGTAACGTATTTAACATACTCGTGCGCTTTTTAAAGAAATTACAGCAGCTCTGATGGTTTAACTTAAAGAGGGAATATTTCACTTCTGCAGTGCATTAACTGTTAACACATAATGTGTTTAGACCACCAAGTTACCATTTATTGTTTTGAAAATACTATATTAACTGAAAACAATGTATGAACACGTTTTATAACTTTCACTTTTCGGTTTTGACGCTGAGTCATCTCTCCCTTTGCTCCATCACTCCTCCTTCAGAGCGCTATCACAACACAGTCAGTGTGCATTCCGCTAATGAAACTACTGTATTAGATTTGTCAAGCTACTGTGTACAGTTTTGTATTATAGTTTTATATATTATGGAGAATAGTAACAATGGTCTGATTTTATCACGATGTGCTACTTTTACAATGGGTGAAAATAACTTACAAGAAATTTAATTTGTAACGCTCAACACATTTTTCCTTTCTGTATGTGGAACTGACTTTTGATTTGGGTTTGTTGTATTGCAGGAGTTTGTGATGATCGTGGTATTCGGTCTGGAGTACTTTATCAGGATCTGGGCGGCCGGCTGCTGCTGCAGATACAGAGGATGGCAGGGTCGTCTAAGATTTGCCAGGAAGCCCTTCTGTGTCATAGGTCAGTTCATAGGAGTATAATGTCTTCACATAAGTGTGTGCTTTATACCAAACTCTTCCTTTTCCAGATTTCATTGTATTTGTGGCGTCATTGGCAGTGATAGCAGCTGGGACACAGGGTAACATTTTTGCCACCTCAGCACTGCGAAGTATGCGTTTCCTGCAGATCTTGCGTATGGTTCGTATGGACAGACGAGGAGGCACCTGGAAACTACTGGGCTCAGTGGTGTATGCTCACAGCAAGGTGGGAACAAACTGTCATGTGCGGCCCCCATCTTTAATAAGCTCTGCCAGAAGAGTTAGATGTTTGAAATGTGCCTCACACATGGAGCTATGGTTACGCTGTATTGTAACTGGCCTTCCTTATGTGCCTAATGTTGGCTTAATGTACTGAGGACTTTGCTGGTAATTGATATGATTTGCAGCTCATAGCTTCATTAGTTTTCCTGATATGCTGACCTCAACAGCTGACACCCGTCGCTTTGAGAACATACTTGGACAGAGACAATGATGATGAATTGAGGCCCGTCTAAGTCTGCTGCCAAGGCAGTGCAAGTTAAAAGTGATGATAAGGAGACTTTATCCAGTAATGATGATAGCAAAATGGTAACCAAAGCAGGGATTATGATGGCAAAGATGCTGCCGCTGTTGACACCTGTGATTGATGGCTCCCTTGTATTGTGCTTCCCTCCTCTCAGGAGTTAATAACGGCCTGGTACATAGGATTCCTGGTCCTGATCTTTGCCTCGTTCCTGGTCTACTTGGCAGAGAAAGACAATAACTCAGACTTCAACACCTATGCAGACTCCCTCTGGTGGGGGACTGTGAGTACTGTAGCTTTCACATGACAGGCTCAATATTACCCTACATTTCCCTTTAAAATGTTAGATCAGCAACAAAAAAAAATATTATTATTATCAAAAATAGAAAATTTCACAGTAATTATCATGCGCTGAATGCATGTTTGTAGATTACTCTGACCACTATTGGCTACGGTGACAAGACCCCTCGGACGTGGCAGGGACGCCTCCTGGCAGCGGTCTTTGCTCTTCTTGGGGTCTCCTTCTTCGCCTTGCCTGCTGTAATGCTCTCTTCATCCCAAAGATATTTAAGAATACATAGTTTCTTTGTCAGTTTAAAACTCATGACCTTTGACCTTCAGGGGATTCTGGGGTCAGGATTTGCTCTGAAAGTCCAAGAGCAGCACCGACAGAAGCACTTTGAGAAAAGGAGGATGCCTGCTGCAAACCTTATACAGGTAGCTTACCATTTAGAGTAGTCATTATTAATCAGCGATTATTATGAAACAGTCCACATCATTCTACTTTCTACTTCAGGCGGCGTGGCGACTCTACTCTACAGATGCCAAGCACTCATATCTAACAGCTACATGGTACTTCTATGACAGCATGTTACCCTCATTCAGGTAGGTATAATGTTTCTCTGATATATAATTGGCTAAACTCAAGTTCATTAAGAAAACACGTTTGTTTTAGGAAGGTTTGGTTAATTGTAAGTTGGCGCTGAGTATCTGGAGGATCCGGCTTCCTCTGCCAAATTCAATACATTTTTAGTTAGTTTTTTGTTTTGTTATATTTTTCCCATACACATTGCAGATACTTTATTAATTTTACTAATTTTCTTTTCTCAAAATGAGAGTAACATGAGAGCCAAAACTGTTACTTGGATTAGGTTCCTGTCTCATATTCCTCTTCTTCTGAGCATACAGACAATTTCTGTGGCCTTTTTGGTTTTTCATATTTTTCTTTATGATCATGTGTTGTTTTTTGTTCTGATTTATTTGTGCATGTTGGTAGAGAACTGACGCTACTGTTCAGTCATCTTCAGCGACAGCGTAACAACAAGAAGGTTCTTCACAACTCCTACCACACGCTGCTGTCTGGGCTTCGGCCCTACAGCTCCCCCTACCTGTCAGGGGACAGGTATGACCTGCTGCCTCTGACATTCATCACGAAGTGTTTGTGAAGAGAGCTCTAAACAGTAGAGTTCACCTGATGCTGTCTGTGTGGATGTGTCTAACCGACTGGGCTGCGTGTTTCTGCCCTCCCGCTCACTTCATCTTTACCTGCTTCAGCCACTCACCATGCTGTCTTTATAATGTCCTCTTCTATCTTTTCCTTTGTTATGTCATTACACCATGCCATCCATCCTTCACCCTCCATGTGTTCTCAGGAAGGCAGATGATCCGTGCAGGTTTGTGCTTCCCGTCATAAGATGTTGCTTGGTTTTTACTGCTAAGATGTATTATTGTACTACTGAAAGTCAACAAAACATATGTATGGAATCCGTGTTTATGCAAAATGTACAGCTTTGAGATAGGCTTCTCTTGATGAATATACTCAGGTGGAGCGATCACCTTTGCATGACCAGTCCTCACTCCACACTGTCTCCATAATCCAAAGCAGCAGCTTTCTGTTGTTTCTGTGATAAACAAAGCCCAGGGCTATTTGGACTATAGAGATGCCCCCTCCCTGTACCTCAGTACAGTGTTCATCCTTGTTGTAACGGATCACCTCTCACTCAGTGTCCCAGGCCTCCCCGCCTCCCCATAGTTTCCCCCTCACCCTTTCTCCCTCTGCCTTGTGTGTCTCCCCAGTCAACTTCTTTCTAAAAAGCGAGGTCTCTTCCGGATACACGCTGGCCGCAAGCAGAGGTATCCACGGCAACCAGCCTGTGCACGGGGCACGCTCAAACTGATATCTGCCCTTGTAACATGCATTTTCCTTACCCTGCCTGTTGCAAACAACATGTAGTGGACCAGAGAGCAGCTCTCTGTATGCCCATATTTGAACCAGTACCTCAAAGAAACTTTTATAACATTATTACAAGTTCACCACAAATACTTTCATGCGAAAGTAGATGCTGAGTTCTGGTCCACAACTGCTCATGTGACCATCATGACATGCTCTTCAGGAAGCATTGGATCCCTAAATGCTAAAAGTTTAGAGTGATCCTAAACCCAATTTTAGCCAAAATAAACCATGTGTTAAAAACACAAATCTGAGATGGTTTCTAGAGACTGTATATGAAAAAAAGCTGACATGAAATTTAATTGACTTGCTTGTTTTTTACAAAATTATTATTTGTGTATTAAGCACCGTACATGTTTATTTTGTCCCTTTTTGAAATAACATGGGTCTTTAAGTGCATGATGTCCTGTCCAGGACAGGAACATGTGAATGTGCTGCATGCACCTCTTTCATTGTGACTTCCTCCAGCCTGTACCTAAAGCATTTCAGCTCGCCTATGTGAAATGCTTAAAACTGAACTATTTAAAATTTAATTTAAATGGCTTGCTACAACACACGCACAACGAGTATATCATCGTAAACATGTGGAGTATACGGCCTGGGCTAGAATTGCTCTGTGGTGCATGACGTTTGCATTGCCTATGGATCCGTGGCTGAGTGTTACATGTGAGTGGCTCGAGTGAGGGAGCGGTCTCAGGGTTGTGAGTTGAAGCATTAGGGTTCTTTTGGTTGTTGTGGCATATTTAGTTATATAAATGAGAACAAAAGGTCTTTCTTTATGATGTTTGATGGAACATATTCTGCTTGAATCAGGTTTCATTTGACTGTGCTGTATCAGTGACAATGATATATTAGATTAAAACAGCACTGAGGGACCCTTTGGTCAAGCTTCCTCCCAAAAGAGTTGTTTGTTGTTATTGTCCTTTTCTTGTTTGTTGGTGAGTCCTCAAACTTTACTTTTACTAACAAATGATTTTATTAGTACTTCCATCTACTGCTTTTCTGTTTCCAAAGGTTAACACAGCTTATTTCAATGTGATCTGAGTGGCTGTTCATTTGGCAAATAATATGCCTGACAAATGTTAAAATAAAACCTGTTGTTTGACTGTTATGTTGTTCTCATTAGTGGGAAAATGGGTTTCCGGGATCGTATCAGGATGAACAATTCGCGATCGTCTCAGGCTCTTCGGAATAAAGCCTCACCACTGCCTCCAAGCTCTGGGGTGCGGCGGTCGCCCAGTCAGGAGAACGTCCCAGAGGCCACCAGCCCAGGGAAGGTCCAGAAAAGCTGGAGCTTCAATGATCGCACACGGTTTCGCACTTCACTACGACTCAAGCCACGCCCACCTGCTGATGGTAGTCTCATATATCTCATCTGTGTTTGTAGTGTCTGATAACTGTGTCCTCTTTATGTGGCAGTGGAGGGGGTTGGTGAGGACAATGTGGAAGAAAAGTCGTATTGTGACGTGGCCATGGATGAGGTCATCCCTGCAGTGAAGACTCTCATACGAGCAGTCAGGTGAGGTCCACAGTCTGACTCACATATGTAATAATGGGTTTAAGCAACCTGTATGCTTGTTTACCATAGCTTTTTTCTATACAAGATAAGGCAGCGTTTTCCAGCTTTTAGCTTTGTTTGTTTCTCCTCATAGATCATGTCACTATCATGTACAGGCTACATTTTTCACAGTCTCCGGTGTGCTCATGTTTTAATGTAAAGTACATCTACAGTCTCAGCGGCAGCTTGTACTTAGTCCACCTGCGACTACCTCACACAAACAGATGTGAGCTCCAGCTGCTGCCGATGGCCACTGATAGAACAGGGCCACACTGGTCCAGTTTACATGGACTGGTCCTTCCATGTTCATCCTACTTTAACAGAATTCATCCCACTCACTCCCATAGAGTGTATTTGCCACTGACTGTAACCGAACCTGGCTGCTCAAAGGTGATTTTACTGTTACCTTGTGGGAGAGCTAGCACAGAGCATCAAGGCCTCCTCTGTGTGGAGTGGAGTACACACCTCACATGATCATAGTATCATTGTACAGCATCAGCCTCTGCTCTGTGTTGGGCTGGAAAACTGAAATGTTAAACCATCTGTATTTGCAATGTGTTACTGCCATCTTATACGTGCTGAGACAGACAGGTTATTGTGTTATGTAATGCACTATTTTATAACTTTTAGTATCCCATAAACCACTCAACATAGCGGACTGTGGAGTGTATGGAGCTGCAGTTAGTGTTTCATCTGTAAGGGCTAATAACTCAGAAACCACATCATTTTTTTCCATAACCCTTTGAGCAGTACCACTTACCCTTACCTGTATAATGGTAGGAGTTTTATGCAAATGGAAACAATGCACATCTCGGTTTGTGCAAACTACATGTCTTTTCTTCATATAATAAAAAATAGACACCGCATACTATTAATCATAATGTCATGAATTCATATATTGTTAAATACTTTATATTCCTGGGGGTGGCTAACATATTTATGCACGTGTTCAAATTTCATTCACAGTACATATTACACATTTTTACCTACAGAGAAGTTTTCACTGATGAAGGCAAAAAAAACTACAATTCCCTCTAAACATCTGGTATTGGGGCCATGGTGGTCTCCAGAGCCCTTTATCCGGCTGAGCAGCATGTTTCATGCTACAATGGCGCTGTAGGTGCTTTGTGAAGCTCATATGTGCAGATAATTGATATCATTACATTAGGGAAGCAGAAAATAATGTGATGACGCTAAACAGGTCCAACTAAGCATAATTTTAGTTTATTAATATAATACTTAACATTTTGGTTCTAGATTTAGTTTCCATCTATTTTGATTTACTATAGCTGAAATATAAGCAGAAATGTATAACACAAATGCTTTATAAGCAAAGAGCATTGTCATTTGCCAAAACATTTTAGAAAGAGAGCTACAGTATTATTATTTGATCCCTGGATGCATGTGATAGGGCATATCTGATACCTCTTCATGGCTGCACTTGACTCAGCAGATCGCAGTGACCTAGGCTGCTCTGTGCTGTAGACAATGGAGGGAGGGAGTTCCTATAGATAGTGCAGGTGTGTAAACAGCAGGTGCTCCGTGGACTCGCTCACGCACACACATACGCATGCACAGCATCATGACTGATGTTTGTTAAAGTGAGATTTTGCACCAAGCCTTAGTGCTGAGGTTTCACTTTACACAGATACATTTGGATTGTTGGCGTGCTTTGTTTTGAAAATAAAGACAGAAGGCCAGATATATTTATGAGCCCTCCTCTATGTTTTTGTGTGCAAATCCAATACTGCATAAACTACAGTTTTAGAAGTGTTTGCTGAAGCGCACACTTTGTTAAAGAGTGAGTATTTGTGGTATTTATACAGATTTGATCCTCAATCATCATCCTGTGTTGTTTTGGCTTCTCAGCCATAATATTTTTAGTGTTAACGCAGTGCTTTTCCTGACTGGTTGAATGCTTCTCGCTTGTGTGCTATATTTCGTTCATGAAGCAGCACAATTAATTTGGGGTACAGTCTGACTTGTCCCTGAAGTGGCTCACCCTCTTGGCCCACCTAGGAAAAGTGTCAGCATAACAGTCATTTTTAAAGTTGCACATGCACATGAAACCTGTGCTATTGGAGACTATAAGGATTGAACATTTGCTGGGTTGCAGAATTTTCTGACTCAGTTTTGCGAGTATTTGGGGCACAGATGACACTTCCTGTCCTTCCAATCTTTCTTTTGCATCTCACCTTCCATACAATTGGGAAACATTATGTCTTTTAGAGAGGTGCGCCAACCTCTGTCATTGCCTGTTGAAGTTTTAAGGCAGCATACTCACATCTGACTACAGTTTATGAAAAACGTTTTATCAACTAAAAAAGAGAGTCAGCATTTTAAACTAAACCCTCTGAGGATCTAAATCAAAAGTCCCAGCTCTCCTGTTTCCCCAACCTTTTCTTTTACCCGCACCTGAGACCCACCCTGGCAAAAAAAATCTGCATCTACCTGCAAAATAAGAAAAGAGTGGCTGCAAAAATAGCCGGCGAGTCATCAAGAAACAGTGCTGCATGAGAATGGAGCGCGCTCACTGCTTCTCCGGCTGCACCAGCTGTGGACCACCACCCCTCCTCCATGTTGTGCTCCTCTTCCTCCTGTCCTCTGAACACCTACCTTTTTGTTACCAACTGCCTCTAATGCGAACACTGCTGACCTCATCAAAGGTTACGGTGGTTATTTCAGAGACTGACCCCATGTCACTGCCCGGTCCACGTATGCACTTATGTCACTGTTACATTTCACTTTGGGGCTCCTTGTAAATGTTTGCAGTCATCCACTTTTAAACCTTTGATGTGATTTATTTCCTTCGTACCATTTCCTCTCATAAAGGCATCTCAGCGTATTATAGTGGAGTTAAGCATCTGGGTGTGAAAGATAGGATTTCCTGGTGAGCAAAGCCTCCCTCTGCTGTCCACCCTTTCATCGCTCCCTACCTCACTCATGGTGCAGTCCATCACAGGGGCCAGATGAGGCTTGAGTGAGCGTGTCATGTCTCACTTATATTTGAGAGATCCAACCCCTTCTGCAAAGCCAGCATCTATGAGCTGTCTATGCTTCCAGTGATAAGAAGGCAATTGAACGATCCATCCTATTCAAAAAGCCTGGCACAAGGCACACAGTGATGTCTGGTTAATAATATGTTACCTGTGCAACAAGAGTGGTCAGTGGGTCCTTATTTCATCCTGGGATGTGGTAGTGTGTTATGTATGTTATCTGCTTGGGCACTTTGGCAGTAAGAGCATGAATGTTCCTACAGCTGTGACTATGGATTAATTGCTGAAACAGCACGTTGCAATAAGCAGATGTCTTCTGAAGATTCTGTTGTCATCATTACAATATATCTGCTTGGTTTACTATGCGGGTGAAGGAGGCCTCATTATAGAGCTGTTTGTCACTGATAAGGTCAAGCCGACTGTAATTAATCTAGTTATATTTGGTGTGGCCTATACAGCAGTTGATAGCTGTCTTTGCGTTGCATTTTTCAAAAGGTTTACAGTACATTTGGACAGGTACAGCATATGGACAGTGATAACAGAGGTCAGTTTGTTTATGTACAGGATTTTAAAGTTTCTGGTGGCCAAGAGGAAGTTCAAGGAGACACTACGTCCGTATGATGTAAAGGACGTCATAGAGCAATATTCAGCTGGACACCTGGACATGCTTGGACGCATCAAGAGCCTGCAAACACGGTAACTTCACACTATATGATCTGTATTGCTATTACAAATGTACACTATAATAATGTTTTGTTTTATAAAGGGTGGATCAGATAATAGGACGAGGGGCTGTGCCAACAGACAAGAAGGCTCGCTCTGAAAAGGGAGAGAAGACACCTCCAGAGCTGGACCCCCTGGATGAACTAAGCATGATGGGACGTGTAGTGAAAGTAGAGAAACAGGTAAATGCTTCTGTCAAAACAATCACTGTTAAATATGCTGGATATGATTGACATTGTATTATATTTCTGTTTGCTGTTCAGGTGCAGTCCATAGAGAACAAATTGGATGCTCTGCTGAATTTCTACTCCCAGTGCCTGAAGAAAGGCTCCTCCCACTTCACCCTGTCCTCACTGCTCGACCCAGACCTCACCTCGGACTACCACAGCCCCACAGACCTAAAGGACCTGTTCCCCTCCGCCAATACCCTCAACATATCCCAGTCCGAGAGTGGCAACCTGGAATGACAGCGGCCTGCACAGAGGCCTGCACAGAGGTTGTCGGGGCTCAACAAACAGACAGGACACAAACTGGGCACTGTCTGTTCCTTATTTACAACACTCAGCAGTGAATGGTGCTTCTGGTCTCCTCTATATCTTCACCTGATCATTTTCAGGTGAGATGTGTTTCCATCAGAGGCCACTAGATGGAGCCTCAGCCAAAGCTCACTGCATATCCCTCTCTCAGAGACAAGCGCGGACTAGGAGACATGACTACTGACTCCACACATCACTCATCACACTGCAGCCATGTCCAGCTTCGACTGTAGATAGGTAGACTGTATCTTTTTTTGTAAATGTTTAGAGAATATGTCTTTTGTCACTGCTTTCTTGGCTGGTTAAATCTATGGACTCCTGAGAGTTTGCAAGTGCCATGACAGTGTTATTTTTTCTTCAGTATTTTTGCCACTTACTTGAATGGCATCAAAACTTTAATACTGTGATGAATGTAGTCATATCTTGAACAAAATCACCCAATATATAATATAATGAAGACGCGGGAGTTCTGTGGAACCTTGCCAAAGCGCTCCACCTCTGCGGCTCACTGCACTGCAGCCACACAAGAGCAGCAAATTAATATTTTACATAAAAACAGAGTGAAAAGAATGTCTTGTTGTGGCTGCCTATATAATTTACTTTTATATGAACAAATTTCAGCAAGCCCGAGTGCAAAAAAAACAAACAGTTGTTATTATAATCTTTGTTTTACACGTAATTAATCCTCTATACCTTTAAAACATTTTTGGCAATGTCTTTACATCTTTCAGTGTTTTAAAGATGTCTTCTAAACCTCTGTGTCTTGCAGCCCACCTCTGACATGCATGTTCCTCACTTACAGTCTGCGTTCATTTAATTTTGTTCTTCTGTGCTCTCCTCAAAAGCAGCCTCAGGTCTACTTCACCAGCTGGTTCAGTCGACAATAATAACCTCTCCATGACCTTGGAAGTGACTTTGAAACTTGTCTGACCTGAGCCGTACGGTTTTCAAAAATAATGAAAAACTTGAGGCATTCAGGTAGTGCATGAAGTCCTTGTAAATGCACGTGTCTTAGGAAGTGGTCCACTCTTAAGTTGTTACTGACGTCAGGCCTGTTTAATCTGCTGCTGCTGCTGCTGCTCTGTTACTTTCTGTGTGTGGGCTAAACTGGAGATTACAAACAGCCATACAACAAGACTCCTTTTCTTGAACAGCTTTGGTACTCGACAAGTACAACGGTTTGTTAAATATTTTAATGTCATTACTGTAACAGTGTTAGACTTAAAGAAATATACATACATTTATATGTTTTTCATGATTACCGTAGGATTTAGGTCAGTATTCAGATTTGTTGGATATAAATGTAGCATAATATCAAGTCAGCCCAATGAACCTTTATTTAACCAGGAATGGCCAACTGAGATCTCATTTGCAAGCGTGACCTGACCAAGTGGTCAGTGAGACAATGATACCAGGTTTCCATTGTTACAGTGAACATCATCTTTTTAAATCAAATGCTGCCAGCTTTAATAAAAGAAAAAAATAGGTTACTACACAGTATTTAGCCATTTGGTCCTGTCAAGAGAATTGACTCAGGTACTGCATTTCCATTCAAGCCAAGCCTGGACCTTTTGAACAGTGAATGTACTTTATTTCTCCGCCTGTATGCTCTGTGGCAGTTTCTTTCACTTTTGTCCCAATGAGAAACATTATTGAACAAAATTAGAGGTACCTACCTTACTAGAGGCATTATTATGATAAATTGCTACGAGGAATGTCCCATTTTGTAAAGATTTATGTGAGAGTTCAGTATTGCATGTGATGAGGAAAAAGAAAAAGACTGATGTCCAATTCCCAACATGAAGTGAGATAACCTGTGCCTTTGTTTACTCTTTACTTATAAAATCAGTGCTTCCTTAAGATAACTCCCTATACACTGTCCTACACATTTGACTGGTTTATAAGGTTGCAGCCTTTGAAATCTTCTGAAATATTGTATATTTGTATATCTTCTGCTCAATAATGGGACACCCTAATGTGTATGTTGGATTCAAAATTGGAGGCATGGACAAGTCTGCAGGCATGTGTGTCCTTTCATAAGCATGCCACCTTGAATTAGAATGGCTTCCACACAACTACCTCTGAGGCCACTAGTGGGCGCTAGTTTAGGGATTTGAGAAACAGTGATTGTCTAACTGACTGAATGCTATCTATGCATGACTCAATCTGCACGTGCTGTTTGTCACTCTGTTGTCCAGAAGTCCACCATCAAAACAATGATCAATGATTTGCTGCCATTCGACATTCCAGCTTGTTGCCCTTTAACTGTCCAAGTGAAAGTCATTTAAAAGCAATAAACAAAATGCTAAATGGAAGTCTTCCGATTCTTGTTGATGTAGCTGCAGGTTGATAATGACAGTGATGATGGCGCTTACTGATGTTCTTATGTTTTGATTTATTGCACACCTCAATTTGATCTTTGAGACAAACAAAGAATTGTATCTGCTGACAGAAAATTAGCTCACTTGACTAACTTATTAATTTATTTGTTCAATAAAGCTCTTTGGATTGTATGTTTACTTGCATTTGTCACACGTTACCAATTAACGTTAAGTGTAATAGCCTATATTATAGAATGTGTAAATCAAATGTAATCAAATATGTTATCATATTGACACATAATGATACAAATTAAAATGAAAAATCTCCAATTCCATAAATATGGTAAAACAATATCACATGCCTTTTAAAAGGGTCCACAATCAAGTAGGCAAAGGTTTGCTCCTCTTCAGGTCGTCCAGGGAAACAAGGTCCTGACTCATCCTAAACAAAATAAACATTAGTTTTATGATTTAATTTAGTCATGTTCCATGTAGTGACAACAGTTAGTGCCCACATCAATTAATTAAGTTAATTAAGAGATCTTTACATGTTTCACACCATTGGAAAATTACCAGGAAATAATGAATATTTGAAGAATTTCTATAATGTATTACTACATAATCATACATATAGCCCTTACAAAAGCCGAAACTTTGAGAACTGTTGTCACAACACTGATCTTTTTTGTTTCTTGATCTTTCTGGACACTGGAACAGAAAATAAAGAGGAGGGTAAAACATAACATTAATTTTATGTTAATCGCTATAAATTAAATTTCTAGTTAGTTCATTTTATAATCATATAATGAAACTATCCACCTGATTAGATCTTTGTAGATTTGCTTTGTGGTGTTGATGTAAGGTTCAATAGTTTCCTCGTACTGACACAGCTCTCCCCCAAGACACAGGTGCTTAAAAAGTCGGAACAGAAACTCCTGCCGTTCTTCTGGAGTGATCACAGGGTAGTGCTCGGACTCCTCATCAAGCAACAACTGAAGAAACATAAGGTTAGGTCATGCACTGACGAATGGACAGGTGCATGAGTTTAAAACCAGTCACTGACTTGTCTTAGTTCATCATAGTTTGGATAGACTTCATGGAAACATTTGACAATTTGTCCGCTGGGCCTCACAATGCCAGAAGAGTAAATTGGGTCAAACAAATCCACTGAGACCTTTGAGCAAGACACCACCTCCACTTTAACAGACTGTACAGGTTTTCCTGCACAAATACACAGTACACACATCAAAAACATTCCACAACTACGACAGGGTACTACAATTTCCTACTATCAATATTGAAGGATTTCGAGAGTATGCAGCATACCAAGAGGCGCCCAGGCTCTGGTATATACCTTCTGCAGACTGGACACCACATTGGAGTCAGTGAAAAAACACTAAAAGTACAGTAAAAGATTAGGTGTGATGAACTGGTAAGACAAATGTGTTATTATAGACTCACATGGGCAAAGTTTTCACTGTTGTAGGGAAAGAAGCTCTGGTCAAAGCTGAATGCCTGAGCTGACAATCTCCCCAGCATAGACCTGTAACGTTACACATTTCAGAAGTTACAAGGTGACATTCATGCACATAGCTATCATAGTTAACTGTTACCAATAATAATATGAATAATACAACTTTACCATTTCATCAACAGTGATAAGGTCTCTCTGTTTTGAAGAAATGAAAACTTCTTGGATGGAAGAGAGGTGAAAGTAAAAGTCTTCTCAAACCCGCATCCCCCTGCTGCCATTCTGAGTCTACCTTAGTTAGTTACCAGTTAGCTTAGCTAGCTAGCTACCTTTTTAGCTAAAGTTAATTATTCTGAATTACTTTTTCTACTGACGAAGGAAACTGTAAATAATTTGTACATAGATTTGTCTGAAAGGTAATCTAAAAGAGCAGACCCATGTATAAATGCAGGACATTTGGCTTGAATGTACTTTACTGTGTATGCCCGCTGCCATGACAACACCAAAGTCTCGCGTTTTTCTGGAGTTTGTCACGATACCTGCGTGTTACCCTACCAGTTAAGTTAGCGTTAGCTCGTTAGTGCTCTATGTGCACAATACACTTGAGCCCTACATTATAATGAATCTACAGTATTTTATAATAGTAAGTAGGTGTATATGAATGTCTTTATTATTATTATTATTATTATTATTATTATTATTATTATTATTATTATTATTAATAATAATAATAATAATAATAATAATAATAATAATAATAATAATAATAATAATAATTTATTTATTGATTTATTTTTTGCCACTTGAGGGCACCACATACTTTGAGGAGAATAACCTCTGACTGAAAGAAACCTAAAGCAAGGTGGGTAAGTATTTACCTTTGCTAAACCTAGATTTTTGTCCATATCCATCTCTGGATTTCTTGAATCAAGTTATCCAATAATGTTAACCTTTGAAACATTGCAGCTGATGTCATCAACGTTCCCTGGGGGTGTGATGCTAACTGGATGCTCTGCTCTGTCTGAAGCTCTGTTACTCAAGTTAGACTTTAATCTGAACATAAAGGTGCATTGTGTAACTTTCTGGTGGAGGGTCTGTCAAATGCTTTTCCCCATGGAGACGTTTTTGCTTCATCTGGAATGTTTCACAGTATGGTATTAAACCTTTCTATTTTCATGGAGACCAAACCAGACCAAGTTCCAGATAAGATCTGTGAAGAGCCAACTCTGCTCACAGTCAAAATACCTGTTTTTCTAGGTATTCTTGAACAATCATTTTTTATCACAGACTCCTGAAAATGTGTTCTTTCAGACGACCTTAAAACATTTTTGGCTATATTTGCTAATGTTTGCATTGTGTCACCATTGTAACTGCTGAACATTCCACCATAGATTTGCACGCAGAACCACCCCAGTATGATGTCATTGAAAAGTATCAATACCCTCATTCTTCCAGGAATATCCAGTGAGTCGGTAAATATTTTAACAGCTTTTATCTCAGATTTGGTAATTTTTTTCTATTTTTCTGTAACAGATCAAATAGTCTGAGAGACCACTTATCTTTCCTTAAAATAATTCATTTAGTAGGGACTATGTGCAAACACATTATTCTCATAAAAGATTAAAAGTTTCCATTTGCAGTCCATGGACAGCTATATACTAGTTTCTACAACTCCCACCTGTGGTCCACAGAATCTCAAATCATCTCCCATGAGACATTAAGGAACTACACTTTTTGTTTTGATTAACATGATATAATAGGTTCAGATCATTAAAGTGAGGTGTTTGCGTTGTGTGTTGATTGGCGCCTGGTAAAGTGCACTGAATTTTGCCTTATTACACTGCCTTCAAAACTGAAACCCAGTGAGCACAGAGGTGTGGCAGGTGAGAAGATGTAAGAGGGGAGGAATTTCTGGGCGTAGATGGTTTGATTATCATATCTTTCCATGACAAATGTATTACCAAACACTATAGATTTTCCAGACAATTGCTTGTACACAGGCCTCCAAATATCCATATTTTCTTTGTAGAACTGAATAATAACATGAAATTCCTTTTCATTAATATGCTGTCCCAAGTAAAACATAGCACACTGAATGAAAAACAATAACAACTTTCATCAACAAACATGTCTCTTTCTTAGTTCTACACTGAAGCAACATAAGCCTGGGTGTCTTGTAAGATCAACAGTTATGCAGCTGGTATGTATTATTTCCTGTTTAATGCCACTATGCCAATATATATTTGTTCAACTATACATTTAATTTTAAGGTGAGAATTGTTCCACAGCATGGCATTAAACTTAATCAATTTTACATGTATTCAGTTACAGGTGTTTCTGTAGCTAAAAATACCTTAGAAAGCATACATTATGCATTCATACTGAGAGCGGGGCCTCCACAGATATGACCTGCAACTTCACCTACTTGCCTCCATTGAGCTAAGTTTAATGTCATACTGTAGAACCTTTCAAAGGAACAAGATGCAGTCAAGATGGGGACCAGAAAGGAACCTTTCAAAAGTAAAAGAACAATACCCAATGTAAACCTGGCAAACTTGGAAAAAATATAGTATTTTAGACACTGAATGAATCTTTCTGAGCAGCTGCCCAATGATGTAATGACTTCCTGTACAAGTCTGCTCAGGTTAGACCCAGTATGAACTTACTGTGCTTAAAAAGAGCTTAAAACATAATTCCTTTGAGCCGTGTAACTCAAACCTGCATGGATTAGCCAAGAGCAAACATAGTGCCACTATTTATTTCAATATCATAAATTTATTGTACTTTTTGTACTTTTTATTGTACATGATTTTACAACAAGCAAAACACCATCTCTTTCATAACATTAATCTACCATTTTGTTTTGTCTCCATCAACTCATGCAGCCTTCCTGCTCTCCCTGTTTTGCCGCTCTTGTTTAATGTTATCCTCGCACACTGTGATAGTGTATCTAAAACATTCTGGGAATCCAGGAGGAACCTTGGAGTCGCACGTCAAAGGGAGGCAGAAGGCCAGCAGGAGGAGGTGGACCAGGATTATGTACATGTGAATGACCTCTGTCTCTCAGATGTGACCAGCACTGTTAGCTGTCAGACATAAACAGTATTGATGATGGTGATGTCATCATAAAGTGGCTTTTAAGAGGTTAAAGGTCATGACCATAATTGAACATTTACTGAAAATGTAAATGGCTATTTGCGCTGTTAACTATCTAGGTTCCAATGACGAGGCAGGTGTCATGAAAGCTAAAGACTTCAAGATTGCAGACCTGTGCAACAGCGCCATTTTTAATCCCACAAGTGAGGACCACAAAATCAAGATTAAATATTATTATTATTATTTTTTTTTTTTATAATATGAAGACATTGATTGTCAGATGCAGCAATGTTGCAAGGGCTTTTATTCTCCTCATATCTGAATGAGAAGGAATTTATCCTTCAATAAGAAAGAATCACCATACTTAAATCTTAAACAGTGCCTTTATTGAAATAGCATGTTTGTAGCAGGTAGAATGTGCACATTTAATTAAAATTCCTCATAAAATCCTAGTTCCACAAAGCGAAATGGACTGACATCAAATCAAAAGTAAACTGCTTTTTGAAAGTCCATATGTTGTATCAGATTCCATCTAACTTTTGCCTACTTTTTGCCAGCCATGACCTTTTTAGACTATAGTAATCTCTCCGTCTTCACTGCCTCATCCTGCTCTGAGACTCCTCTGTTTGGCGTGGTTTGGTCTCGTCTCTGTAGTAACGCTGTGTACACTACAGTGACCTGGCGCTGGATGTTCCACTGGAGAAAAGGGAATGTGACTGTCACCCTCTGCCAACCTCCTGCAACACTGATAGACAAAACAGTGCTCTGATAGTTAAGGAAGCTCTTCACCATGCACATTAAAGGGAGGGTATGAGGCCTGTGCTCTTACGGTTTAAAACAGGAAGTACAATCACAACAGACTGTGCAGGCACAAATACAAAATTGGTTTTGCTCATTTTCTGAATATGGACAGGACATGTCTCATGTGAAAGCTCAGAACCTCCAGAATTCACTCATTGAGCTGATTGATGATATATTTCAGATTTAAGAAATATTTAAGAACAATCCTCTTTCTTTAAAATACAGACCCCTCCATACTTTTTTAAACAAAATAAAGACATCATTTCCCAGCTTCTCTGTGTAAAACTGAGATATGGCAGGGCACCAGTACATCGGAACCCAAACCACAAAAATCACACGTTCAACAGTTAACTTCTTAAAAGCTCACACTACATCAGATTTCATCTTAGCAAAATACACAGCCTGCTCATTAAAGATGTAATCTTGTAGTATAAACAAATAGATTTTTTTTTTTATCCTAAGCCCTTGTGGAGGTCTGCATGGAAAAGTGTCTAACCAATGATAAACAGAGCGTAGGTGAGGAGAGTGCTGATGCTGCCGCCCCCATAGTTTCAGTGGAGGGTCTCAAAGCTGCTCTCTGCTCCAAAGGAAACAAATCTTTTCCTCCCCAATATATTTATGAAGAGGAAAATTACATAACTTGACTTTTTAATATTTTTATATGTAATTTCAAGTTCAGATCAATGGAAAAGTACTCTGTTGCATTATCAGTGTGATAAATGGATATGGAAGTGTGCAGAGTGGGTTGACAGGTATTGAGTGATGACTGCATCCTTTGGGAATAGACTTAGAGTGCAGAGGATGAGACCACCTGAGACCCTTCATAAGAACTTGGGTTGGTGCTTCTCACATTTCAACAGAGCAGCGTAGCTTGGGACGTGCATCACAAAACCCCTAAACAGCTACAAGCCTCTACACGCCACACCCTCCACTCGCAGTGCTATGCAACCAGATCTGGGTCCTAATTACACTTGAGTACTGCAGTAATACAATGTTCCATGTTGTGTTCCATGTTGTGTTGTATATTGATAACATTTACTTACTGACTAGAGGTAATTGCAGTGGTATATACAATTTTGAGTTTTTCTGTATTTTATAAAGATTAGCTGGTCTCGCTAGGCAGTGAGTTGTTATCTATCAGTGCATTTCTCTGTAAGATCTCCAAGTTACCCGCCACTGACCCAAAGTTGTCTGGACAGATAGCTGGAAATAAAACAAGAATGACTAACCTTATATTCTAATTTAGTTTAATGCAAAAATTAACTGCTGAGTTTGAGTTTCTACAACAACCTTACGCAAATTCTGTGCTGACCTTAATGATCATTTTGGACATTTCGCATTTTTGTCTTGACAAATTAGTGATTCAGAATTTTTCACAGATCAACTCAGCAATCTTTCCTCTGGTGTCAGTGGTTTCACAGACAATATATCTGTGTTGGCAAAAAACTGGCATTGAGATTGAACTTTGACATTTTATATCAAAGGGCGTTATTTTCTGATCAATGTTATAATGTTGTTTCCTCATCAAAAACAGACCTGGAGTTGTGTTTTGTTTCATTCACACATGTTTAACACAAACCCTACATATCTAGACTGAGTTCAGAAGACACTCAGTTCCACCTTGTGATGTCATGTGGTAATACAGGAAGTGCCCCACTGTGTTTTTAAGCCCCACACAACTTCACTAGAATTATTTGGATAATTTAAGATCTGGAATTGCCAATCTTTACTGAACAAATGGTGAAAGGAGATGGTAACTTACCGCTTCATGAGATCATGAGGGGCAACAGAGCATTTTGAGCTTTGGAGATGTGGACAGACTAATAATAAATCATGTGTGAATGAAGCATAATACAACTTCAAGTATGTTTCTGAGGAGGTAATAAGACTATAAGATGGCTTAAAGCTCATAAGGGCCAATATTGCGTAATATAGGAACTTTAATGAATTTTTAGATTAAAGATTTTAGTATTTGTAATATATATGGTGGTGTGCATGATTTAAAAAAGAAAGTTTAAAAGATCTGCATCTTGTTAATATAAAGAGGACAGGACAGACATCATAAAGTGGCTGTTTAATGTGAAACAGCATGCGTTGTTTCTCTGAACTATATAGGCTCAATCATTACTGATAATTTTGCATTTATTACTTGTTTTTATAATCAAACTAGCAGACAGATATATTTTCTGTAACTTAATAATTTTGCCTCATTGTGAGTTTATGAGATATCTGTATAGAAGGTTTGCATATACAGTAGATCCATAAAGTGGCTTAGGAAAGAGTCCCATTGAAGAAATTTGAGACTGATACTGATCCGAGAGGAGGATTACTCAGAGAAAGACTGTTGTATAGATGAATCTCACATTCTTCCTGGCTGTCTTTGTGAAAAATTATGCGTGTCCTGGACAGAAACAAAATTGTGTTCTCAAAAACAAGAGCAGAGTGCCATTTTTCCAGCTGCAAAAGGAGAAAACAAGTAGAACACTGATGGGAATATGTCCCAAATGCCCCAAATCCTCAACAAAAACATGTGGGTGGTTGTCCACACACTCTAATGATACTGCACTGTGCAACATGTCAGCACAATTGCTCTTGTTTACTATTGAATATGTTTTCCAGGAAACGGCACACACAAAGGAGAGTGGATCTGTGTTGTCCACTCCTTCAGAGGGTCACTCCAGCAGACCGCTCCCTCCCGCCCGACCGCTGTAGCTGAAGAGCATCATGGAAGTGTGTGATGTCATGGACTGAAGACAGAGACAGATTGTGTATGTACAGCCCACACAATGACACTGCCAATCCATTAAACATTTCCGGATTAATCCCACTGTAAATACATGCAGGCAATGTCCTTTTCTCTATACAGCGACAGTGTCTTACTCAAGGAACACTCAGATTACTTTTTGTGTCAATAATAATAATCTCTTTTCATACTAAACACACTGCCTGCATCAATAATTGACATTAGAGTTCAGGGTAAAATAATTAATTTAAAAGTCATTCTAACATTAAGAAATGATTCAACATATCTTTTAAAAAAATGTTTTTGACCCCATGTGGCTGGAGCATCTCTGACCATGTTTTTATCACATACTCACCAAAAATAATTATAATATATTTTACAAAGCACATAGTGTGTGTCATTCTACATGGCTAGGGTTTATTATAGCCCTTGAAATATATTTACATGTACATAGAGAAATATTTGGAGCTCGCCTGGAGTTTGACAAATCTGCTCTTGATCTAATTTGTCTGTATGGTTTCTATTGTTTCCATGTGTGCTGTCAGCCGCCAGCCCTGGGTCTATTTTCAGGAAATGATCCCCCAAAACAGAAGCAGAACTGAGTATCTGGTTCATTTTTCTGTTCCTCGTTACCAGCGTCACTCTTAAACATCTGGAGGGCTTGTTAAGGCCTGAGTCACTGTATAGTCACTCATGTAATGTACAACCAAAGTGTGTGGATTACAAAACATTACTTTGAAAGTGACTCACTTTTGGGCTTACTCATGAATTGCAGTAATCATGTGACTTCTTCTGAGTCAAGGGGTCTTTAACAAAGGTGTCCTCAGATATAAACACCTACATACATTTGGCTACAATCAGTTATACTGTCAGCAAATCAATCATATGGCTCGGTTATCCAGTGATCGTAACTGGGTAAAAATGTCAATACTATATCTTGTATTGATAAATATTATTTTAGAAATCTCTCACTTTTGAGTACAGTTACAGTGCAGATAATACCGCTGGTCATACACTACTAAATGTATTGGATTTGAGATATTTGTTTTGAAAAAGTGAACTCTTTTACCACTATGCAAAATAGCATTCTTTACATATCAGTACAACAGAGTGGGTCTTTGCTGGCAAGTAAACAACACATATATAATAATGATTGAGAAGGTGGTGACAATAAAACAGTAAACACAGTTCAGAGTGCTGGTGTTCAGGTGGTTGTGCAAGACGAGGGAAGGCCATAATTATACCTTCATTGCAAAAAAGTGAACAAGTTACTCAGAAAACACCTTAACTTTACTCACTGAAAGAATCATGTTAGATGTTGAAACATAGTTAATGGTTGAAAAATACCAACCAGAAAATATGATAATTTGTATAATGTGCACCCACAAACTAAACTGTCACAAAGCTAAAGTTTTTACCTCAGATAAGAGCATTTTGGGTTGCTGGTTGTTAGCCTGTTTACAGACTCAGATGTAATGGTTAAATTTCCCAATATCTCACAACTGACGTTAGGCAATTCCATTTTTTTTTCCTTATCAAGAGCATCCCACTATGTTGACAGTAGTTTCACTTATCTTCTCGTTTTCACTTATAAGAATATTCCATGCATACTTAGCTGCTTTAAAATATTTCCAGGTTTTCTAAAGTTTTCAGCATAATGAGTCACTTACACTTTCAAATGCTGCTAATTTTAAACTGGTAAATCATCAGCTATTTAGCACTGAACTAAGACGGTAAATTATTAAACAAGACCTATTGTCAAAATGTCTGCTTCTATTCTTATGTTTATTACCCAAATAATGGGAACAAGCATTGTACTTATTATTAATTGTTCTGACAGGTTTTTGGGTGCCCAGCCTGTCCAACACCCTATATTAGAAGAATACCATGTCTGACTCCTAAACTGTAATAAAAAAGTAACATTTAAAAAAAAATTATAATTGTATAAGCAAGCAACGTTCATGTCTGTTAGACAGGAAAACTGTGACTGCAAAAACAATCTCTGTCAACATATCCAAACAACTGGCTGGAGATTGAAGCAGCCATAAAATGTCAAATTTTTGCCCCACGTGCTTGCTAAAACCTCATCTCTGGAACCTTCTTCAGGATTCTAGTGACTGGAAACCTTTCCTTATTGCAGTACCTCTCTTTCTCAAGTTGAAGTTATGCAATCAGTGGCCACTAGAGGGTAGGCCAGGAACAGAGGTACTTATTTCCCAGGAAAAAAAGGTTAAAGTTTGTAAAGAGGGAATTGTTGAGTTACTGCACTGAGAATGACAGTAGATTGAGTAGTTAAAGAAAGTATGAATGTATTTCTGAGACAGGCTGACATTGTAGCAGCCAGGGACCGGACAGCAGGGGTGTGAGGGGGAGTGGTTTGTGTGCACTATATAGACAGAGTGACAGAGCAGACTGGAGGACACTCTGAGAAAGACCTTTTTAGATTCACCTGACTGTGGCTTCTGAAGCAACACACAAGGATTATAAAAGATAGTTTACTTCAATTCAAGGTAAACATTCACTTATTCCTGCTTTCTTTTCTCAGCTTATTTTGTGGCAGGTGCATTCACTATTCTCATGTTACCTCAATTATATTTCTTTAGCCTGGTGCATTCTTGTCCTACTTAGATTATTCTTTGTTCTAATCTCTGTAAAGCTTTCACGGTTGCAACATATTTACTTTGTGGGTGTAGAATTGTAAAATGTATAAAATGTTTGGTCTACACTCAATGGCAGACAGATTTGAAGGTTACTGAGTTCAGACAATTCAGCTTGTGTAGTTAGAAGAGCAGACTGATAATGCCCACCCTTCACTCACCTGTTATCGGACTGGTCCCGTTATTGGTCACACCTGCATTGCTATTATTATACATCTGGTAAAGGTACACTGTTCAGGTGGTGGTTCTGCCATCAGCTTGTTTCCATTGAGGTGTTATTTTTAGAATGTTCCACACTATGGCATTAAACTGATTTTTTTCCATGGAGACAAGCAGGTGACAGTACCGGGACAATTTATAGGTCTGTGAAGAGGTGACCCCAGTCATAGTAAGAATGTGTTTCAAGGTATTTTCTTTTGTTTTTTAGCAATAACAAAACCAGTTGTTAAATAAATTAAACATGCCTAAATTCAATGCAATATCGTGGAACATTCCAGGGAAAGCAATAATAATCATGCAGACAGGTGGCATACCCTCTCCTAGAAAAGTTACATAGTGTATCATTAAAATTGAAACTGTAGCTGAAATTAAATGATGAATGTAAGAACAGAATGAACAGCTTTTCCATAAATATGTTTTGAAATAATCTTACTAAAAGGTGTTCTACTTGGGCGCTTTTGTTTGCACAGAGATCACTCGCTTTGCTTGGACTTGCTAAGACTTAAATCAAAACATTGCAATATTAAATTGGATTGGAAAGAGCCTAAGAAATGTTTTGTTGATTCTTGCCATTCTAAGGAACCATTTAGTTTTACATGTTGTCACTTGTTGATGTTCAGGAGCTGGACTTTTCTTTTTCTCTTTCTCTCTCTCTGTTTCATAACACTTGTCCCTCTGAATGGTACCACTAATATGACTACAGCTGCCCCTGCATTGATGGGCCATATGGTGGTCTGGCTTTGGAACACAGGAGGAGAAAATAAGATAAACGATTAAAGTATCATCTTCAAAAAAGGCTTTCTTGTTGTTAACTGCTCAATAGAGATTTTTTTTTTATTATTAGTCACATGATTACTACAATAATTTTATATTTATTTATCAGTTTTATTTTGTATGAGTTGTTTTTAATAGTGTTCTGGATTTGACTTTTGTTAATATTGCCAGAAAGACAGATCTCAGAAGTGACACAACAGCAACAAGATAGGGCTAATGCCACCATGGTGAGGGTCTGTGGCTTCTATATCTAGTTTTATTATTTAAACCTTGTCTGTAACACAGTGAGCATGTACTAACTTAACCTTTAGAAGACAGTATTTTGATCAACATGTGGGTACATTTAGACTCAAAGGCCATCTCATTAAGTAACAGACTGGTGGGTGTTTTATTGCATGGCTGCTACAACAAAACACTTGTTGTAAAAGGAAGAGACTTGCTCATCCCAATGGCCATATGCCTGCTTGTGCATCAGTGTGAACCCTTGTGTGTGTGTGTGTGTCTGGACTAAAGGCACAGTCATGCAGAAAACAGTCCAGCAAAGATCCTTTTTGAGGAGCACTGCTTTATGTGCAGGGTGCCTATTACGCTCTGAGATTTGATTGGATAATTAATGATTTGATTTATGTAAGCAGTGGCCAACCCCTAGTCATTGTTTGACCCTGTCCATTGGATCTGTACTTAGTGACAGGCCAGACACACACACAAACACACGTGACCTTTGTTGAGGCTAAGTGGACAGAAATGGGTCCTGGCATGTGCATTGGACAAACACAAAACAGACATACAGAAAACAGAATATATTTGAAATTCTTATTTTATCACTATGCACTATGTAACTTTTCTGATGGAGGATCTGCCACCTGCTTGTCTCCATGGAGATGCTATTGTTTTACCTGATATGTTCCACATTAAACTTTTGTATCTCCATAGAAACAAATAGGTGATGCCATAAAACCAAGTTACAGGTCAGATCTGTGCAGTGGCAAGCCCAAACACACCAAGAATGCATGTTATTAAATGTATTTTTGAACACCTGTGATTGAACAAATACAAGTTAAATAAATTAATGCCATACAGTGGGACATTCACCTTTGATAAATAAATATAACTGTTTATTATTAATGAGTCATTTCCACCAATAAGACAGCTGCTTGCCATTGTCTATTATTTCTCTGACTTCCTGCTACAAAGAAGCACAATGTCTTTTCCGTTCAAATCTTTAATAATATTTTGTTAGTTATTTTGGACATCCTTTGACTGGCTAAGAACAGCATGAGGCAGAATGATTTATGGGGACGGAGTAATGGTCAAGTCCACATTTTCTTATGAAGGGTGTTTTCATACAAACCTACTACTGTTTGTTTTGGCTTATTTTAAGGAAAGTTGGGGGGAAAAGATATCCCAGTCGATTATTTAGTCTCAATGCTGCCAGCTTATTTTAGCCTTATCTTCAGTTTCTGTATGTGTACAACCATACAGATGTTTATGAAAATCACACAGGGTAAACTTAATGGTTTGCTGGCAAAGTCACATGTGAATGCACCTACACAATGCACCTTACAAAATAAAAATGTTTCTGCAGCCATAGATAAACATTTAACAATATAAAAAAAATGTTTTGTGTGTTTTACAGCTCACAATGAAAGCCATCCTGTTGACTGTGGTTGCCCTGCTAATAGTGGCTGGACAAGGTACTGCAGATAGGATTTTATGGAGAAGGACCAAGAGGGAGCTGGCCAGCCCACTGCACATGGCAGGCATCAGGGACCCTTATGGCTCTTACTGCCAGAGGAGAGGAGGCTGCTGTCCGGGCAGAGATGACACGTGCACCGTCCCATATCTGGACACCATCTGCTACTGTGACCTCTTCTGTAACCGCACTGTGTCTGACTGCTGTCCTGACTTCTGGGGGCATTGTCTGGGGGTGCAGCCTCCTTTTATTGGTAAGAAGTGGCCATAATAAATCAAATATTTTTAGTGGGGGAAGAAATGCTACTTAGATATAATACTCAAAGATGCATTTGCATTTGCTACCACTCATAAAGATGTAAATGATGGAGTAGACTGGCCTAACCCTAGAAGAGGTCTGTCTCATAAAGGCAAACACTGTGAAGACCTGGATCCTTTTGTTCAGGGGCAAATACTTAATTAAAATGACTGATTAATCTCACAAAATATGTCCAGATGCATGCTTCAAAGTTATTTTATGAAACACCTCTACACTTTATGTGGATTAACTTGCAGCAAAGTAGTAACTGTGACAGGCACGTCATCGCTGTTTTAGAAGCATATATTTGGTGTAAAGGCATAAAAATTGACATCAACAGGAGAAATATGGTTTTGAAATTAGATTAAATGTTAATTTTATTCCATTGTGCAAGCTTTCACTGTCACTAGTTAACATGCAAAGGTGCAAAATGTGCCAATGAGCACTACCTGAGCAGGGAGAAGGAACAGTGAGCTTCTTATTAACCCAGGAGGAGGGGAGGGGTGTACAGAGGGATGAATGGAGGTCAGGCCAAAGAATGTGGGCTATGTGGAGGCAGAGACACCAGGCCTGGGACGGGTGACACTGAGGTCCCAGCAACTATGTGCTCCTATATGCGACAAAGGGGTTCAAAAGGCGACACTTTCACTTTAAAGAGCCCATACTACGCTACTTTCTGATCCGTGAACCATGCATATTTAGTTCTTCTCAAACTGAAAGCATTGTCCCACCTTGTGATGTCATGTGATAATACAGGAAGTGCGCTACTGCATTTTTGAACTCCTTACACCTTCACTAGAATCATTTGGATAATTTCAGCACTGGAATTGCCAATCTCTACTGAACAAAAAGTAATAAGTTAACTGTTAACTTGCAAACTACCACTACCTGACATCACAAAGCGGAGATGGAGATGTAGACAGACTAATAATAAAGGGTTACTCAAGCATGTGTGAATGAAACAAAACACAGTTTCAAGTATGTTTTTGAGGAAGTAACAACATTATAACATGACTTAAAACTCACAAGAGTCACTTACACGACAGGCTGTTCTTATAAAGACTGAGCACATATTATTCCTCACCAATGTTTATTCATAGTCTGATTCAACTGCTTATTACCACTGTGAGAAATGAAATAGTTATCATATCAAATCACCTGTTGAGTACTGGAGAATTATATGTCTACATGCTCTATCTGGCACTCTAGTATTTTACAGTGAGTTGTGATTGTCCATGACAGCTGTACACCATAAATCCACTTTGCTAGGCTAGGCCCCGCATTAATCATATACTTTGTCAGTAAATTCACACTGTAACATCATGCCATGAATTCTTTAATAAATTTACACCGGCTGCTGCCTGGGCTATAAGTGATTTCACAGATAAAAGTCTGTCACCAAGTCTCTGCTGTTTACACAACTTCTCTGTGAATCAGATGCTGAGTGTTACGGGTCAAATTCCCTCCAAAGGAATGCCTAAAGCTGAGTCACTGTCGCCACGTCATGTTTTGAGTCAAAAATGAACTTTATTAACAAACAGGAATTGAACATTTCCCTGTTTAATTATTGATGCACTGAGTGGGCTACATTCTTGCTCTTCTCGTTAGATAAATGTGAACATAAGCTGGTTAAAGCATGGAGGAAGCCTGGGAAGGCAGGAAAGACTCAACACCACATTCCTACTGTGGATTATGGAGCTCAGAGCTTCTTAGAGCTCAGATATTTTGTGTGTACACTTGCACCCAGACCAACACATTCACATACACACAAAGAGCTATTAGTAATGCCACACATCAAATAAATTAAGCCTTTTTTCTGTCTCCTCAGGCACCTGCGAACGAAATAGAAACAAGTTCTTAACAGGGCAAACCTACAAAGAGAACTGCAATTTATGGTAAGTAAACACACTTTTCTCCTGCATGTCTCCTAATACACATAAAACCTAAATGTTCCCACAGGTGAATAAAGATGCAGACAAACCCAAAGTAACCTACATCTGCATTTTACATCTTATTATAGTCCAACATGTGAAAATTGCCTCACCTGTGGTTACAGTGACTATCCTCTGCCTGCAGACATCTATAATGCGACTATTGCTTTTCCCTGAAAAAGTCATTATCTCCTCCCCTATGTAGTAACTACATAAAAAACACAAAAATGAATCTGCTGCTAAATAAAAGTGCTACTCATATAAACATACATTCATAAAACATGTAGTCTAAAAATATGCAATTCATAAATATGCATTATCTAAACTGCATGTTAAGGTATAAAATATTGGAGTTATTGAGGCTAGTCGGGCTATTGAAAAATGTAAAGCATCATACAGTTACCATATAATTGATACCTTTGGAAAGCCTTAACCACATACCATAATTGTCTGATAAGCTGTCTAAGTAGGTTAGGAGAAGCTTGTAAAACATTCCTTATGTCTGTAAGATATACATGTCCTAAAGGAAGGCTAGGTCTGTTCCTGTAGTGGGCGTTCAAAAGGAGGAGAGGATGTTAAGAGTTAAGACAGATGAATTACATTCCTCACCTGTTCTCGACTGTGGTTTTCTCACTACAGTGTCACAAAGTCTCTGTCGTTGAATTTAAATAGTAATTTCTTGTTGGTTTAGTATTTATTTGTACATGTTAACTATATTCAAACTGAAGTACACTGACACTGTTTGCCAGGGCATGTCGTGTCCAAACTAAACATTGTTGACCCTTCGCTCTTCAGCTCCTCACATGGTACAGCTGTCAGACTGCGGTAGCTGCCCTCTGTCAAACTGAAGTCTTAAGACGTATTGAGACAGCTCTATTAGGTTAGATTAGACTCCTCCTAATTTCCCAGAAGGCCATCCTCCCAGTCTGATATGGCTTCTGCTTCAATACAGACACCTCTCTTCCTTTTTTCTCTTATTAACAGCACAGGAGCCCCCCACACTCCTGCACTTCCGACACAAACCGCCTGGCCAGATAGTGCTGCGAAATAGTGATATCTTGTCAACAAAACATTGCTGATGGAGTTAAAGTGCAGGATGGCTGTTGATTGCTTTATGGTCTAGGAAAATTGTCATCATTCCAGAGGTATTGAGCTCAATGCTCAATGCATGAGGGAAAATATTGAAGTCACAGATGGATTTATGATATCAGTCATTTTGAACAAATATGTGATGGGGCATTACCAGATCATATTCCTGGAGATAGCATAAACATTAATTAAAAAACAACAACATTTTTTTTTCCCATCTACTAGAACATTCCTACTGCTGTTTCCCTCATAATATTGATAGTATGTGTTTTTAAATGCAAACATCTGTTGCCATGTGAGCTGATACACCTTGCGTGGGTTCTGTGTGTTATCTAAGTGAAATCCCCAAGTTGTCCAATGTCCCAGAGGTGAAGTCATTGGGGATTATCAAGCGTGACCTGGAATGTAAAATATGGCCTCCCGTTGTACACATAGGCCTCATTACTCAAAAGTGCGGCCACACTCTGTCCGTGTGCTCCTTTGGCTCTGTCATTACGCCTGCGCTTGTGTTAATTTATTATGCTCCATGACCCAGTGGCGCTTTGCTGTGTGCAAGCCTGCACTAGTGTCCCACTGTGGGATGATGCTGCTAGAGTCACAGGGAGGTATTGTGTGTGAAGTGTGAACATAGAGGAGGTACACATAATGGTATCCACTGTGTCTGAAAAGGACATTAGATCTGAGTGTGCAAGATGATAAAATATGTCTGGGCTCAGTTCAATAATTTAACAGGTGTAACAACAGTGTAATCTAATAGTCAGCAAATGTGCACAAATGTCAAACTGAATGCATAATAACTGGAGTTATGCATTCAAAATAAAAGTCAGCTGTTGATGCGCATGTCACTTCTTGCTATTTTTAAACACACCCAAAAAACAAGTAAATGTCATTGTTAATATCCTGCTCTCTTATCCTCTTTGTCATCGCCCTGTCCTTCAGGGAGCTTTCTCTTGGCTAAAAATGGAGCTGTGTGCTGCTGCCTTAAAAGGCTCCATGTGGCCTTTATCCTCCCCATCTCCATCTCATTCTGTCTCCATCTTTCCATTATTTTTAGAGGCTAACTTGGCTCATAACTTTGAATATCCCCTGGGTGTCTGCAATGCTGCATAAACTTTACAATTATTATTGACAAACCAGTCTCTTAAGTATGTTATTTTTGTATATCTTTTCTAGTACATGCGGTTCTACTGGGCGCTGGGAGTGTGAGCAGAACTCCTGTTTGATGGAGGCGGACATGATTCAAGCAGTAAACCGAGGAAACTATGGGTACGGGCTTTATAGCACTTACCCTGAAGATAAGATCCATAGTACATGTAGTTCCTGACTTCAGTGTCCTGCTCTTTCAGGTGGAGGGCTGCTAACTACAGTCAGTTTTATGGCATGACCCTGGATGAGGGCATCCACTACAGACTGGGCACACACAGACCCTCTAGGACAATCCTTAACATGAATGAGATACAGGTATTTATCATTTCATTTTATATAGTTTAATAAATCCCGGATATTTACAATTTTGAACCCCCTTAAGAACAGCATCACCATCCAACCTTAAGTATCAAGAAACACCTAGGGAATTTGTCTCATTCCCTAAAGACAGAAAATGACCATTTACTTTGGGGGTTAGTTGCAACATAAAATAATATTGGTGCAGCCAGGAGGCTTTGCTTGCTGGAGTCAAGGAAAACAATATCCTTCCCTCCTTAGGAAATCTCAGTTAAAGAATTTCCCTGACTACATTTCTCCATTGGAAACACCATGTACATCCCAAACACACCCACTTCTTCAACACACGTCACTCAGGATCATTTATAGCAATTTGTAAGATGTGAATCTCTGGAATATTAACTATTTACATTGGTCAGAAATAAAAATGCATAAATTATTTGCACCATATGTCCTACTCAAGCATATTACTATTAACGGCAGTAATGTAGGTTAGACTGTGAATAGTCAGACATGTAGCTTGTCTTTATACAGTATATTAGTAACTTGAGCACTGTTGGTGCTCAATGGTCACATTTTTATACAGCGCTAGTCCACCTTCAAGGCACTCAAAGTGCTGTACATCAAGGAACCACTCACCCATTCACACTCAGACACTGGAGGCAAGATGATTTGTCTTGCCCAAGAACACAAAGGCAGTATTCACCTGTAGGAGCTGGCTGGAATCACAATGCCAACCTGTGAATCAGTGGATCTGACCGCTTTACCTATTATGTTGTTTGTTTTTTTTTTAATGTCAAGAGCAGGATGCGAACTGCCAACCTTCGGATCAGTAGACAAAAGTTCTACCACCTTAGCTACTGTGGTAGCTACTGCCCCATACTGAGCTACTGTTGCCCCATTCTATAAGAGAGAAACATTTTCCCTTAATTATGGTGGCTCCTGAGCAGGTGACTGCCTCTGCGTGTGGGCCCTCACTCCACTGTGATCCATGGCGTCTCTGTTTACATTGCGCCCAGACAGATTACATAAGACAGACCTAGAGCAGCAGACAGAAGATAGAGGGGGATAGTGGCAGGCATAAAGACCAGCCTCCTCTGTCTGCACCTCCATCTCTCCATCACACGTGCTCCTGACTCTCACGATACGCCGTGTCCCAAAACTACCCCTTTTCAGTTTTCACTGTCTACAAGTTCCTGCCTGCGTCACTACATCTCATCTCATCATAAACTCTCATTCCTGCACACCTCGTTTGAAATGGCCCCAAATTAGATAATTTCATTACAAACCCTCCATAAACTGCTGGCTATTTCATCATTAGCTTTTCAATGCCTTGAGGATGTGTTGTAAGCTAGAGACCTCGACCTTTCACCTTTGGGATAGTGGTACATTCCTCTGTCATGTATCAGCTGTCCGTCTGACTCTGCATACTTCAGGAGGGGGGCATCCGTTTAACAGAAGCGTGCGCTCTGTTATCACACATAACTGAGAGATTAGGAGTTCATCCAACCTTAAACAGAGATTAATGAGCAGAGTATGTTTGGCATTTCCAGAGTCATGTGAGCTGTAACGTAATGAGGATTTATCTTCACTGCGGTATTTCTTATTGAAAACATATAACACACACATTCTTCCCATCTTCCAGGAGACTGTCCAAAAATGGTAGTGACTATGGGAATCAAAGGTTGCTGTCAATTCCACTGGCTCACAGATTGACAGGAGTGCTGCTAATTGCCTGTGAATAAGTCCTTTCTGCACAATGCTTGATTAACACGCTTATGCAATCAGCCTGTGATCCAACCACTGTGGTGCAAAAAAAAGTACTGAATAGTTTGTTGTAATCCCAAATTTCCACTGCAATCTTTCAAAATGTAATTTATCTTCAATTCTAACATAAAAATTAACAGAAGATGTTGGGGTGTTTCTGTTAGATGAACATGGATCCTCAGAGCGAGCAGCTTCCTCTTTATTTCAACTCAGTCGAGAAATGGCCTGGGAAGATCCATGAGCCTCTGGACCAAGGCAACTGTGCAGCATCCTGGGCCTTCTCCACAGCAGGTTGGTTATGAAACAGTGCGTTTAAAATAAAATAAACTGAACTTAAATACTTCCTGCATGGATTGTCTGTAAACTTGAAAAATAGATAATTAAAATACTTGGTTGCTCTTCATTAGCTGTGGCTTCAGACCGAATCTCCATCCAGTCCATGGGTCACATGACGCCACAGCTGTCCCCACAGAACCTGATTTCCTGTGACACTCGTAACCAGGGGGGCTGTGCAGGAGGACGCATCGATGGGGCCTGGTGGTACCTCCGGCGCAGAGGGTACACTCCACTATTAGGCCTCTAAATCTGTCCTTCTTTCACAGACAGTTTTCTAACTTTTGCTCATGTTTTACAGAGTAGTCACTGAGGACTGCTACCCATACAGACCCCCTCAGCAGACCCCCGCTGAGGTAGCCCGCTGTATGATGCAAAGCCGCTCAGTGGGTCGGGGGAAGAGGCAGGCCACACAGCGCTGTCCCAACACACACAACTACCACAATGATATCTACCAGTCCACTCCTCCATACAGGCTCTCCTCTAATGTAAGTAATGCATCCACCACCTGCTCTGCCACTTCCTGTAAACACTGTGGTGTAACAGCATTCATACGACATTGTGCTCAGATATAATGTAATTCCCCTCACATGTTTCTCCAGTGTGGACATTAGTCATGCATTTTTGCTCTCTATGAATGAATATGGGAACATTTTAAGCTATGACACAGCTCCAAAGGGCTCTGAAAGGCAGAAGATTTAATGTACAGCATATTGAGACCCTTCAACAGGATACTCTATAAAGGTTATAATTCTTGTTAGATTCTTGCCAATTGTTTTCTAAATTAGTTTATTGCTGAATGCATTTAGCCTGTTTACCAGTCACAATTTTTAGGCCATATGTTTATTCCTGTATCAAATAACTTGTAAAATTGAATTTTGCTGTTTGTTGTTATTATTGATAAACTCTATTACTGACATTGAAATAATTATATCAAGCACTAAATTGAGAAAAACATTATTTTAGTCGTACTTTACCAAAAATATTTTTGAAACCTCTTACCATAACACCAGGTCTATCTCAAATATATCAATATTCTATTACTGCTCTTTTATCAGGCTGAATCCATCAAAGTTAACTGACGCTAATGCTAATGCTCCTTACAATCATTACAGCATGATATCTGTGTCTCCCAGAGGTCCGTGGAGTCAATATGCCAGACATTAAAAGAGGAGGCCCAATCTATTTAACTTTTAACATCTACAGAGGCTGTTTCACTCCTCCACATCTCACTGACATATAATGAGTTTTATCTGTCTTGTTTCACAGGAGAAGGAGATCATGAAGGAGATTATGGATAATGGCCCCGTGCAAGGTAGATGTTCAAGCTTTTGCCTCCTTAAATATAACAGTATCTTAGTGTAAACAGTGCTCTCTCGTATGTTAGTGATTCCACACAGTAACAACTTAGCAACTTGAAACGCTTGCAACTTTGAGGGCTGGGTTGCAGGTCTGACCCTTGACCTTTGCTTTTCTAATAGATCTGGCCGCATCTTAAACTTTGACTCTTAACACCTGGTCAAAAACTGTAGGCCATCATGTGTGCAGGGTCAAACTGACTTCGCTCCACGGCCCGCCTCATTGTCTGCTGCCCATCTGGACCATTGTCAAGTCCACTTAAAACGCTGCATGTGTATGTGAAAATGTGGGTGTGTGTGTGCTCTGTGGGCCCGTGCCAGGTCTTTGGGTTATTGTTAAGCCTTCCAGAAAGACTTCTGGCTTCAAGTCAAGTTCCTTTTTGACAAAGCTAAAAACGTGTGTATGACTATTGTGTTGCATTGTTTCGTCCTGGTTTAGTGGAAAGTTCAAATGAGGTTAGGAACATAATATTTCAGTTTGTTCTGTAATAAGTCAGAATTTGTACAAAAATTTCAATGTAACATTACCATTTTGCTTTTGTAGCCATTATGGAGGTGCATGAGGACTTCTTTGTTTACAAGAGTGGAATCTACAAGCACACAGACGTCAGCTTCACAAAACCTCCTCACTATCGCAAACATGGGACACACTCAGTCAGAATCATTGGGTAAGTTTGTTACAGAGTCAGTTTAAACTTACATCCATTTGATTGGATTACTTGCAGGGCTGAGCGATATGGCAAAAAAATAAACATTTATTCTCCCTCCTATTAAGTGATCACAAATTATAAAATGGATGTCAGTATTTATCTCATGAACAGAGCTCTTGATAAGTATCTCACTTTCATTAAAATTTTATTAACCACAGCCCTGATTGTTTGGCTATCAGACATAACTAAACTAAAAGGATTTTTTGGAGTTTAAATAAGAAGCTTATGTTTGAGCATCGAGGATCCACTGTGAGATAGAGCTCCAATAGCAACATCATGCTTAATCAAACACTTACCTCTGAAATTTAACTTGTTTTAGCTCTGTATTGTTGTGGTCTTTTAAAGCACTTATTATTACTGAAGCAATTTCTTTGTTTCTTCTTTGCAACTATATTTATTATGAATCAGGCAGTAATTGTGTTAACTTCTTACGCTGTCATGACCAAGTAGATAAATACGCATCCCTCCCCTCCAATTGTTTTTGGAGACACACCTTGTCTCCGCTCCTCTATGGGTCCAGACAAACCCCTCTTCCTCCTGTTCTCCTCCTACAAAAACCACAGCAATCACAAATATGCAGGCGGGCAGACGGCTGACACACCTGGAGACCCTGGCCCCTCCTATACACTCCTTTTCATCTCACCTGTAGCTGTTTGGGCAGGCTTACACTTTCTGAAGCCAAAATAATGTAAAATAATGTAACAAAATATATGACTTATTTATCTATAAATCTAAGAAGAAATAACATCGGAAATGTGCAGCTTCTTGTGTCAGCAAGATAGCCAATTAGCCCTTTGCATTCTCTCTAACTGTTTGTCTTCTCGTGATCTTCAGTAGAAAATCACATACAATAATAATAATATTACAATGCCTTTGCTTGTCCTGATGAAATGTGAGTTACTTAGAAATTCCCCATTGCTACGATAAGGGCTTTTATCTGATTTGTCATTGATCCAGACAAAACACTGCTGCTGCTGTCTGTGTGATGTATATGTTTGATGGCATTCATTTGATGATAACAACTCATGTACAGGCTTGTTCAACATAAACACCCCAACTTTTATCCACAGACCTGTACTTACCTTGTTCAAATAACATGCCTCACAGCTCACAGTGCTCTGAAAAATGTTTTCATGTAAAACTGTTTGTACATTGTACCAACGTCACTGGTGTGCCCATAAAGATTTAATGTAAGGTTTCAAGTAGGGATGATCATAACAAAGTATAATTCTAGCAATATTGTATTTAGTATTTATTAATGTGTTTAGTCATCTTGATTTGACAGACAACTAGTCTTTAGTCTTCCAAAACAACTGTAAAATCTTTGAAGCTGTTAGAGTTTTAGATATAATCAATTTTAAAAAGAGGAAGAACTTCTATTACAATCCTCACATGCATTTCAAAACACAATCCATTTTGGAGGGTCTAATCTGCAAGATTAGCTTTATTAGTTTTGACCACATGAAGACAAGATATTTTGTTGGATGGACTTCTACAACGTAAATAACTGCAACCTGTACCAACCAACCAAATTTTGGTTTTGACTGTGATTGACAGAACACTGAGCTCTCTTCTCTGCTGTTTATGTGCAGCTGCTTCTATTTGGGACACTACTAATGCTACTTCAACCACTACTGCTACTACTACAACTACTACTAATACTTCAAAAACTATTACTGTTACTATTTCAAATACTAATACAGATACAGATACAACTACTACTATATCAAATACTAGTACTCCTACTAGTAGTATTTTAAGCTGTAGTGGTAATAGTATTTGAAGAAGTCATTGTAGTATTTGGAGTAGTAGTGTTTGAAACTGTAGTAGTATTAGTATTTTAAGTAGTAGTAATAGCAGTAGTGGTTGAAGTAGCTGTAGTAGTGTCCCACATAGAAGCAGCTGCACATAAACAGGAGGAAGGAGATCCCAATGTTCTGTCAATCACAATCAGCCCCGCCCACTAATTTGCATTTAAGCAACAAAGAAAAGTGGAAAAGAATAAATGTGGAGATAAATTATTTATTTACACATTATATGCAACATACAACATACACAACACAACATATTTTATTCACCACTTGATTTGATACATTCCAACATTTACAGTAGTTGGATGGAGGACAGCTTTTTGGGCCTCGACCTGCCTGCACCAGTGTGTTTGCTTAATGTAAAGCCCACAGTGGTGCATTGGCTTAAGCCTGGACCCTGGGAAAGTTTGTTAAAACTGTATTGAAGCGCAATGTTCTGGAAAGAGTATTGTCTGCTGTGGTGATCCTGAACGCACCGGACAGAGATGGGATCAGTGCCTCCGGAGGAGAGGTCAGGGGCACACAGGCTCGCAGAGGGCATGTGCCTTGATTCTGATTCTGATCTGAACAGTGCAGGTGTCTCTAAAACTAAAAGTGGTGCTGGATGGAAACAAAAAAGCTCTCCTGATTGGTTAACATCAGTTGTTTACACAACTGTGTATCTGTTTTATGATGTCAGACTCTAATAAAGTCACTTGCTGATAGAAGCTTGGCTCACGTGGTGTGGTGGCGGCCCTTGGACTTGGCACGGGCCAAAACCAGGCTCACAATTTTCCCAGGATTCCTTTCTCTTCTAAAAGATAAGAAATGATTGGGCACCATGAGTCTTTTGGGAAAGTGAAGGCTCCAAGTGAAAAACAGGATGGCTTTGGGAGTTTGTTTTGATCATGGCAAGTAGAAAAAATTAGGCGTCTAAAAGTCGGCAACAGTTGACAAGAGTTGGGACCTGAAAGCAGGGTATGATGGGAAATTGACTTTTTTAAGTTGACTTGAGGAGAGTATATGTCCTTGGAGAGGGCAAAGAGGACACAGATAGTGCGTCTGCTTTTACACAGTCCATGTTTGGTGGCTGGACATTGACAAGATGGAATTAATTTCCCTGAGACCACCTCTTTGCTTCCTGTTTCATGCCGGAGTGCGGAAACGGCACAGGAAAAGGGGAATTCCGTGTTCTTTGGAGTGGAATGATGTACAAGTGCGGCTAGATGTTGTCCAGCCATAAATACCATGTTTTCAGGATGTTGATGAAGCATTTTCCCAATCTTGAGCATATCTGACGCCCCTTCCTGCTTTTATCTGTCAATAATGCCACAGTGTCCAAGGTGAACACATTCCTAGAATGTCAACACTCCCTGAAGTTTAAAATAGAGGCCTTCAGACAAGTGTTTGTCTAAACCATTTTATCTTTTTAAAATGTACTTTATCTCCTGCAGTTAATCCGAAACTCAGCGTCACGGCTTTCATGATCACATAACCCCCATTCTTGTGTCTTTGCACTAGCTTCCTGCTCATTTTAGAATTGATTTTAAAAGCTTATTGTTTGAATCGACTGGCCCCATGATACATCTCGGACCTCATCCAAATTTACATCCGAGTGTGCGCACTGAGAGCCAGCTCCAGTTGTGCTTGTCTGATAGTGTGTGGAGGCCTTTATTCATATTGTTTTTCCCTGTCTCTGTGCAGCACTTTGGAAACTGTCTGTTTATAAAATGTAAACATACAGAGATAAAGTGGATTGGAGACACCCGTTTGATGTTGTCCTTTTTAACATTTCCTTCTTATTGTTTGTTCTATAAATTTAATTGAACTTGCTTAATTTTCAGGTGGGGAGAGGAGAGAAAAGTTGACGGAACAATACAAAAATACTGGGTATGGTTTTTATTTTTGTTAACATGTTTTTTTTAGCTTTTATTTATAGAAAATAAATTACTATATTGTGTTATTTTTGATATATTGGTTGAGAGTCCAGTATTGCTCAAAACAGTAAAATTACACACACATTTGGGTACTTGATGTGATGCCCTTTTCAGCATAATCACTTTAAATAACTTTCTAAACAATATTTTTCTTCCTTCAAAAATGAACTCAACTGTGTACAAATATGTATTCCATAAATTAAATAGTTTTAGAATGAAGTTGTCTTTCATTTTTTGGTATTTCAACAAAAACACTAAAATGGGCTGCAGTGTGACTGTACCTTTCTTTAAAAATTTCTAAAATGTGTCTCTTTTGTCAGAGATAGTACTTAATGGTGTTAGCATAAAGGGAAGCATGTGAACATTATTTAATTACACCTTTATCTCTACATTAAATCTAAAAAAGATATAAACAGTTTAATGCTGTAATATATATATATAAAATTGTATTTTTTGTATTTTTCTTGGTCACAGTGCAGGACATGTTAAAATGTCTGAAATTAAAAGAGTTACACAAAAAAATATGTGATGTTTGTGAATAGGCTTTTTAAAAAATTTTGTAGAACTGAATTGTTTTTTAAAATATTTGAATTAAATATTTTGATTTTGCTACAAATGTGTGTCACACTGCAAGACAGAAAAAAGGCGTTACAACCCCAAACAAGTACCTGTTTGCAGAAATATTACCTTCTATCTTGTAAATTCTTTTTGTGTACCCTTTTGATAGCAGGCCTGTTATAAACAACTTACTTCATATTCCAGTTTTTGATATTTTCAAAAGAACAACTTTGATACTGTATATAAAGATTCCTCACCTCTAATCCTGTATCCATTATCCTTTCAGATTGCCGCCAACTCCTGGGGAAAGAATTGGGGTGAAAATGGCTACTTCCGAATTGCCCGGGGTGAAAATGAGTGTGAAATTGAGGCTTTTGTAATTGGCGTTTGGGGCAGAATTACAATGGAGGACATGCACAACCACCATCACCACCTTCGCAAACGCAAATAAAGACATTTTAAATCCTCAGGGGACATTTACCGTACGCCGCATTGACTGACGCGAACTTTAACAGTGGATGCACCATGTTGCCTGGGATACAAGATCAACCCTCTTCACACTCTATTACAATCTGGGGTTGCAAAAACTCTCCTTAACATGTCAACCTTAGCGGCTTCCTCTGTTTTTATTGCTCCACAAACAACACTTTTTTCATCCTCCTCAGGAACAACCATCTCTAAACACCAGAGTATTAAAAAGTAAAAAATAGCCTTACCTGACAGAAAAAGATTATTTAAAAAGGTCTATTATGGGCCCGAAGCTTTCGGGCTAAATCTATAAACCATACAGATTTGAGACTCTAGGGGACAGGTCAGAGAGGATGAAATTGGAGAGGCAGATTGTTAGATGTGAGACATAATGCTATTAGGCACACCCAGGTCTAGTGAGTAATATGATATAATGTCAAATATGACCTTTGTCATGGGGCTGTCATTCAAACACAAGCACAGTTGTCTCTTTCGCTCAGTTTAACACTCTCCATTGAGTTAACAGTAGCTCCAGGCAGCGGTTTCTCACACTCACTGTAACAGAGAAACCTCAGTGCCTTTGAGAGTAAGATTTTCACTTTGACCAATAATCAAACAGGAAGTCTTAAATATTTTAACTCAGATCAGTTTAATTTTTATTATATGATGCTGTTTTGACTATTTGACTGATATTTTGGCAAAGGATTTTAAAATAAAATAATGACAATCCTGACTGTTAACTTTTAAAAACATTCAGTCTCGTCCTCAGCCCGGTCTAATTCCAATTCAAACATTCTACTCTATTTAAGACCGATACAAGATGTTCACGTTAAGCTTACAGGTGCATTATGTAACTTTTTTGGTTGAGGGTCTGCCCCTACTTGATGTTACTGAGATGTTATTGCTTTACCTGGAATTTTTCCCAATATGGCATTAAATTTATCAGTCTCCACAGAGACAAGCAGGTGACCCCACATAGTCAAGTTACAGGTCAGATCTGTGAAGATACAAACAACTCACAGTAAGCAATACAACTGTAATTCAAGAAATATTAAATTGCCATACTGTGGAACATTCTAGATAAAGTAATAGCATTTTCTTAGAAATGAGCAGTTGGCGGACCCCGAACAATCCGTTTTCATTGCAACTTTAAAATAACATTACAATAGTTACTGTTTGCTTATTAAAAGAGTATTGTATGTGTTTTATTTTTGTGTGTACTGTTGTAGCTATCACAGAACAGCATTTTGTACCTTCATTTGACCACTGCTACTAAAGGCATTCTATCTTCACTTGTCACAATATTTCAAGCAGGCAATTGCCAGGTCACATTAAAGTGTACAGATGATCTGTATTTTGTGTAGCACCACACCCACTATAATTGTTATGGCTGGAAACATTTTCTTCCCTATCACTTATCAAGTTTTTATTGGAGGCTAATTGAAGTCTCATCCAGTATATTATTACCACTCACTGCAAATTACACATTCGCTCCACCTTCAAAATGCCTTTTCATTTCTGTCAAATTATGGCCCTGATCAGATGAATTTTGGAGATGATGTGTACAATTGCCATTCACATTTTGAAAATATGGGATTGTGTGTGATAATTTTTAATGTTTTAGCTTTAGCTGTCCCACATTTCAAAACCATTTCTTGTCAATATTGTCTTATGTCTTATAAAATACAGCTCTTTGGAGCTTTTTTATACATAGAAGTAGATGTATGGTATGACCTAATGCAGAAGTCATCACAGACTCAGACCAAAGGTGCATCCTCCATCTTTACATCCTCTGTTCCTTGGACAAAACTTAATGTAACACATTTCCATTATATTTTGTTATATTGTGACAGAAACTGTTCATCCACTGCATAGCTTTCTCACTCCGACTGTATTTTCCATAAAGCATAATGTGAAACAACCACTTCATATCCACTGACTTATTTATAAAAGGTGTAAATGATATCCTTTTGTCCTATTTCTGTTGTGCATATTTGTCAATGATTGAGATACACATAAAATAAACTGTCTCAAAAATACTTGAAAGGTATGTACTTTTTTTCTTATTGTGTTGTGAATGTGAGTGTGAGCTTTGCTAATATTTGGGGTCAGTGAGCCAAAATGGGCGATCTGCTGAGGGGTAAACCAATCTGATGTGGCAGGCCGGACACAGTTTGTGTAAGAGTCTGCTGTGTCAGCGTTTACACTGAGAGCAATAGTTCAAGTGTGGATGTGTATCACAGGTTTGGTGCATCAGAGAGGGTTCAGTTAATATACTGTTGTTTTTTTATTCTAGAATGTGATATATGTGAGACATTAGTTACTAAAAAATAGTACTAAGCAGTAACATCTCTATGGAGACAAGCCTTTGACGGACCCTCCACCAGAAAAGTTACACAATGCACCTTTAATTTTCCCTTCTTCCAGAAATTAATTATAGACCAAGAATGTTGTGATGTCAATTGAAATCCAGCAAAAGTGAACAGTAATTTAAGACACTGTTCTAGTTCAGTGCTGCATGCTTGGTTACATCCACTGATGAAGTTTTAATTCCTAATTTGAAATAATAATATAACAATTAGGATGAACAGAGAATAATTATAATTTGCCATATTCAAATAACTAAAAATAAATAAATATAATAATAATAAACAAACAAACAGTGCAACTTGATAGTGAATTACACACTTTCCATCACTCACTACCATTTAAGAGCTCCAGTTTGAGTTTTTATGGACTAAGTGTGTTGTGGGTTTGTTCAGTTCCACACCTGGATGCACATCTGTCATAAAGGTGAGAGTGTACTGAAGGCTCGCCTGCGCCTGCTTGAAGCAGACCAAATGCAGGTTACTTTAATAGGCCTTATTAGGAGGTGGGTGAAAACTACCAGGTCCGGTGCAGAGCTGCTCCTCCCCGGGGGACTGACCTTCACCTTGCATTCCTGCATCTGGTAAACGTTTAATGAGCACTGGGCATATACTCTCCAAACAATGAGGCATACTTGTAAAAATATTTTCCACTGTGAAACTGAAAGGCTGTGACGTAGACTAGTTAAAGCAGCTATGAGCGCACTTCCCTCCATTCAAAAGGCAGGTGAATCCCAGACTCGGGTGGAAAAAGCTCTTTGGAGTTTGACATCTGACCAAAAAAGATTTCCTTTTTAATTAATTAACAAATGAGTGTGTTAGAGTGACTATATATGAAGCTGAGATACAATCTACTTTGATATCTGCTACTGTAACTACTAAAAAAAACTGACAAAGCTACTGCAGAAATATAGGGTAACACCTTATAATAACAACAACTTAATTAAAGCATGACAAAACAAATCATTTATTGAGAATGATTCAGGTTTAACTACTTAATCAATACACAAAGCTTAACTCCTAACCCCTTAATTAGGTAGGCCTAAATCATTATTTATAAACCATTTGTCCATTATGAATGAAGACTTAAGTTTTAAGTTTTATTAAAGCTGTATAGTGTATGTAGCTATTATAAAGTGTTACTGATATGGTAGCCTACTGTACTAACAGTAAATGCAACAAAAGTAATGACAACTATTCCTCTTGCAAGCATCATTCAATACCTGAAAGCTGGAATAATATATTTTAGGGCTCAGTATTTATTGTGTATACATGTTCTATCCAGTAGTGAGGAGATTTTTGCCAGTTTTATGTAATAAGGTAAAATTTGAGCTGTAGAGAGTAGAATAAAGAACTTCTATGGCTAATTATAGGTTCTTTCTGCTATTTGTTGCAGCTCTTTCGGTGATGCTGTCTATTTAAAAATTGGTTTACTGGGATTATCCTGGGTTGTGTCAGTGGTATAAAGTAGTTTCAATATTATCGTCTATTATAACATTTCTTTGTAGCCATATACCGTGCTTCAAAATGTGTTATTGTGACAGGCTTAAGAAATGTGTAATAATATAAGTTCTAGCTCAATAAAGGTTCAGCTGCTTCACTAAAGAATCCAGAGAACAACAATCGCAATGGTGGCTTATCTCACACACAGCAGCAGTCTGTTGGATCCACTTTATTTTCACTGGGGGCAGGGAGACGGCCAGTGTTCTGCTCTGTTTACATTATTTTTGTGTCATGCACGAAGCCGTTCATTTATTTCCACAGTCACTGCCTCCTTAGTCCGTTCCTCTCAGCTGATCACCCAAAGGAAGTCCTTATTAAAGTGAAACAATCATTGTTCAAAACTCCCCCCAGGAAGTGCCCCAGTCCAACAAATGCTTTAGCGACACTTTACTTTTTCTCAGGGGAACTTCAACAAACATGATGAGAAAAAGAGGTGGAAGCGGTAGCCTAATAATATGATAAGTGAAAGTAAAAACATAACTGTTTTCTTAGATTATACGAACAATAAGTCAAAATTGTTAAAATTGTCCTGATGCTATTGCTGTACCCCTGCAGTGTTTCAAAGTATGTTATTAAACTTTTCAATCTCCATAGAAACAAGCAGGCCAATTTACAGGACAGAGCTGTGAAGAGGTGACCCCACTCACTGAGCAAATGCATGTAAAGGTATTTTGAGCAATAAAAAACGCCTTTCATTGAATACATGCATCTTATATAAGTTTAACCATATTGTGGAACATTACAGGGAAAGCAATAGCATCTCCATAGTAGTGGACCCCCAAGCTGAAAAGTTATGCAGTGCACCTTTAAATAATCATTTATCACACTGTTATTACTGTGACCTCAATCACTGGGCTACTTTTACTGCCACTCATTTTCCTTTTACCCTATACTGAAATAAAATGCATTTTCTTCTCCAGCAATTTCTTCTATTAGAACAGCAACAAACCAACATACAATACTGTAGCCTTTTTATTATTATTATTATTATTATTATTATTATTATTATTATTGTTGTTGTTGTTGTTGTTGTTGTTGTTGTTGTTGTTGTTGTTGTTGTTGTATTTACTCTTTTACTCCATGTTTCTGGAGGTAGTGGCCTTTTCAGCATCCTGTACAGCCTAATAAAAATGTATAGCAGACATGTGTAGTAACAACGCATTACCTTTGATTCTCCCATCTGTGCAAACAATACTCCAACTCTCATGTGACTTCCTGCATTGTATTTTTCATAACACAATAAAGAACACTTCTCAGGGAAAATAGTTTGTTTGCAGTGACTAAAATGACTTATTAAGAACTATAATAATAAAATATAATAATATAATAAGAGTCTTATAATGAAAGAAAACAGTTCCATATCTAATCTCTTTATTCATATAGAATCATGTTATTATCATTATTATTATTATTATTATTATTATTATTATTATTATTATTATTATTATTATTTAACGCAAATATTAAACAACTTTTCAGTGAATGCACGTTTTGTACATTTGCAAGTGCTGCTATCTACTGGTGACTTCTTAAAATAACACACAGGGACCTCTATCTTTATTAACCCTCCGGTCGTGTTCGCCTCCAGCCCCCTACTTTAGTGTTCCCGGTCAAAATTGACCGGTCTGTTTTAACTGCTCTTAAATTAGCACAAACATTTTTTTTCACCACCAATTTTTTTTTATTAAACATTCTTTAGTTAAGAACAATGTTTCAAAGTAGTGTCTAACAACAATTTGTAGAAGTAAACATTAAATAACATCAGTGAAAATACAATTGGGCAATGAAAATGAACTACAAAATGAACATATACTGTAATACAAAAAATAAATGGAAAACCAAACACAACAGGGTGTGTGTGTGTGTGTGTGTGTGTGTGTGTGTGTGTGTGTGTGTGTGTGTGTGTGTGTGTGTGTGTGTGTGTGTGTGTGTGTGTGTGTATTCATGCACATGAGTGGCATGTAACACTCTGGTCAGAATGGGCCTTGCAAACATAAGCATGACATTTGCAGCATGTCAGGCTCGTTTTGATGTCTCTAGGGGCACAGAGGCCACAACGCTTCCTTTTCTGCCCATGTCCTTGTTGGGGGAGAGCAGCCAGGGCAGTGGCTGGGGCTGGGGCTGCAGCCTGCATGCATCCAGGATGTTGTGGAACAGTGCCACAGGCCAGCGAGCCGTCATCCGCTTACAGGTGTATGTACCAGTAAGCTGCAATAAAGGAACAATAAATAATAAGAGATTAGGAACAATATTCAATCTGTCGTACACAAATGCTATGATTCACCTAGATAAAAATAAAATAAAATGCATGATGAGACTTTACATTACCTTATCAAGGCAGTCAACGCCTCCCTTGTTCTTGTTGTAGTCCTGGATCATCAGGGGCTTCCTGTCCTCTGTGGTGCTGACAGCGGCGTCTTTGTGTACTGTGCTCATCAGGACGACATTTCTGTTCTTCTTGGGAACGTATGACACAAGAGTGTGAGTGTCAGTGAATGCAAATTGTGATGAGTGCCTGTCTTCCTCTGGTTGATACCAGCGCAGGGGGAAGTTCGGGCTTGTTCTTCCTCACTGTCCCTACCATGGTGAGCTTTCTTTTCAGTAGCTCCTGACCAAGAGCATGTGATGTGAAGAAGTTGTCACATGTGATATTATGCCCATGGAGACCGGTTGTCATGTCCAGCACAACACGCATGCCCTGGTTTTTTTCGGCCCTTCCAGTACTGGGTTTCCCCATGTACACCTGCATATTGTGTGAGTGTGTGAGTGTGTGAGTGTGTGAGTGTGAGTGTGAGTGTGAGTGTGTGTGTGTGTGTGTGTGTGTGTGTGTGTGTGTGTGTGTGTGTGTGTGTGTGTGTGTGTGTGTGTGTGTGTGTGTGTGTGTGTGTGTGAGTGAGTGAGTGAGCTGGGGCAGTGTGTATGGGGATGTTTTCTGTATGTTGAATGAATTTACTCTGGATACCCATTCATTTCCTATGGCGGTCACTTTTGGCCGGGAACACCACAGGTGAAACAAGGTTGATTAAAACACTCAAAATTGAATGAAATAGGTGATCATCACTTTTATATGTTCAAATACACAGTGTGGAGGATATCATAAGGTATTGAGGTAATCAGATGTAAAATCTAATATTTATGAGTATTATAAGTTGTAAAACGGTCAGATTTGACCCGAACACGACAGGAGGGTTAAATAGAACTGCCAAATAAATACTAAATAAATAGATAAAAACAGAAAGCAGAAGATTTTATGAAATTTAAATTCTTCATTGGTCATCAAGAGTAAACACACACGTCATCTCTTATTGTCTGTCGATCAGTGCATGATTTTGTGGTTACTCATTCTTTTAGGATTGTCCAGTTTAAAATTTTAATTACGCACTTTAACTTCAATCAGCGTGGGCCATTTCCTCTTCTGCACTCACACATTCTGTAGGCACAAATGTAGAAAATACCTGCAAAGGAAAACAGCAAACTGTATTCAAATCTACTGGCCAAAACACAATTACAGTGTGGGTGATATGAATCCAGATCACTATTTAAATCCAGTGAGAAGTGTTCAGCAACTAGAGGCTTAGCAACAGACTAAACTGACTAAAATGCACATAAGACATCATTTACCTTTGAATAAGATGATACAAGTCAATGTCAGAGTTTAAGCTTATCCCCACCATTGAAAAATTCTCCTAGTTGTAATGATTTCTTCTTTATTTGTAATTTAGTCATTTGAGATTCTGATAGCTGGAATGCTTGTGTATGACTTTTGTATAGTATTGTTGTTCTTACCTGCAAAGAAGGTCATGAGCATGGCCACCCAGCCCAATATGTATGACCAGGAGAAACGCCAGTCACCAAAACGCCTTCCCAGGAAGTTCACTGTCACTCCGGTGTAGATGGCCATACCCAGCAGAACAAAGAAAGCTGGAAACAAAACAGGAAAGAGTTATGTCAGTTTAACTATCTGTAATACTGATGAAAATACTACAGTCTGACTTACTTGAGACAAAAAACATGATTCCTGCAGCAAAGGAACGGTTGAATCTCTCAAAGGAAGAGAAGTGTGAGAAGGACATGATGCCAGCAATGATCCCTGCGAAACAGGTCATCCCTGACAGGATCATGAAGGCCCTGGTGGCATTCCAGTAGGCTGCCAGAGCAATAGAAAGGTTTGGTGCAATTATAACAAGAGCTGATATTATGTTATAAGATTTTTTTTTAATTATTATTATTTTGACATCATACATTCAAAGGTATAATGGAGCTAGTGACCCTAACTAAATGTTATGATAAGCGCATCTCCATGTGGTGCTGTCTAGAGAATAGACAGAGTCTTACCTATGCTGTCCGTTTGCATGTAGCACTTGTTGGCCATGCAGTACCTCCACAGCCCCTGGTGGGCGTAGTTCCCTGAGAGACGGTACTGCATCCAGTAGTCGGTGGCGGTGCTCACTACCAGCAGAATGTTCCCCACTATGGCACAGAACAGGCCCCCTCCCATAAAGCTGTACATCTTGAGCTGAGACAACGGGCCCACAGCAGAGCAACTGTTCAATGCATAGGTGTAGATAGCAGTTAGTGTTTTTTTTTCTATTTCAGTTAATAATAATAAATAATATAGAACAAGTGACATACAGAGTGCATATATATATACCTTTTCGCTGACTGGTGCATTATATAAAGTCAAACAACCAAAGTTTCTGTTGTTCAGTATTCCAAATGCAAAACTATTCTTAAATTTTTCACCAGAGCACGGAAAAACAGAGTGATTTGTTGTGCCTTACCTTGAATCTGGAGCGCACCTCTCTGCTGCCCACCTTTCTGAGGCAAACACACACAGTGGAGTGTCAAGAGAGCAGTTTCTCACTTGGACACAGACAATACTATGACCATAAGTTGTCCCCTGAGCGTTTCTGTCGATCACAGCAAAATCCTTTGGGGTGTGAGCTGTGCCTGAATGAAACGGCCCGGGGCCCAGCACATGTGATCTATGGTAACACAGAGTAGGGCTGGTCTATGTGACTTTATGCTCTGTTTTGTTTGTTTGTTAACAGTGTGCTCCAGAATTGGGGATGTGCAGAGGTCTGCAGGACATTGAGTTTCAATGCATCATGCTGAACCAGACAATATGCATTCAGTGCTCACACTCTGGGCAGGGGCTCAATGCTGTCCCCTTCCTTTACACTTATAATTTATGCCTTTTTAATTACAATACAGTTAATAACAATATCAGGACAGACAAATATCCACTGGAATATACGACTCAGAGTAGAATAATAAATAATTAACCAAATAAAAGAAAAAATATGCCTCAAGTGTTGTCTTTTAAGTAGGCTAGACTACATTGATTTAGGCCTGTATTGGTTAAATGACCATTTTATATGGACATTAGCAATAAAGATGCACAAGTAGGCAAGAAGAACTTGTGCAATAACAAGGCTGAGCTGTCTACTTTTTTCAAGATGTTCCAAGTAAGATCCATGTAAACAGGCTTGTAATAACTACCCCTATTAACACATTTTCACATTACTTTAAGACAGTTGGTTGTCTTAAAAATAAACTAGTGCACGTTTGTCTGTTGTTGGAAAGAATAAACATTTGACATATGTTCTGGAAAGTCGGGCGACCTTTTCTGACCCGGAAGCTGACGCAGACTGAGCTGTTCCATCGGCGGAGTAAAGATGGCTGACCAAAGCGCCGCGGATCCTGGAAATAACAACAATAATAAACCTGAAGCTTCGGAAGGAACTATTATTAAGGTTACAGTTAAAACCCCGAAAGATAAAGAAGAAATCGCCATCGCCGAAGATGCCTCTGTTACACAGGTTTGTTTGTTTCGCCGCTGCGCCTTCGCAACGGTCTCAACGTCATGCTGCTGCCCACAACTTCAGAGCTTTGCTAGTTAGCCGTGTTAGCATATTTCATCACCATAGCCGGCTTACTAGAACTATTTGAGGTTACGGAGGTCGCTTCTTGTGAACGTATTATTACGTGTCTTACCAATCTCTGGTACTTTATAAGACTGATTGTATCAAATTCAAAGTTTCAAGGATGAGTATATTTTAGTGGCTAGCTAAGTGGCTACATTGCTAGCTAGTGCTAACCATGGATACTTCCATGGTGCTAACATTAGCTTTTTACGAGACCGAATGCGAAAGCAGCCAGAGCCAGTAGGCTACAAGCTAACGCGTAGCTAAACAAGTGTCAGCTGATGAGCTGCATATTTGCGGCTTGTGTTTTGACAGATCGTCAGAATTGAATGGGGGAACAGTGGGCATGGCGTACTACCTGATTTGCCTGACCAGTATTGGGCAAAAGCAGCGCAAAAGCAGCGCAACAGCGTGACCAGTCTAGAACATTCTGTCTGCTGTTACTGAGTCATTCAGTTTTCAGTAGGGAATAAAATCCCCTGGGTCACTGCTAGTATGACAACGAAGTAGTAAGAATAAATGTATTGTAGTCTGCTGTGCACTAGATGCTTGCGTGAGGTCACTAACGTTTTAGTTGCATTAGTAGAAGAGTGCAGTCGTAAAATGTTCACATATGTCACACACGTGTCATAATCCCGATGTTAAGAAACCAGGCCTGTGTTTATTGTCACAAAGGAGGCCTCATGTTAGCCCCCGTAGAGTCCTTCAGGACGTCTTGCTGTGAGTGCTGTAAAAAATACACAAAACTGAAGAACTGAAGTGCAGACAACAGTGTGAATAAATGATTTACATACATCTTTGTATTGTGATGCAGTGTTTGACAATATTTTGAGTATTGTCTTCCCTGTGTTTGTTAAAGTAACTAATACAAACAAATCTGTTTTTGTAGTTCAAAGAAGAGATCTCAAAGCGGTTCAAAGCTAAACAGGACCAGTTGGTGCTGATTTTTGCTGGGAAGATCTTGAAGGATGGAGACACTCTTAGCCAACATGGTATCAAGGATGGCTTGACAGTTCATCTAGTTATAAAAACAGCCCACAAGTAAGTGTAATAATACATGTTTGCTGGAACCATCTATATTTTAGCAAAAATGTTAATTAACTTTGTTTCTAACCAGGGCTGGAGAAAGTAGTACATCAGCTTCAAGCTCTTCTACCACCGCAGCAGGCAGCACCTCCACTTCCAGTCCAGGGACAAATGCCTCTTCCACAACAGGATCTTCAGGCTCTGCCCCTCCACCAACACAGACTCCCAACATACTGAGTGAGTCCTGCTCAATGTCATAATTGTGTCGCTGAACTTTCCTAAGAAGTACATTGAAGTGATTCTCTATTGCCTCTTTTGTAGCTGGCTTTGGAGACCTTTCTAATTTGGCTGGGCTGGGAATGGGTTCGGCTAATTTCATGGAGCTGCAGCAGCAAATGCAGAGGCAGCTGATGTCCAACCCAGAAATGCTGTCCCAGATCATGGAGAACCCCCTGGTCCAAAACATGATGTCCAACCCAGACCTGATGAGACAGATGATTATGGCCAACCCACAGATGCAGCAGCTCATGGAGCGTAACCCAGAGATTTCACACATGCTCAACAACCCTGAGCTCATGAGACAGGTACAAAATATTCCATCCAACTTTGAGACTTTGGTCTACAATCAGTTATGTTTAGTTGTCTGAAGCACTATATTTAATTTTGCTGTCATTTTAGACCATGGAGTTGGCCAGAAATCCAGCCATGATGCAGGAAATGATGCGGAACCAGGATCGAGCTCTTAGTAACTTAGAGAGCATCCCAGGTGGCTACAACGCACTGCGTAGGATGTACACTGACATTCAGGAGCCCATGTTCAGTGCTGCCAGGGAACAGGTACACAAGCTATTTTATTTCTGTTAATTTGTAAGCAGAATACAAAGAATATTGTCATTAATAATATTCCATCATGGTTTCTCTTTTTTAGTTTGGAAATAACCCATTTTCAGCTCTAAGTGGAGGCTCTGAATCTGGAGCCCAGCCATCAAGAACGGAGAACCGTGAGCCTCTGCCTAACCCTTGGGGACCGCCAAACACGTCAACCACCACTGAGAGTGGTACTTCCACAGGAAGTACAAGCTCGACTGGCACCAACCCCTCTGTGTCCAACCCTCTGGGCATCAATGCTTCAAGTCTCGGCAATGGTTCGTCAGGAGGGTTAAGAGGCTTGCTGTTTTGATTTTTATTTAGGTCATTAAATTGTTTGTATTTTACAGGAATGTTTAACAGCCCAGGGATGCAGAGCTTACTGCAGCAGATCTCTGAAAATCCACAACTCATGCAAAACATGATGTCAGCCCCTTACATGCGTTCCCTTATGCAGTCACTGTCTCAAAACCCAGAGGTGGCCTCTCAGGTGGGAACAAAATATACAAATGACTTAAAACAGTATTTTACTAAATTCTCTGTCCTAGAGTCCCTGTTACATAACTGTCACAAGGGGCCACCAAACAAACGGGGCCACCAAACAAACAGGGCCATTGTGTTTTAAGCTTTTCTATGAATCAAACTCCTCACTCCAGTATTCAACAATACACATAACAGCTCAAACTGCATAATGTGCCACACTTGATCATTTTTATTACCACTCTCGAGACAAGTGAAGTAACAACTTTCATTCTTTTTTGAACATTCAGGTATTGATGAATAACCCGTTGTTTGCTGGAAACCCACAGCTGCAGGAACAGCTGAGAGCTCAGCTGCCCATCTTTCTTCAGCAGGTACTTAACAGAGTTAACTAAAACATAAAGAAAGCTAGGTTAAATTTCTGACATAATCACAATGCTGCTGATGTAGGAAGAATATGTCACTTTCATTATTCATTGTCAGTGGGGTCATAGTTGTCATTGTTGTGACATGTGATTGAGTAAAGGTTGCATATGTATTTCAGATGCAGAATCCTGAGGCCCTATCAGTGATGACTAACCCTCGGGCCATGCAGGCCTTAATGCAGATCCAGCAGGGCCTACAGACGTTGCAGACAGAGGCCCCTGGACTTATGCCCAGGTAAGGGCTGAGGCTCAAATGTTAAAACAAGAAGATGGAGAATAAAGTCCCTAACATTGTTGTTTTGGTTCAGTTTAATGACAGGTGGGATTCCTGGTGTCCCGTCTGGTGTCCCTTCTGGAGTCCCGCCAGGTGTTCCGCCAGCCCCATCAGGAGGTGGCATGGCCACAGAAAACCCGGCTTCTTCTCCCAGCAGTGCAGGAACGAACAGTGCCCAGCAGCAGCTGATGCAACAGATGCTCCAGATGTTTGCTGGAGGTGGTGGAGGCGCAAACCCAGTGGTATGTGCCCTTAGAAATATGTCAGTCATGTGCACAGAGTGCTTTTAATGAGTCTCTTTAAACTTGTTTGTAATTTATCTGTGTAGAGCATGACCCCGGAAGTTCGATTTCAGTCCCAACTGGACCAGTTAAGTGCAATGGGATTCATCAACCGTGAGGCCAACCTGCAGGCCCTTATTGCTACTGGTGGAGACATCAATGCCGCTATTGAGAGACTGCTGGGCTCACAGCCTTCGTAAAGATTCACAGCCCATACTGACACGCACATGCACAACACACTCAGCATCTACAGAGAAATCGAGAGAAAAATCAGTCCATCCCCCAAACATCACAGAAGAATCAGGCAGGATCTTCACCATCCTCATTCTGGTCTCTTTACATTGTTCTTTTTTCTTTGGAATCACCCAGAAACTGTCCCAGAGAGGTGTAGAGTCGGACTGAACCACTCTCACACCAATGTGGGAATAGAGCCAACCCATCTCCTGTCTTTGGACTACAACCATTTCTTCCTTTACTTTGTTCCCATTTCTAAACAGAGTGGAGTGTTGTATAAGCGCTGAGCTGATAGAGATTAGGCAGAAGATGTGATTGACTGTGTTAATTACTGCAGCTAGCCACTGTGAGACGGTAGTTGGCATAGATGCAAATACTGTAGCAAGCTGCAGTGTGGAGATCTGCTTGTTTGAAAGGATAAATAAAACACACACAGATGTCATTCTGACACATTTTCAGACTTTACTGATCTAACTCTCATTTATGATATAATTTTCCCTCTTCTCTTGAAATTCTACAAACTGTTCACTATTTATTATACATGCTTTGGAAATGACACCCCACACTTTCTTTGAGTTGTAATCTGTCATTCCTTACAATGTGCCCCCTTGAGGGCACTCAGTGTCTTTCTCTTCTGAGGCACTTTGGCTGTGCCTTTTGTTCTCCCTGCCCATAGACAAGCTCCATGATTGGCATTCCCTACTTCACTGTTTTCAAAAACATAACATGTTCCTAAAGAGCTCACAATTTATTTAGGGCATCCAAAATGAAAAATGCTTTGGGAATGACCACAGAAAAAAGAAAGAAGCTTTCTTTTAATTTTAATCTGATTCTTTATTTTAATTTTATTTTTGTGAGGTGCAGTTAGTACCTATTACCTAGCAATTATTTACAAATTGTCTCACTTAAAATAAACATTGAAATCAAGTAAGTATAATGAAAAATGTAAAGGTTTAAAAACAATTCTGGTTTTCAAAATCAACTTCTAGTTTGATTTTACTTTTTTTTTTTTCTCAGCAGTGTAGTTGTGGTAACCTTGGCAACTGCTTCTATAGCTTTGCTTTGTCCTCAGCTGATGAGTCCATCTCCCAATTGAACATGTTGAAACTAACTTTTAACAGTACTGTACTAAAAATAAAACATGCTCAAAAATGGCAAATGTTTCTGTTTTTTGGCCATTGATTTTGGTTAAAATGTCTCACTATTAACAATGTCTAAATGCCTACTTTGTGAGATTCAAAGTTGCATAGGTACATTTCAGTAGTACCTATATGCAAGTAAATTACAAATGTGTGCAAATTTAGTTTAATTTAACTGCCAATTATGAGTTAAAACTTTTAATTACTTAATTATGTATAACCACTGATTCTAAGTTTTTGTTTCATGCTTGTGACCTGCGCCTCTACTATCATGCCTGTTTTTTGAATGGATTATCATCAAAGTGCCCAAAGGTAAAAGGTATGCTTTTTATGAGGGTTAGTTAATATTTAACTCATGGCTACATTCGCTGGTGCAAATGTGTCACTAAACCAGGAAGTACAACTGTCAATTCTCATCACTTTCAAACTCTAAAAATCCATTTAACCTTCAAGCCATCATGTTTTTACTCATGTTATTGTAAGGTCAAAATGGCTGCACAGCACTCCATTGCACCTGCTTGGTGAGCTCTATTGTCATACAAATGAATAGAGTTGTAAGCAGAGTGCAGAGGGTGGAGTCCCAGATCTGGATCACTGTGGTTCTACCTGTTGTACCTGCTCTCTCTCTCTCTGCCCCCCTTCTTACCCTCCCCGTCCTGCAGGTATCAGCTGATGAGGGCTCGGCTGGCCACAGCTCCCTGCCTTTACCTGCCTGTACGCTTTCCTGCCCCGAATCCACGCATAAGGAAGCAAGGAGCAGCACTGGTGGTAGATGTAGCTCAACCTGTTTTTACTACTACATTTTCACCTTCTCTCTCTCTCCGTCCAGACGGCAGGGGGGACAGAGGGGGTATTTGGAGGAGCCACCTGTTCCGTTTTTAGTTTGGGATAACTACTCAAAAGTGGCCACATTCTTTGATCTTCTAGGAATACAGCATGAGTTCAGATGAGTCCTACAACTTTGTCTTCAAAGGTAAGATTACTGACACAAAGACCTTCTTAAACATACATATTGTCTGTATTAGTTAAGGCTATGGTTTAACAGAAGTATAGTGGTAGCCTATATAAGGAAGTAGTCATGGTGTGTCCCTTTTAGTGAAATTCTACCTGTAGCTGAGGCATTTTTAAATAAAACATCTCTTTTTGAATAGCTAAACCTGTTTTCTCATGATAACAATTGCCATTCCAGTCATACCAAAGTTGTGTCAATGCAGGCTTACATGTGCCACGTGAATCTGATGTCTAGTTTGTTAGAAGCACTCGTAAACCCCTCCTTCATTGCAACATCATCTTATTCATTGCTACATGTAAAGTGTAATGGTGTAATCGCCTGGACACGCCAGCCTAATACTTACAGCATTGTGTTTTCTGTCAGTGGTGTTGATAGGAGAGTCAGGCGTGGGCAAAAGCAACCTCCTGTCTCGCTTCACCAAGAATGAATTCAATCACGACAGCCGCACAACCATCGGAGTGGAGTTCAGCACACGTACTGTTCAACTGGACAACTTCACCATCAAGGCACAGATATGGGACACAGCGGGCCTGGAGCGGTACCGTGCCATCACTTCCGCGTGGGTATTTACCAAAACACACCCAGCAACCTTTATACATGGATTTCAGAAAGATGAGAAATAAGGGCGGTTACCATAATTATTAACGATTCATAACTAAATGCTACCTCTTTTGTTGCATATAATATGAAGCTGTAACTGATTAATGAATACAACACAATGTTCAATCTTGATGTGTCTCTATCCAGGTATTACCGAGGAGCAGTTGGTGCCCTTTTAGTCTATGATATAAGCAAGCATTTGACCTATGAAAGTGCAGAGAGATGGCTGAAGGAGCTGTACGACCACGCAGACCCGCACATTGTGGTGATGCTGGTGGGGAACAAGAGAGATTTGGAAACTCTCAGAACCGTCCCGACCGAAGAGGCGCGGGACTTTGCAGGTCAGTGGAGCTGCCTTTGAGGAGTTCAGATAGGGATCTCTTAGTGCACTCCACTATTTGCTCAAACACTCCTTGTTTTAACCATTGCAGAGAAAAAAGGCCTCATGTTTATGGAGACCTCAGCGCTGGACTCCACAAATGTTGAAGATGCGTTTCATGAAGTTCTTACAGGTACAAGTTTATAAGTCTTCCCACTAAAACTATAATAAATCTAAAGGGCATATAACAGGTTAGATTACTCACTAAGCATAATTCATATAATTAGATTATTATTATTTTTTACTTTGTTATAAATTTACTTCCTGGTTGGATATGAGCAGCAGATAATACATAGTAGTATGTGGAGGTAATTAACACCACTGTTCCATTACCAAGCAGCCATTATGTAACCAAGGGCCAAAACCTCTAAATTGCACAATAGTTATGACTAACTAATACAAACAAAGACAACACCTGTATTTTATTAAATGGATGTTTAGACTGCCACAAAAGGCCTTCCTTGCGTGTAAATTGTCCCTAGATTTTGATAACATGGAGCTTTCCTTTTTGAGAACTTGGCTCTACTTTCTATATTTTTGTACTTCTCAAGTATGATAAATATTTACCACAAGTATTATCCTACCAAACCAAGTGATGATTAGAAAAACATGAAACCCTGTCAGATGCATTTAAATTAAGTATATTTTTTTTATCCGTAGCCATCCATAAGAAGGTAGCCAGCAGAGAAGTGACCCGTGGTTCAATCAGCGCAGTAACCCTCTCCAATCCGATTGGATCATCAAACCAAGGTCAAGAGGAGAGGAAGCCGTGCTGCAAGAGCTCCTGATGGACTGAACAATGGTCAAACATAACACAGTGATGCTTGAGATTCACCAGTTCAATGTGTCTTCACCTGTAAAGTATCAAACATGACGGTATGCTTTATGTAAGGGAGATGATGTGAGGCCAGATGGAGAACATGTATTTGAAAGTACAGTAGAATAGTAGTGGGCACAGTTGATTTTTATGGTTTTATATTTTTAAGAACAATTTGTGGATTTATAAAAGCATGCACTGGGATTTACTTGCAATAAATTATTTATAATATGTTTTTGTACTTGATTCATTGTAAAGATGCAGCTATTTCTCTTTGTAAAATGATGCAGCCACAACAAATCGGTGTGGTGAAAAGCTGAAAACACATTGTTTTCATTATTGAGAACTAAACCAAAAATGTGTCCAACTGGATTGACATACATGTCATAATCAGATTTAACTTGCTGTTTTTACAGAGTTTTCATTAAAATAATATAGTGACTATATTTAGTATCTGATTAAATGTTATTGTGAGTGTGCTGAGAAACTATTTCAGAGAACAATTTCTTGGACATGATGCTGTGCTTATATGAGGGTTAGATTAAAATCTGCTTAATATTAAGTACAAAGAATTTAATCGGTCAGTTGGCCCTATTTAATACTTGGGCTAGTCACTTGATTAAAAATAGAAACCATCTTAACAAGAGTATGTAGTAGTAGTAAAAGTTAATTACACTAGCCTCCTAATCCTGAACCTGTTTGTGAACTCATTGAATTATTTCACTGGTTGCCCTGCAGATGGCAGTGTGGCCTATGCTTGCTTTTAACGTTACCAGTCAACAGTTTAGTGCTTGTTTTGTGCTTGAAAACATGCTTATTTTTTATTCTCATCTTAACATAAAAATACTGTAGTCTTCATTACTGCCCACACCAAGTGCGTCCATGTCCCCGTGCTTTCGCGGATCACTGTGTAATTGGACATGAGGCACTGCAGACAGGATAAATCTTAAAACACAGAGGTCAATACCAGTCTGAGTGTGGACAGTTACCGCTCCACACCTCTGCTCCACAGATGTGCGCGCAGACATCTGCCGGAGAGCACTGCGCTACATTAAAAGAGCCACAGAAGCTTTTATTAAGTTTCCCCACTATGATATTATAGAAACCCAAGAACAGGCTTTGCTATGGCTAATAAATGTTTAATTATTTCACACCAGTGAGAATGTTATGAGCCGAGCATCGCATCTGGCTCCATCATCTGCCCAAAATAGCACACAGATAGACAATACGATTTCCATGTCCTTCATTTACATCTTAAATTATTATTTAAATGTCTCAAAAAATACTTTAAAGACTCTATATTACATAAAACTAATTCATGTGAATTTTGTGCATGTTAAAATGCTGTTACCTTTTCAGAAACATAGCTGGAGTTATGTTTTGTTTTATTCAAACATTGAGTAATCCTGGATTATAAATCGCATGCTCTGTTTCACCCTGTGATGTCATCAATTGGAAGTTTTAAAGTTAACAGCTATTTTTACCTCAACTGAACTGCTTTACTCCTCAATACTCTAGAATAGTTAAGTTGTTCCTTTATTTTTTAAATATTTTTGTTTTTTCTTTTGTACAGCTGAGATTGTCAATAGAAAGTCTCTAATAGACCTAACTATTGCACCGAGGAGTGAAACAGTTTCAGTGAGTCTAAAACAATAGTTGTAAATTCAGAGTTAGGCACATCCAGGGCTGAAATGTTGTGAGTGAAGGTGTACGACGTTTCAAAACACAGTGGAGCACTTCCTGTATGACCACTTAATGACATCACAAGGAGGAACAGAGTGTTTTCAGTTTGAGAAAAGAACCTGGGATCACTATGCAGGAATTGTTTGTGTTAAACATGCGTGAATTAAATAAAATATTATGTATGTTTGCGATGAAGAAACAACATTATGTAAATAAAAAATATATATACTTTAAGCAATGAGAAAATTATGTAAGTTTGAACTTCAGTTTGGCAGGCCAACACTGTGAGTTGATGATTATTGCGTAAAACAAGTGACCTCTTCTCCAATTTAATTAGCAATATAGCTGATTCAAAGTTAGTTTACAGACAACTTACAAGATAACAACTCCAAGGTATGAAGGTATTTTGTTTCTAGAATTCATAAAAGATACTAACCAACATAGTAGTCTAATCTTTTTTTACGTTCACTGCTGGACTTTTGGATGATTTGTATGTTTTTTTTGTGAGATATCTTAAACCTCTGTGGGGCTCTGTGCATTTGTCCGGCAAGTAAAAAACCAACTTCTTCTGAGCCAGAACCACATTTTTGGGCAGATTATTTTTTTCTTTTTTTGAATTGAACAATGCGTGTTTGCATGCATAATCTGTCAATAACTTTTCATTTAGGAGAATTCACCAAGTCCTTATGAAATTGTGTCTAGTCCTTGTTTTGACCCTGGTTTTAGTATCCATGTGGAGACCATTACCCCATGTGTGCCGACATGTGCAGCCTGTAAAGTGTGTCTAAAACCCTGAATACTCTTAAGTGCCATGACACCTTTGCCCCTGCACCTCGAAGGTGTTTATGATTCCTCTTCTTTCTTCTCTTGTGTCTCTGAGGGGTGTCCTGTCTTCCAAAAGTTTACATTTACATAACATCTGTTTGTTTTATTACCGTTGAGTTTTTGTGACCTTGACCTCCTGAGAAGCTGTCTGTCTTTAAATTCCTTTTTAACAACACATTTGCATGCTGGGCGATATCTCCGCAAGAATACTGCTCACAGACTTTTTCCAACTTTCCAATTTTCAGATGTGGTTTTGGGGCTTTGGGTGCTTGTTTTTGGTGTTGATCTTCACTTCCTCAGTTTGTTTGTGGTGTTGTGTACAGCATATGTGATCATCAGAGACATGCCAGGCCTGCACAAAGCTGCTTCCTGCAAATATCAAGGATGGCACACATCAGTATGCCACACATGCAATGCATTTAATAATTATTCAACTCAAAAATCAAGGTTTTCTTCTATGATTCAACAATACGAACAGTAAATCATAATTTTTCTCCAGGACAACTTCACATCCTGCCCTCTACCTATAGACTGAAAGCCAGAGGAAATACACATGCTTGATAGGGATGTTTGATTTATTTTCTATTTGTATTTTAATATTTGCTATATTTGGGTTTCATTTTGAGTTCATCTTTGAGTTTGATGCATTTATTGTGCCCAAGGAAAGGAGACTGGCAGGTGGGTTTGTCAGACAGAGGACACATGATGGCAGATTCATTGTAATACACTTCTTTAAAATGTTGTATTTTTTGGGAGAAACACTGTTTCCCCACTTGCCTACAGTTAGAGATTAATTTTACAGTTAAGTTGGCAACCTTCACGTCACTTACACTACAAGCAGGACATCATCCCAAAATCTACAGCTAGCATTTCTAACTCTTTCTTTGTTTGAGTGGGCTATTGTTCCCAAACACAAATGCCGAGATTTACTAGAGAAAATTTTCTTCAAAAACATGATTTCTGTCACATTTCACATTTGGCATCATATTCATCTTGCACTGAGGAAACCAAATTTGATATTTCCATGTGAACCGGCATCATTACATAAATAGACTGAAGTCAATGCACGCTGATTACCATGGTGATGTTGTTATGGTGACCAATCAAAGAAAAGAGGTGAGCCATCAGTGAGTCGACAATCTGGACTCCCTAAAATGTGAAGTGGAGCTGGAAGGTGCTTTTGTCAATCTATTTTAGCTTCAGATCAGGGACTAAATCTGTACTTGTGTCTATGTGCAATCTTGTGTTCAACAATGCATCTCTTAGAAAAAGTAATTTACTCCTCTTCATTTGAGAAGAGGTCCTGCGGTGCTGGCTGTTGGCGCTCTGTTGGGGTCACTAGATTTCCTTCCCGCTGAAGTAATTAAACAGGTAGAGGCCTGAGCCACGTATCCAAGAGTCTCAGCGTAGGCCCAGCTAACATAACATTACATATCACAGTTTCCATGGCAGCGCTCTGTTTGTCTGTCCGTCTGTGCAGCTCCACTCCACAGGTGTAAAGTGACGCAGTTGACCATTGTTTAAGTGCTGCAACTGGAGAACTGAGGAGTGTAATGAAGACTGTCATTAGGGCGTTATGGGATCCGCACAGTGGGATCAAGTCTGGAAACAATGCACTTCGAATATTAGAATATTAACATGAACCAACAGACACTTTTGAATGTTGAGTCACTATATTTGAGATGTGCTGTGTGGACTTTCTTTAAAAGTTACATCTGTGTTACCTGTTAGGTGTTTTTAGAAAGTCGATCTTGGAATGAGGTTTTGAAAGGTGTTTTTGTTATCAATTAATGAATTAAAGGTGCACTAATAATAATAATAATAATAATAATAATAATAATAATAATAATAATAATAATAATAATAATGGCTTACAAGTTCTACACTGTAATCATTATTCATTATTATATTGTAGCCACAACTGCTCTGGGACAGACTGACGGAAGCGAAGCTGTTCTTGATTTCATTGAAGATAGATAGAACATATGATCTTGAAGTAGAGATTTGTTTAAACTCCTCATTGTGCCTCCTGCTCCTGCACATATAGTGGGCTCTTTTTCAATCTCTGCTCGTTGACCCATTCTTGCAAAATTGACCTTAAATTTTACCTTTGAGACAATTTTCTCCCTTGTGACATTTGCTTTGGCAGAGCGATTAGTCTTTTGGATATAACGCACCTGAGTGTGTATCTCAGAGCTGAGGAATTCAAACCAAGTCTCCTCTGTGGCACTGGAGACATGTCAGTGCTGATAGAAGAAAAGAGAAGAAAAACCCAATAATAATACCACCCAGGCCTCCAAAGTGCTCTGCTTATTCTCACTGAGACTCGATGTGTCTGGCAATACAGAAAGTGACAAAAGTGGCGTTAAATTGGGTTTATGAGTCGGTCTTTCCATGTGTGCTACAGACTTTGGTTCTCCACGATAGAGGATGGAGGATCGGACCGTGTGAAATATAACTCCACACAAACACAGTAGATGCTCTCCTCATGTTGAATTGTTTCATTGGACCAACTCATCACCCCCTTCCTACCGACTGGACCTCACTCTGCAACCAATTTCCCTCACAAATTACTCTCAATTACCGGCAGCTCCACTGGCCTTCATTATACCATATTGAACCTCTGCAATGTATATTAACAGAGAATGTTATTACAGCATAAACTGGTTGTCATATTGTGCCAATTGCAACTATTAAATGCACATATTTGAAACTGAGATGCTTTTCAAATGATGATTGGAATCCCAGTGGTGGGTTTGTGAGAGCTGATCAGCTTGTTTTGGCGTGAATATTGTTTTCATTAGCCTGCATGATGAACTGATTTTATTTTAGATATGTTGTTAGACTAGTACAAAGTGAGGGACAGGGATTTTTACACTTTTAAACTGACAATGTCTGGTCTCAAGCTCTGGTTTATACTGTATATGTTCTCCTCACTTTGTAACTCCCCAAAACCAGAGCAGACCAACATAAAAGACCAGTATAACATATTTGTAAAAAAGGCAACACAGAGTTTTTCGTGTATTACTTTATTCCAGTCTGAAGCTTCCAATGTTAAGTCAAACCGTCATGCAAATCACTGCATGCTTGCTTTGAAAATGTGACTACAAAATTGTCCTTAATAACTTGCTTCATCTACTTTATTTTGTTGTCACCATGTATGTCAAGATGTACATAATGTCTCCTTGCCTTATAAAAAAAACTTCTTCCCACAAGCTTGAGTTAAATTTATTTTTTTACTTTTACCGCACATCAAAAATGTTTAAGAAATAAGTCACGTTTGGAGACAGGTGTATGAAGGAGAGGGAGAAAATGAGAGCTGGTGTGAAGCCTCTGCACTTCATCTTTGGCAAACATAACCTTGGCAGTGTCTAACCACAAGCATGTTTCCACTACGGCGTGGTCTGGAGAATTTGGCTGCATTAGAACTTTGCGTAATGCAGGTTTTAGGTTGCGTATAGTTACTGTTAAATGACAACAGTTTTACACCCAAGCCAATATGTAGTCATCACAGAGCAGTTTCCCAGGCAATTATGTCACTGGGGTTTTGAAGAATGCACATGACTGGCTGACACTTTGTACTTTTGCAGCTGTTGCAAAACTGAAAAACTTTGGTAAAATATGTGCTGTTGTAGTAGTTTGTAAAGAGCATTCAACGTTTTGTAGTAAACATGAATCTATCTTCATTTACCTTACACATCTCAATACTATTTGTTCACATAATATAATTTCACTATAATATGAAACACCATCATTAAGAACAACTGGCAAAAGAAGCCAGTAAGAAATCTCATGTTACAAGTGTAACTAGTGTAACTGGAATCTGATCCTTGACACTTGCCTCGTGGATCAATAACATCATTAAAATACAATGCAACACAAATAAGTTGTCTTGTTCTTCAAAGGAAACTACAGCGCTCTCTGCATTCGACCCACAAACAATCACTCTGAACTAGTGCAAACAGACATTTTCCAAAACATCAGGATTCTGGTCAGAACTGAAGGACTGGCAGTGGCACTTGGAGACAACACATCTGTGCAGGCAAAAACAACTCCAGGAATAAAACTAGCCACTATCGTGAGTATTTGGTGAATTTCTGGATTTTTCGTAAATTAGTTTTGTTCCATCTTGAGAGTTAAACCTTGAAATGCTTTTCAGTAGAGTACTGTCCTAACTAGTATAAACTAAAGTAACACTGAACTTACTTTTCAGACTGAAGCTAACTTAGAATGAAGGTGTGGAACAAGACGCTATTGAATTGATGCGTGTCTGTCCTGAATCCCCCAGGAGCTTTGGCTTGTGGGAAAATGTTTGCGTCCAGTTCCTGACACGAGGCACTGGAACAACATGCAGAAGTAGAGGCAAGGGCACGCTGCTCAGATATGAACTCTAAGGGTGTGAAAATGGGTTCATGACACAGGCGCGTGAGAGCTACTTTCAGGTGTAAATACGCACGCGCCTATTAAATAAAGCTGTGTCCAAGTGTGCCTGTCTGCGTTTTTGTAGATGTATTTTTGATCTAAAAATACAGAGGACCCAAGAGGAAAGGAGAGAGGATGGTAGAGCCTTTAAGAACACATTTGCTCCCAGGGCATACTGCTCATTTGTGAAGCAATGGCTGCTTGAGGAGTCGCTTTGATATGGAAAAAGCTAACAGCGGTGCTTACGGCGTGCGCGCTGATCTATGGTGGTCTGCTCATCTATTCCGTTTGTGAATTAAAGTCACGTTAAACTTCAGGCGGAATAACGAGGAGGCAGTGGTTGGGTTTGGAGAGGGTGGGGGGTCCAGATGTGAATGAGCCGCAGCGCACCGCCAGAAGAAGAAGCGGAGAGGAGGAGAGAGAGTCTGACTGTGGGGGCAGCAAGGCGCACAGCACCAGCCTCGTTTCCCGCGGCTGAGAACGAGACGCACTTTTATGGCACATCAAGCGGGTTTGTACAGCAGGTGTCGAGATGTATTTTGGTACGTAAGGCATTTTAATCGCGTTGATAAGCTTTGGTTTGAATGTTTGCTACGGTAAACTAGTACCGCAGTAGAGTCACTTGTTGATATGTTTGGCTTTTTAAGTCACCTGCTCCTCTCTCCGGGCGATCCACCACGACTGCATCTTTCCACACAACGCCCACACCGTTTATTTTCATGCTGGGCGAGAAATACTGTTCTATGTTGTAGTTTATGAACTGCAAAAGCAACGATAAATGAACTTTGGTAGTCTGTTTCTTGCTCTCAGGCTTTGCGGATGGGTGTTTCGGGACATTTCCTCACATCTCGCTGCATCAAAATGATCTCACAAGTTTCAGTTTGAAGTTTGTGCAAGTTTGGGTTTCAAGTTTGGCCTCACATCATCTGTATAGTTTGTCACGTGACGCATCCACCGATTTCGCGTCCTAACTTCGTTCTTTTGCTAAAGTAAACAAAACATTGCTCGGTCAAACAAGGCAATGGGCAATCAGTGTAATGGCGTTGCGGATGGGTGTGAGTCTGATTAGGCTGATTACACTCGGGCACGGTACACGCGCGCGAATCAAACTGTAATCACGTTTTTTTCCCGCAAACTAACAAGGATCTGCAATCAGAACACGAGTCATGACCAAGTAAATACAGCGCTAATCGCACGTGTGTTAGTAATGAACTGTCTTTGGCAATTAAGTATTTTGCCATGAGTCTTAATCCCATAGTCCAGAGCTGCAATAATCAACAGGCCTAACAAAAACACAATACTCAACAAATGACAAATGAGGTTTCTTATAGAACAAATAAACAAGGCATTTCCTGCAAGTGTTTGTATGTAGTGTAATGGTAACTTGATGGATGTCTCCGGACCTTTCGTTACATTGGGCATGTTTCATGTTTGAACAGCACTGCAGCCCCAAGGCACGATTTAAGTGTTTTAGCCCTTACACACACTCGGCAAATATTAGAGAGAGTTTGTGGATTGTGAATCATGTATTAAATCTTACACAATACTGAAATATTGAGGCCTATGGAACCTCGATGGAAATATTTCACATTTGCTTGAGTAGAGTAGTAGTATTAATGAAGAAGGTGCAGACCAGTCATAATTAGTATTGGACTAGCAAATACACTTAAAACTCAGTATAGTTTCAGTATAGACAGTTAATGTCTATACTTGTGTATTTGCATTTGAATCTAAAGATGGATGCACTTTTAACCTAAACATGCATTCCTTATACAATCTGCTTCTTAATGAGTCACGTCAACACTCAGGTTTATTTCTGTCTTGCGGTTCATTAGCACATTGTGCATCTTCGTTCACCATCTGTTCCTGTCTCTTTACCTGTGCTCTTGTCTCTCTCCAGGTAGTGTGTGTCACAGCGCTCTGCCCCAGCTGCTGCATCCCACGGCGGGCAGGACCCAGGCTCCCGACCCTCTCAGACACCTCCTCCCCTTCCACCTGCTGCCAGCCTTCACCGACGTGAGTCCATGATGCGATTACAGTCACACGTTGTTTTCACATGCAAGCATCATCTAATCACTATTTTCAGTGCACAGACGTCTAGGCTCTGCCCACATCTTGCTATAATGGAAATGTTTATAATGGAGTGACATTTCAGTGCACAGTGGGGTGGGGTCCTTAATATTCCGGGCATATTCCGAGTTTTTTTTGGGAGCTGTCTACCTCTGTGTTTGTGAAGGGTTGAAGGTGCAGGCAACTAAAAGCCCAAAGGAGAGATAATATGTCAGACATGGCTGAGGGGCTACTGTCTGTTTGAGAAAACTACAGAAATGTAAAGAAGTGGAAAAAATAGCTCTTTCACCATCAAATATGGAGTGTCTCAGTGGAATGGGGAACACAAATGCTAAACAGAGCTGACCTGTGTTGTTAGTGGGTTGTACGATTATTTCTAAATGATGCTAGGAGTTTCCCCATTTGTACTCTCCATTGGTTATACGTTTGAACTTAATATGAACCAAACAACTCAAAACTCTCATGCACTTTTGTCTCAATCCACTTTTGTTGGCACCTATCAGTCACAGGTCTAGGCCACGCTCCTGCTGAATTTTGACCTGTTTTTCTCCCCACTCTTTTTTGTCTTTAACTACGTTTTCTGCCAGTGAGGTCTAGGGGGCGTTAGACTAGACTTGGGTTAATTTTTATTATTATACAGAAAATGTCATTTGAGTTTTGCAAAAATAACAGCTTTGTGGCTAAGAATGCTCCAGTCCCATTGTATTATATGAATTCACATTTCCATGTTTTGTTTGATGACAGCCTCATATTAGTGTTCTTACAAAGATGGACTCGGCAGCACTCAGACGCTATTAGATGGACAAAAGTCTTAAAACCTTTTGTTCCTTAGTTATATTGAATAGGACCTTTCACAGTGGTTTTCCAATTACATGAGCCAACAAATGCCTTAAGTATATAATTTCAACTAGACTACATCTTTGTCTATAATAAAACCTTCTCCTGTCATGATAAAGTAGTCTTTGAGAGTCACTCACTCAAACTCTTAAGAACTGAAACTGGGATTTGTTCTGCCTTTCGCTTTACTTTCTTCTCATCTATAAACCATGATGTGCACAATTTTAGAAGAAAAACATCAAGATACAAATTGCTGGTTTCAAAAAAGGGATAAAGATTGAGTGTATATGGGTTAGCGGGTTAGCTTTTTTTTCTTGATGTGAACTTTTGATCTTTGTCAAAAGCCTCTTTTACCTGAAAGCCTGTTGTGGGTCTTGAACTCTGTGCTCCCCACCCCTCCCCTCTCAGTCCATCCATCTTTACCACCTTGTTGCTCCACAGTTCGCTTCTCCTTTGCCTTTGTCATCTCCTCCATCTTTTTTCCAACAACATATTTCTTATACTCCCTTTTTCTTCCCTTACCAAAAATGGTTAAAATAAGAAAGACTACCATATTTGATCAGAAAAAACATAGCAAACATAAATTACAACTATAACAAAATAACATTCTAATATGTGCAAGTCTGCCCTTGCAATTTTTGTCTTCATGTTTTATTTATAACCACAGTCTTCCACATATTTCCTGTTTCGTTTCTTTTTTTTCATTCATGTGCTATAGCTATAATATAGCCTCTTTGCGGGTCGGGGGGTGTGGACAAACATTTTAAGCTGTAAGAAAAACTGTTGGGGTTTGATTAATTTTACTATCTTTGGCATTGCAAAAAGACTCTAAGTTTAAATAATGCATGTGTCCGAATGTGTTTAGCCAGTGGTCAGCCAATGTGATGAAATAGAGTGTTGAATCAGGAAGGTCATCTTAAAAATCTATACCAGATTGATAATGTATTACGTGTTAAAATTGGAGAAAGTACTGCTGTTGTACATTGAATAAATTTTGCAATAAGTGGTCTCACATCTGAACTCTGGTCCTCTTCTCTCTCTAAGAATACAGTCTCCTCTTATGTGATTGCTGTTGTGCACGCGCTCAACCTCTGTAAAAAGGACTTTGTTTGGTGCCCACATTTAGGGTTACTGTGGTTACAGATTTGAACCAGGGGGCACTGCTATAGATGCCCAAGCCACCTCAACTGGCTCCTCTTGACGTGGAGGAGCAGTGGCTCTCCTTCGAGCTCTTCCCGTGTGACTGAGCTCTTCACCCTATCTCTACCCTGCGGAGGAAACTCATTTCAGCAGCTTGTATCCGCGATCTTATCCTTTCGGTCATTACCCAAAGCTCATGACCATAGGTGAGGGTAGGAATGTAGATTGACCAGTAAATCGAGAGCTTTGCCTTTTGGCTCAGCTTCCTCTTCACCACAACGGTGCGATACAGTGACCACATCACTGCCGACGCTGCACCGATCCACCAATGTCAGTCTCACGCTCCATCCTCCCCTCACTCATGAACAAGACCCCGAGATACTTAAACTCCACCACTTGAGGCAGAACCTCTCCACCCACCTGGAGAGGGCAAGCCACCTTTTTCCAGCCATTTGTTCCGGATGCCTCCTGGACTCCTCCCTAGGGAGGTGTTCTGGGCACGTCCCACTGGGAGGAGGCCTCAGGGTCCCCCTGGAAGAGCTGGAGGAAGTGTGCGTGGAAAGGGAAGTGTGAGCCTCCCTGCTCAGACTGCTGCCTCCGCGACCCGGCCTTTGATAAAGTGGAAGAAAATGGATGGATGGGCACTGCTATAATCCAGACTGAATTGTTCATGGTGTGTGTGCTTTGTCAGTTGTTGCTAAAATACACTATAGAAGTTTATATATTATAATTTTTCTGTATTTGGGATTGTAAGTATCCAATCTTCTTCTAGGAATGCTCATGTTCACATTCTTGGTGTTTTCTTTCTGTTTCGAAACCCGTTGAAGATATCCAGTCTCTTTCTACAATGTTATTTTGAATGTCACATGTAGAGAGCTGATATAGTGGGAATAATTCTGCAGGTTGAGTTAAATTGGGTCAGACTTACTTTGCCCCAGTCTGTTCACAGAAGCAGGGTGCCATAGTCATGTGGTGCTGCATCTACAGGGGGCGCTGGAGGTGACTTTGATGAGTGAGAAGCAGACTGAGTTCAGAGCAGCAGATGGAGAGGTGAGCTGAGCTGTCTCTGAAGGGAGAAGCGCGGGCACTACCTGGACCAGAGAAATGTTTACAAAAGCCATTTAGAAATCTATATATAGAAACAGTAAAGCGTGTGCATATTTATATTGCCAACATACAGTGCATACAAACACTCACAGTGGCCACTCCTGCTGTGAATATTTTGGCAATTAATCACTATTGTTATTTGTTAGATAATTCCATTAGATTTTGAATTTTAAATACCACTGAATTTCTCACTTTGAATTTTTTAACTCTGAAAAAAGATGTTTTGAATTATTTTTATTCTGAATTTGAGTTGCTAAATTTTAAGTACACTTTTTCAATATGTTTCAAATTCAAAATAAAAATTTCATCTTTTAAATATTCAGCACAAATATTTTCAAGCCCTCAAATTCAACTGTCAAAATTCAGAGTGTAAAATTCACAGTGAAAAAATTCACAACAATGATCCAAGACGCCAAGGCAGAAGCAATAGATTATGTGTGAGTGAGGAGGACAGAGGCTGTTTCCTATTGACTGCTCTCATCTGTGGGCGGGGTTTACACTCAAGAAATAAAAGAGATGAGGCTTTTTGATTAGGCTAATTCTGACCAATCAGATCAGTTCACTGCACCATTTCCTGCTTGTTACTAAGTTAGATCGGAACACTTTGGATCGATTGCTCAGGCCTTGGCATCTTGGATCTTTGCTGCAACATTTTTTCACTGTGAATTTTACACTCTGAATTTTGACTGTTGAATCTGAGGGCTTAAATAATCCGAGGTCTTAAATAAGCCCTGAATAAAAATAATTCAAACATGTTTTTTCAGAGTGGCATTTAAAATTCAAAATTTATTGAAACAAATTATCTTCCATACATGGAACATTCGCACTGGAGATAGACGAGTCTTATGCCATTCTGTGAAATATTCCAGGCAAAGCAAGGTTGTGTCCCCTTTACCAGAAACGTTACAAGTCAACTCTGTGGAGTAATAAGCCCTCTCATAGCAAAGGTGCATGTTTTTTCATGTTTTTAGTCTAATATGTTTTTATGTGATGCAGACTGTAGTATACCACCAGGGGTACACAGCGCCCTCTGTGGTTTGAGTTTTTTAATTTTTGAGACCAGTTTCTTAATATTTTTTTCTTTGCGTTAACCAGTATTTAGAAATACTTTATCCATGGTTTAGTTTCATTGTTTGCCTACGATTAGTTATAACTTAGGCCTGATAAAGTCCAGGTTTATCTGGTAGTAGTTGGAAAGTCAAATATTATCTTAGGTGATAGTGTGAAGAATCTAAGAACCACTGTTACTCTCTGAAGACCCATAAGGCATCAAAACTCAAAGCTATCTTTTTTCTGTAGCAGTTTTCAATACCAGTTTCTTCCGCTACCAGTAGTTCCTTAACATTTTGTTGTACTGGTACCTTTTAACAGCCCTACTTCTAATATTCCACTTTTGAGCTACATTCTCCAAGGAAATCCACAGTTTTCTGGTGCCACGGCGACATGATGCGACCTTCCATACGACAGCACTGACAATGAGTAAAAATAGAAACGCGTAGGCACGACTCTGATTTGAAAAGTTATAACAATAATGAAAATGTCTTATTCTTCATGAGATGTTATATGTAATTAAGTCATAGAATAGTGTCATTAAAAAGTGCTACTTTGTCTTAGAAATATAAAATGGTAGAATTAACATGTTATTAGCGTTTGTAATTTTCCAGCTGTTCCTTCATCTGTTAATGAGCCAGTGGCAAAAATGGAAATAGCATTAAGTCTGTAGTTACTTAAATGTAATGACTTAATGTGAATTACTGATACTGTACTGTACTAACTAAGGGTGGGCGATATCATGATAAAAATAACTGAGGATTAGGTTTAAATTGCACCAATGTAAACAGATTGTAATTACAACAAATATGCATAAATATAACTTTGCACATTGTATGCTTATTTTCTTTTTTTTTTTTTTAATCAAATTTATTGAGAGCTTTGTGACATTTATTTAAATTCTAAACTATAGTCAATATGCTAATTTTGCATATTTCCAAAACAACTGTTTCAGCCTTATGATGTATTGCCTATTTTTACTTTTAACAAAATATTTGGACTTGACCTGTGTCTGCTCTGCATTATAAGGCCAGCTTCTCTTCCAAGTAAAATATTGTTCCTTCTAAACTAGTCAAAGAAGTACTTTGAAAACATCATAGTGTAGTAATCATGTACATGGCACTGCTTTGAAGTATGCTTTGAACAATTGTACCTGGTAATTGTTTTTCTCTCACTAAGACCATGCTAATCATTTTCTTTTCATTTACCTTTGGCTTGTGTGCGCAGCTCCAGAACATGATGCAAGTGTGATGTAGTCTTTCCAAACACTTGGCTCCTAAAGCCACTCTCCATGTTTTTTTAAAGCCCACAAGACTAGTGCAAAGAAACACATTATTACCCCGCACAATCCTGTTTGATTCAGGCTCCGAGCACTCGCAGACTAAACTATAATTGCACATACATTTATACTTTAGCAGCTGCTGCATTTCAGTACAGCCTTAGTATGAGTCTGATTATATGGAACTCTGTATTTATGCTTATTTTCTTTCACTGGCTGAGCGTACATGCTTATTATTATTAAAGACTGCAGCCCGTGATGTCCAGTTGAACATGAAACAGGGCTGATTAACCGCAATTGACGCAACATTTCAATTACTCAAGTTACATAATTTTCTGCAGATAAACAACAATTATCTGGTCTCATAAAACATATAGAAAATGTTCCGAAATGCATTCTTGCATTAGTTTAGCACTAAAGGTCAATGCTCCTTAAAAGGGACATATTATGTGAAATTTACTTTTCAGAGCTTTTAACCAGGTTATGATGATGTTTCCTCAACATGAATTGGTGTTCTGTTTCGATTGATTCATGTTTGAGTAATCTTACTGTTCTGTATTCAAGATGTGAGTGCTCTGAAATGTTAGACTACTGGTCATACATATAATGTTAAAAAAGTGTCATCAGTCCAGTCCACTTTCTACAGTACTGTGAAGCCTATCAGTCCTGTACTTTTGAACAAAGTCAAAGGTTTCTATTACTTAGCTGTTTTACATCAGTATTGTGGTTTACAGTGAACACAATGTAAATTGATAAACTATGTTTTATTTTAATATTAAATATCTGGAAAAAAAGCATAACTTTGTCACTATGTTTAAAGTATGTTTGTGTAGTGGTTGTGTGGCTCTCCCTTTACCCTGCTTTTCATTACTGACTGGAAACAGCATTAGAAGAATTAGTGTCATGGCGATTTACTGGAACAACTGTAAATGTTAGTTGTGTGGGTGATGGGTAACGGGCTGCAGACACACCCCAGCAGGCTCAGACCACAGGAAACGTTTTGGGCAAAATACCTGCGTTTAGTCTCCTCCCGGTACTGTACTTTTCCATTTCTGTTGGTGTGAACTGTACAGTAGAAGAATAGAAAATATTATGCCCTTGGGTTTTTTGAGTCATTCTGCTAAACACCCACATCAAACTAGCACTATCACAGTAATAACAGTAATAATTTGGGCTTTAGCATAACTGTATTAACTCAAACTAAAATACTGTCACATTATACACTTAAGATGATTAAGAAAGACATAATGGTTTTTCTTTATAGACAAACAGGCCTAGGGCGATGCCCTGCAGCTGCTTTGTGATATGAATTAAATTATTCTTGTGTGAATCTTTAAATTAGTTCTTCACACCTTGTCCACATATTGTTCATGTTCTCACTATTCCCATGAATTTCATGGTTCTCTGTGAGGTTAAAAAAACTAATGTGAATGCAAAATATACTTGGGTTGGGTGAAACTGCAGAAATTATAATATTTGTTAGGTTTTTTTTTTTTTTTGTAGATTGAGTTTTATGGTCTAGTTACCAGTAGAAATGAGCTGGTTCCTACGTCTGTGCATTTAAGTTCTGGATATTTCACAGGAAAAACTGGTTCTTGCTTACTTCCTGTTTGGGAGAATAACATCATCACATTCAAGAATATGAAAAATAGTTGTGTATGTTTTGAGTTAGACGTAGACTTAGACAAACTTAATTGATTCACAAGGGGAAATATTTGGACACAGTAGCTCACACATAACGGTATATTATAATAACAAAGAGCAAATATAGCCGCAAGCGGCAATGATAGGCCCTTGCATGCACCTATGCCGTGCCCCACAAACAATGCACCCTGCAAACGCGCGCTCCATTAATTCGAGCCCCGCAAACGCTGCGCCCCACAAACGCTGCGCCCCACAAACGCTGCGCCCCGCCAACACCATGCCCTACACTAACCCTAATAACCGTAAACCCCAACCACAACTCTATTCCCTAGCCCCAACCCTAACGCTAGGCCTAAACCTAAACGTAACCCTAAACTTAAACCTAACCCTAGTCGTAACCCTAACCATAGCCCCAACTAAATAATTTACATGTTTACGCGTGTTTATTTAAAAAAAATAATAAAATAATTCAAGATGGTGGACTTCCGGTTTATAAAGGGGCGTGGTCACAATATACCACAATATACATATTGTTCCTATTGTCATGATGCATCTGGCTCCCAAATTTGGTTTGGCTATGGCAAACTTTGTGTAAGGACGTCCCATTGGCAAGGACATATTTTTGGCTTGTCACCATAGCAACACAATGTAAACTTCACTTCCCGGCCATTAGGAGTATCGCTTTGCGATACTAATAGGCCCTTTGCCAGCTTCTGGCGCTTTGGCCTAAAAATGGAAATGGTAATAATAAATTAGTAGCAAAAATAACAAGAGACTGGTGTCAAATAAGGCATAATTATATAAATGCAGAAAGTAAAAATAAAAAATATAGAAATATAGTAGTAGAAATGTAGGCTATCTCTCAGCTATATACAAGAAGTCGTAAGGGAGGGGGCATGCAAACTCAGAAAATCAGAAAAGCCCTGTTGGTCTGCGGGTCAAACCTGGGACCTTCTTGCTGTGAGATGTGCGAACCACCCAGTTAGATCTCTTCTTGAGAGTCTTCTTTTGAATATTATACCTGACATTTTACATACACTATATTGCCAAAAGTATTTACTCACCTGCCTTGACTCGCATATGAACTTAGGTGACATCCTATTCTTAATCCATATGGTTTAATATGACTTCAGTCTAATAGTGTTATGGTATTAATAGTAAAATATTGTTAAAGTGCTAATAGTTAAATAGTGCGTAAATGAGCTTGTGGGTGCGACAGAGCCGCTCCGGTGTTCTGCCGTGTGCTGTAGGAGCGGCGCTGATGTTGTGTGTTCGTGCTGTGGCCGTAGCCTCTTATTGTAGTTTTACTGACGTTTATTGTAGTTTTGCTGACGTTGGGGCTTGGTGTGAGTGGTGTGTCCACCTTTTGCAGCTATAACAGCTTCAACTCTTCTGGGAAGGCTGTCGACAAGGTTTAGGAGTGTGTTTATGGGAATTTTTGACCACTCTTCCAGAAGTGCATTTGTGAGGTCACACACTGATGTTGGACAAGAAGGCCTGGCTCTCAGTCTCCACTCTAATTCATCCCAAAGGTGTTCTGTCGGGTTGAGGTCAGGACTCTGTGCAGGCCAGTCAAGTTCATCCACACCAAACTCTCTCATCCATGTCTTTATGGACCTTGCTTTGTGCACTGGTGCACAGTCATGTTGAAGAGGAAGGGACCATCTCCAAACTGTTCCCACAAAGTTGGGAGCATGGAATTGTCCAAAATCTCTTGGTATGCTGAAGCATTCAGAGTTCCTTTCACTGGAACTAAGGGGCCAACCCCAGCTCCTGAAAAACAATAACGGCCAGTGGTGGCGTGCTTTACACCACTGCATCCGACGCTTTGCATTGCACTTGGTGATGTATGGCTTGGATGCAGCTGCTCAGCCATGGAAAGCCATTCCATGAAGCTCTCTACGTACTGTTCTTGAGCTAATCTGAAGGCCACATGAAGTTTGGAAGTCTGTAGCGATTGACTCTGCTAAACCTCTGTGCACTATGCACCTCAGCTGACCCTGCCCCGTCAGTTTACGTGGCCTACCACTTCATGGCTGAGTTGCTGTTGTTCCTAATTGCTTCTACTTTGTTATAATACCACAGACGGTTGACTGTGGAATATTTAGGAGCAAGGGAATTGGGAATTTTGGGAATTTTAATCTTGTTGACGATAACTGGCTGCTTCTAAAAGTTCAAATCAGAGAGTGGAGATTAATAGACAGAAGCTTACACTGAAATAACTCCCTTTGTATGGACTATGTTATCAGTGGCAGACTCTAGCTGTCAGCAGCAGAGTTTTGGCTGTGAGTGCTCAGTACACAGAGAGACTAGAGGGTGGAGGCAGTCTCTGGGGTCAGTCCAGGTCGAGCGGCAGTGCTCTCCACACAAGTGTTTGCTGTGACATGTGGGGACTTGATCACAGCGCAGCAGGTCACACCTCTCACCCCCGTCTTCATAAAGCTCAGCTTTTCAGTTCAGCTTTTAGTTCAGCTCATCACTTAGAATAATTGCCTCTCACTCGTGAACCTGGCATTCCTCTCGTCTCTCTCCTTTGGCATTTACCTGTTCTTTAATTTGCTTTGTTTGACTTGTTTTTTGATTGAACTTTTTATAGACTTTTTTTTTTTTAAGGGAAACCATTTCAGGTACAAATTGTGTAAATAAACTGAGTCCGTTATTGGAGTAACAGTAACTTAGCATGTTGATACATTTGAACTTTCCTTTTGTATTATTCAGGATACTACCTTTAACATAATACATTTGTATGGTGTGGTTTTATCTTGTTCATCCACAACATTACATTGTTTTACATTCCACAAGTTTCTAGCAAATTGGTGAAAATGCTCATTTAATGTACTCAGAAAAAAGTAACATTTAATGTTATGGATATGTTATTAGCTAGTCTACTTAGCTCACCTAAGATCATACATAATTCATTCAACTAGTAAAACTGTGACATGATTTTGTGAGTTTTGAATGTTTGTTTGTTTTGTATTCAGATGGAGCCAGTGCGCAAAGCCCTGGTGGGCCCCAGCTTGGCTCTGAGCTCGCCCCTGAAGAGGAGGCACAGCTTGTGCAGAGTGTGCAGACTGAAGTTCAACTCCGAGGTGGGCGGGGCATCACACTCTCACACGCACCTTTAAAGACGATTAAAGAGACCTAACCTTGTGCTTAGTTGTTTTACTGGTCCTGTAAACTTGGAACAGGTAATGATTTGTTAGCACAATGTAATCATCATATTACCATCTACTATGGCCTCACCCAAATACTGAAAGACATTGCAGCAGCATGTCTGTTGTTTATCTCTCCAGGCGTGTCCCATCTTTTGTATTAGGTGAACTGTACTTAATTGTACTAAAGTTCAGCTGTAAAGTTACAAAGTTTATCATGATTTTGATATTAGATTCCTTATATTTACTCAATAAGAACGGAACAGAGGCTTAACGGATGTCCATTGTAAAGAGGTTTTTCAGTTCTTTTACAAAATGCACAAAAACCTGCATTTACTTAACATGTTGCAAACAGTCCCTATGAATGATGTTCCCTTAGATACACCTGCCATTATTATTCAGACAATTCCATTTGCTGTTTTGAAATTGGACCTTTGAGCTACTTTGTCCATGTATTTTCCCTTGTGGAACTTTTGTCTAAGTTTACGTCTAATTTTGCAATGGTGCTTGGTGTTCCTTTGACAAAATCCTTTAGGTTATAGACCTTCTGAATAAGATGCCTCAGTTATTTAGTCATTACTTAGTCATGTTGTTCACTAATCACACACCCCAGACCACGTTTGAAACTTATAACAGTCATATATAAATCCTAATATCTCATTTAACAGGTTTTCCATTGTTTTTACTAGTGCCAAGTTGGGACAGTCTTCATTGTTGATAATTTACATACCAAAACTTTTATTTCCAAATATTAACATTTCAAATATAAACAATTATACAAAACTGTGGGTTAGTTCAGGGCAATAGTTCAGTAACAGGTTTGTCTGTGTTTATGCTGATATTATATAAGCATTGCAGTTGTCTTCATATTATTATAATGCAGTCTTCAAAAGTGTGTCAACTTCTCTTCATCCAATACCTCCATGTGTATTCCCTGTTGTTTGCTCACAGGCACAGGCATCTTCTCATTACAGTGGCACCAGACATGCAAAGCGGATAAAAGCACTGGATACCCCTGACTCTAAGATTGGGACCGCTGAACCCGTCGCCAAGGAAACCGCATCCCAAATCTTACTGTCACCCTCCAGCTCCGACGCAGAATCAGGAGGTATGTGTATGTGACAAGGCATCACCGGCGTACATAGCTCAGACCTGCTTTTTCCAAGTCACGACTTTTAACTCTTTGAAGTGGTAAATCACCCGCTGCGCTACGTTTCGCCGTGCAGAGATTAAAGGAGAGAGCATTATCTTCTCGCCTGCTGATGTCTCTATTCACTGACCCCAATCATAGCCTTCTCAGGATCAAACACTTGGAATATATTCGGCTCTTGAGCACGCCGATGTGTGAGCATTATATTTAAGTTATTCGAGTATGCAGAAGGCAAAATATAACGTGCATGGGATTCACTTATTGAAACATCTGAAACCTGTGCCACTGCAATCAAGCTGTAGATGTAGATGTGTATGTTTAATGGCATACCAGAGAACATTTCAGACAAAGTTAACATCTCCATGGAGACAAGGAAGTAGAAGACCGTCCGCCAGAAAAGTTGCGCAGTGCTAATGGCTAGAAAAGTGTGGCATCTTCTTTGGGGCTGTCAGTTATTCTGCAGGTTTAGCCTTGTTTTATCTAGAGTCAAAGTTACTCTTCTTCATGGCCACCTTTCATTGTCCTCATTTAAGAACTGTTTAGGCCACATCTTACTTTTCCTAGTTTGGTCCTGGTTTTAGTCCAGTTTCCGTTTAACCCTGATGTAGACTTGGTATGAATAATAATAGTAATGCATCAGTTTTATATAGCGCTTTTCTGGACACTCAAAGATGCTTTACAGAGCATTATTCATTCACTCCACACTCAGTGGTGGTAAGATACTATTGTAGCCACAGCTGCCCTGGGGCAGACTGACAGAAGCGAGGCTGCCAGGCTAGTTTGGTCCTGTTATAAGCCTGGCTTAGTCCTAATTTTGCTGTGGTCTGTATATGTATGTGTACTCACATTTAGTCTTTTTTAATATATACTTTTGTCCTATTGTAGACCTGGTTTAGATTCTGGTTCCCAATATTTGGGGCGAAAAATGTAAAAGCCATTGGACTAAGTAGGGATGTCTGTATTGGATATTGGTTTCATGATAACTGTTCAGGAGATATCCTGGTTGGGCCTTTAATTAAAAGTAATAAGACTATTCACAGGCTGATTTTGGCCTAAAACATCTCTTTTTTTTTTTTAACTTTTATCTATATGAAGGGGTTCAGTAGTGATGTGAAGGATAAACAACAGTTGCTTGACATAATTGCACCGCTTGTGTAATAAGTTAACTGTGTTTTAAGGAAATGGTAAAACTTTCTGTCCCTACACAGGTATCTGTAAATATTGGATATCGGCAGATAGTTAAAGTCATAGTATTGATATCAGTATCAGAAGTGAAAAAAACTGGCTTAGTGCATCCCTATAGCTAAAGAACTGGGTAGTAATATTTTCAAAACTGCAGCTCAGTTTTCTGGTGTTCAAGTTAGCGCCGATTTTTCTGATAGAAAACAGCCAGGATAGATCACAGTTTGTTTTGACTACAAATTGGGATAGTGGCAAAACATTTGACAGGGTTGCCAAATGTTTTGCCTGGTTCAAGTTGAACACTGAGAGCTTTCCAATCTGCTTTTTCTCTGAGGGTGTGGGCGTTAGGCAATGCAAGTAATACATATACAGCTTTTATAACAAGAGACTGACAAATTGCAATTGACATGTCTCAATATTCCCACTCTTTCTGAGAAGGAAGGAGTGAGTTATCGTTTTCAGTCCAAAGTTGTAGTTCAATAAGTCTTGGTGAGTGCTCTCAGAGATAACTCCAATAAACAGCTCTCATCATTAGGAGCCGAGAAATCAATGGTAACAAACAGATGCCCACTCATACAGACAGAGATAAGCGCTGTTATTAGACACAAGAATCTTTAAATCAGCAGGGGCCTTTCCTAAAAACACTCACAAAAGATAATGCATTAGACTAGAGAATAGAAACTGGCTTTAAGTGCAGAAAAGGGAAAATTATGAAGTGATTCAACCAAGAAAACCATGTTCACTTCTGCATTCTTCATTCTGCTTTACAAATGTTGCACCACCAATCTGCAACAACAAGCTACCCGGGCTCTTTTGTATGTTGTGTGAGCAAATACAAGAGATATATTTTAGAAAACAATGGTCTCTATAGCCTAAACTTACTGTTAAGTGTATGAAAGCAACAATAATAAAAAATACACTTTGCCAAACGTATTAACTCACCCATCCAAATAATGGAAATCAGGTGTTCCAATCACTTACATGCCACAAGTGTATAAAATCAAGTACCTACTCATGCAGACTGTTTCTACAAACATTTGTGAAAGAATGGGTCGCTGTCAGGAGCTCACTGAATTCCAGCGTGGTACTGTGATAGGATGCCACCTGTGCAACAAGTCCAGTCGTAAAATTTCCTCACTCCAATATTCCAAATATTTAACTGTCAGTGGTATTATAACAAAGTGGAAGTGACTGGGAACGACAGCAACTCAGCCACAAAGTGGTAGGCCACGTAAACTGACGGGGCGGGGTTAGCAGATGCAACTTTCTGCAGAGTCAATCACTACAGACCTCCAAACTTCATGTGGCCTTCAGAATAGCTCAAGAACAGTGCATAGAGAGCTTCATGGATTGGGTTTCCATGGCCGAGCAGCTCCATCCAAACCATACATCACCAAGTGCAATGCAAAGCGTCAGATGCAGTGGTGTAAAGCAGACCGCAACTGGACTCTAGAGCAGTGGAGACGCGTTCTCTGGAGTGACAAATCGCGCTTCTCCATCTGGCAATCTAATGGATGAGTTTAGGTTTGGCAGCAGAACGGTACTTGTCTGACTGTATTGTGCCAAGTGTAAAGTTTGGTGGAGGGGGGATTATGGTGTGGGGTTGTTTTTCAGGAGCTGGGGTTGGCCCCTTAGTTCCAGTGAAAGGAACTCTAAATGCTTCAGCATACCAAGAGATTTTGGACAATTCCATGCTCCCAACTTTGTGGGAACAGTTTGGAGATGGCCCCTTCCTCTTCAACATGTCTGTGCACCAGTGCACAAAGGAAGGTCCATAAAGACATGGATGAGAGAGTTTGGTGTGGATGAACTTGATTGGCCTGACCTCAACCCGATAGAACACCTTTGGGATGAATTAGAGTGGAGACTGAGAGCCAGGCCTTCTTGTCCAACATCAGTGTGTGACCTCACAAATGCACTTCTGGAAGAGTGGTCAAAAATTCCCATAAACACACTCCTAAACCTTGTCGACAGCCTTCCCAGAAGAGCTGTTATAGCTGCAAAGGATGGACCGACGTCATATTAAACCCTATGGATTAAGAATGGGATGTCACTTAAGTTCATATGCGAGTCAAGGCAGGTGAGCAAATACTTTTGGCAATGTGTGTATGTGACTTTCTTGACAGTTTTTTTTTTTTTTAATCAGTGTATTTTAAATGATCTTAAAATTTAGATGTTTACAAGAACACAAGAAAATAAAATGTGCCTGCTTCTGTTAGATTTTATTACTTTTCAAGGGCATAATTGGAGTTCTGAGAATCGGTGCGTTCAAAACACAATGGTTCTCAGTGGCGATCCTACACTGATTTACTCCACGGGCCAGACCCCCCTCCTGGTGCTCTCCCCTATCTTTACTTATTAATTATACGTAAAGGTATTTTATGTAAAATGTATAAGATACAATTTTTTTTTATCTATTCACAATTTAGCATCTTTCCTATGTCTTTCTCCCAGAGCCCACATCCCCAGTCCCCTCCTCAAATGCAGCCCGCTCCAGCTGTGGCTCCACGGATATTTTAACCTCTAACCCCATACCACCACCTTGTCCTGGAGCAAAGGACAAGGAAGGTCAGAGAAATGAAGAACTGGATGCAGCCCTGGAGGACGAGACAGAGGAGGAGAAGGCCATACGTCTCCTTTACTGCTCGCTGTGTAAAGTAGCTGTCAACTCTGCCTCCCAGCTTCAGGCTCACAATAGCGGTAGATTTACAAACACTTATAATTCACAAAGAAATGTTAACTGCTTGTGCATGACTTGTGGTTTTGCTTAAGGCACAAAGCACAAGACAATGTTGGAGGCCAGGAGTGGTGACGGAGCCATCAAGTCCTTCCCAAGATCAGGGGTCAAGGCAAAGCTGGCCGCTGCATCCACAGAAGCTTTGACGGGACTGCAGAACAAAACTTTTCACTGTGAGATCTGCAATGTGCACGTCAACTCGGAAACCCAGCTCAAACAGGTGAGGAAGTAAGGCCGTTTTAATAATGCAAAAGAGAATTCAGTAAAGACTATTCCTTTGTTCAAATGTCAAGCAAGAATGAAGAGAATAATTTCAGCCATCAATCATATTTCAAGTTGGAAAAAATTGGATGTTGCCGGTAATGTTGTTTTGTGTTTGGTTTGACTATTAATTTTCATTAACCCAGTGAAAAGTGGTAGTGCATAATGATGAAATTATTGGCCATTGTGAAATAATGCCAAAAATTACTCCAGCTTTTTTCATTGTTAGCTTTAAGTATTTAAAGGTGTAGGTAGCTGTCTAAGGTGAACTGTACCGGGGGTCTTAAGCGGAGGAGCGGAGGGTGCTAGCTCCCAGAGGGGGGCCCACGCGGTACAGTATATTTCCAGTGATATGACTGAGCTGATGTGCTTCACAAAACAAAAACAAAGTGCTGGCAATAACTATTTTCGTGTTTATGTAAAGCACTTGTGTAACGATCAGAAATCTGTTATTTCCAGTGCATAATGCATCTAACAAAAAGCTGACGATAAACCTGAAGTAGTTTTGTGTTGGAAATGGAATGACTAAAGTCTTTTTGTGATTCACTGAAATCGGCTTTATAATTAAAAGTATCATTCAGGTACTATTTCGATTTTATTTATTAACAAAGTTATATATGGGTGACGTCAGTGTCTCATGGAGCAGAGACCTGCCCCTGGATCTGGAGCTGGGCCAGGAGCATGGAAAAAGCAGACCCGCTCCGAGGTGGCCCCAAGTGAAATAATGCAACATTCAAGGCAAATCAATAACATTTCCAAGGAGACCAACAGGTGACGGACCCTCCACCACAACAGTTACATAGTGCACCTTTTAAGAAAACCGAAAGTCTTCATATTTTCCATATTTTTATGCTTTGCTATACGTTGCTACCAGTCACACAGTTATTTGGCAGACTTGCGGAGGATTCCCTGCCTGATGCAAACAACCACATACTATGAAGCAATGTTAGGTAAAGTGTCTTGCTCAATGACACCCACTCCTTTATCATTATGTATGTAAGTGTATAACCACATTATCTCAAGGTGATAATCACATTCTCAGGGCTGCTATTTCTGAACCTGTTTATGGCACAGTTTGACACACGACATGAGAGCAACAAAATAAAAATGACATGGGCTGATTCACTCACAGTTAGGGGACTCAAAAGCATTAATATACCCATAGTCACTTTATCCACCAGGCATCAGCATTTGCAAATCAGACCCATGATTTTATACCAAATTACACCGCAAAGATCTCGCACCTGTCGCCGTAACGACCGAGTTCAACCTGCACATCCCTCAAGATAATGAGCTCAAAGCCACTGTAAGCTGGGCCTCTTTCTGAATATGGTGTTCCCGCTCGTGACGGGAATGCATACATCTCTCCATGTTTAAAAGTTAACTTTGACCAGGTGCTCATGAATATTTACAAGTTTGCTATCGCCTCGTGTGCACACCACCATCTGCTTGTGCCCGTCAATCAAATCAGAAAACATCTCCCAAACACGCCCACAAGCATTTTTGCAACCCTACAGAAAGATACATATTACAGCAAATATAAACTGTGTCTAATTCAAAATATAAACTTGTCTAATTTTCTCTTGTGATTATGTACATTTGATGTTGTCGCCCACTCACCAGCACATCAGCAGCAGGAGGCATAAAGACAGGGCGGCGGGTAAACCAGGCAAACCCAAATTCACCCCGTATCCTCCCAACCACAGGAACCAGCACAACTTTCAGACTGTGAGTAACCTGCAATCTCTCATCAAACACATACTTGGAAAGACAGATTCAATTCTCAACGGTCCAGTCCATGGTTTGTTAAGATATACTGTCTGGATTTTTGTTTTGGCAGTGGGCTAATAAACATGATTCATTTTTGCTAGACTTTGTTTTAGATCAAAACATTATGTAGGCCAATAATATTTAATACATATGTGGGATAGCTAAAATCAATATTGTTAAAATGCATCCATCCATTTTTTCTAGTAGAGCCGCTGTTCCTCCATGTAGAGAGTAGGCTGGGCGCTCCTCACCCTCTAAGGGAGCACCCAGCCACTCTGCGGAGGAAACTCATTTCGGCCACTTGTATCCGCGATCTTGTCTTTTCGGTCATTACCCAAAGCTCATGAGCATAGGTGAGGGTAGGAACGTAGATTGACCGGTAAATCGAGAGTTTTGCCTTTCGGCTCAGCTCCCTCTTCACCACAATGGTTCAATACAGTGACCACATCACTGCTGACGCTGCACCGATCTGCCTGTCAATCTCGCGGTCCATCCTCCCCTCACTCGTGAACAAGACCCCGAGATATTTGAACTCCTCCACTTGAGGCAAGGATTCTCCATCCACCTGAAGAGGGCAAGCCACCGTTTTCCGGTCAAAAACCATGGCCTCGGGTTTGGAGGAGCTGATCCTCATCCCAGCCGCTTCACACTCGGCTGCAAACCGCCCCAGTGCACGTTGGAGGTCCCGGTCCGATGAAGCTATCAGGAAAACATCATCTGCAAACAGCAGAGATGAGATCCTGTGGTCCCCAAACCGGACCCCCTCCGGCCCCTGACTGCGCCTAGAAATTCTGTCCATAAATAAAATGAACAGAACCAATGAAAATGAACAGCCGTGGCGGAGTCCAACATGCACCGGGATCTGGCCCGACTTACTGCTGGCAATGTGAACACAGCTCCTGCTCCGGTCATACAGGGACCGGACAGCCTTTAGTAAAGAGCCCCGGACCCCATACTCCCAGAGCACTCCCCACAGGAGCCCATGAGGGACACGGTCGAATGCCTTCTCCAGATCCACAAAGCACATATGGCCTTGTTGGGCAAACTCCCATGAACCCTCGAGCACCCGGTGGAGAGTATAGAGCTGGTCCATTGTTCCCCAGCCGGGACAAAAACCACACTGCTTCTCCTGAATCTGAGGTACGACCACTGGTCGGGTTCTCCTCTCCAGTACCCTGGAATAGACCTTACCGGGGAGGCTGAGGAGTGTGAGTCACCTGTAGTTGGAACACACCCTCCGGTCCCCCTTCTTAAACAGAGGGACCACCAGACCGGTCTGTTAAAATGCAGATTACATTGAGTTCTTAAAAAGCCCATATTACCCTATTTTCTGATATATGTTATAATGTTGTTTCCTCATCACAAACAAACTTGGAGTTGTGTTTTCACACATGTTTAACACACAAACCCTGCACTCAGGCTGAGTTCTTCTCTCAAACTAACAACACTCTGTTCCACTATGTGATGTCATGCGGTAATACAGGAAATGCTCCACTGTGTTTTTAAACTCCATACACCTTCACTAGAATCATATGAATAAGTTCAGACCTGGAATCGCCAATCCCTGCACAACAAAAGGTAGCTGTTAATTTGAAAACTACCACTGCGTAACATCACAAGGTGGAACAGAGCATTTTGAGTTTGGCGTTGTAGACAGAATAACCCACGATTACTCAAACATGTGTGAATGAAACAAAACACAACTTTGGTATGTTTTTGAGGAGGAATCAGTATTTTAACATGGCTTAAAACTCAAAAGAATACATTTGTGTAACAAATGACTGTCTGACCCATCTGGTAAAATCACATCCCATGCTAGAATCTGAAAAACACAAATAAAAGGTTGGTGTGTGTTTTGTATTCAGCTCCGGGCATTATGTTATGTTCTGGTCATTTCAAGACAGGTCCAGTGCCTTCACAGATGTTAGGCTGTTCTGTCTGTTACATGCTTTCACACATCATTTTTCAGGAAAGCAGAAACAGAACCAAGATTCCTGTCACATATTTGCTGAGACAGATGCAATCCCCAAAGGTCTATTCCAACAGTGGATTAAAATACTTGGGCCAAATGGCTTTCAGTGCTTTATCTTCACTGTCCTGCACTGAACTTTAAATATAAGGCAGACTCTGTTGGAAAACATAACACAAGAATTTTGCTGTGCTGTGCTAAACAAAAATCCCAAGTAGTACCAAATATAGATTTTTTGTGTATTAAACGTGGCTGTAAGACCACTTTCCACTCGATATAATTAATTGTGTTCAAATTGTTTATATCAGATGTTAATATAATAAACTTGTTATTTTCCCATTAGATTCAATTGGCGCTGAGAAAGAACCAGGACTTGACCAAGCCCCTGATGTCCTGTCTCCTCCAGCGGCAGATCTCGGTCGCAGCTGCCATGGCGACCACGATGCGCCCCTTCCCTCTACGTCCCACTACAAACTCTACCCCTGCGCTGTTCCAGACCCCAGCCCTCCCCCACCAGGCGGTCCTGCATCCTCCTCCGCCACCTGGGCCCATGTGCTCCACACACGGGCCCGTCCTCTTTGCTCCATTCTGACACAAGCCATAGACCCCGTATCACTGGACTGGACTGACTGAAAAAAAAATACACAGGTCTAGTCATCATATAGATTCTATAAATCACTGGTGCAGCTAACTGACAGAGTATGCAAGAACAAGAACACTTGAGCTATAAATTCCATAAGTCCCTAAAATGAATCGGAAATGTGTGAAGTAAGTAAAGAGTTTATAGTACAATCATAGACTGTATATAGAAATGGACATAAGCTGCTAGCCTCCACGTTCTTAATAGGAAGTGCACATAGGGACGCTTCCGGCTCCACTGACTCTTAAAATGCTCGTATTAACTCACTCTACATGATCCTGGTGTTTTTATTTCGCTATTTTGTATGTGAATAAATTCTTATTCCTAATATGCAACTCTGCTCCAAATTCACCCCTATAACTGCTAGCCTTACGAGCTTATTTTGACTGGAGCTAAACGCTATGGGTGACGTCACACTCTCTAGTCCACTTCTTAATATAGTCTATGGGTACAACAGACATAAAAAGCAAGCAAACTAGAGGACATTAAAGTTTTATTGTCAACATTTCAGTTTCAGCGTTATTTTTTTTCAATGCTAAGTTTTTGGGGTTTTTTTCCAATAAAAATAAATTTACTTCTGAAAGAATGTTAGCAACATGAGTAGTTACATACAATACAGTACTGATGTTAGGATTTCTGGGTTTGTCTGTTACACAGAAAGACTTGATCCTGTGGTTTAGGTTTTCCATGAACATATTGTATGGATTCTTAAAAAGTCATAGTCAAATCATTAGACAGGGCTGGCCGTTTTCTTTGGTGGAGCTACTTAAGTTTCTTTTGTTGCTTGCGGAGTGATGCTGTCACTTAATGAAAATGTAGACCAGAGTTCAGGTGGGTGATTAGCATTGATTTCTTTATGAATATATTACCTGTTGTTTAGTTGGCCATTTCTGATTTCACAAAAGTGCGTAGGCTCCACTAAACTAAAGCAACTTCTGTTTTTGCTGAAAATGAGGCAAGGTCACTGAAGTGCAGCCCAAAACATATTTGATTGTTTCCTCATAAAAAATTCATAAAAGAGCTACTGTTTAGTAAAGTGGGTCCCAGATGTCTATCATTTCATAAGTTAAGTTTAAGTGCTGATGTCTTTACCTGTGTATTTTTATTATTTTATTATTTCTCTGCATATGACTATCAACAGAGCATGGCTGATTCAAGATGTTTATTTTACAATAAAATGCTGTGTTAAAAGTATATATATATTCTATAAACATTTAAATAAATATGCAATACACTGAGGTGGGTCCCCTTTTAATTATGGTTCAGTTTATTTAAAGTTCATAAGTTTGATTGTTGAACCTTTTCTGCTGCTCAGCCAAAAGACATCAGCATCTGTCTGGGTTAATCCTATTTCCATCCTCCTTCTGAAACAGCACACAGATAATACGGTGTATTTTCCCTTAGAAACCAAGCCATGTCTGTGTACAGTTTGATGCCTTTACTATTTATGACTTTCACGGATTATCTGTTACCTGCATCTTTTCCAGACAGAAACTAGAACAACATGTATTTCTCATATACACCAAAGATTGTTAAAGGTGCACTATAGCTTTTCTCACCTGCTATGTTTTTGCATTGTGCATTAAGTCAATTACAGATGTTTTATTGCAAAAAATGCCTTAAAAACATACATTCTTACCAAGAGCGGGATTGCCTCTCCACAGATCTGACATGTAACTTACCTTGACCACTGTGGACCATCCAAGCAAAACAATAACCTCTCTGTGGAAATAAGAAACCGGCGTAATCTCAACCAGAATTCCATAGTTACAAGTTACATAGTGCACCTTTAAAGACAAACTTTACATGACTCCTTTCTTTGAACATGTTTGAATAAAACAAATGTACATAAACAGTACATATTTGTTGAGAGCCTCTACTCCTACAATGATTGTAGTTTTGATCTTTCCATGACCTCTTCATCTCTGCTGCTCTCTCATCAATGCCCTGACACTAAACTGGATTCATTAGTTGGATTTTTTGGTCTTCATGCCACTGCTTCAGAGTAAATATTTCCAGTAACCAATAGAGTAACCTATTACCAATCAATCTCCACACGCTGATTCTCCCCTTGTCACAGCTGTCTTTATTATTATTATTACGAATGAGGCGTTGATTGTGAACATCTGTGTGGGACGTCCTGTCTTATACAGTGTGTCAGGGTCCAGGCCTCCCTCTGAGGGGCTTTTTCCACAGTTACATCGACACTGATAAATAGACACTATCTTTCAAAACTCTTTCCACCAATAATGTAGTGTTCTCTTTTTCTGGACAGGGAGCAAATCCAATGCAGTATGTTCACAAAAGCAGGACACTGTAATGATAATTATTCTTTACTTATTTCAACCCACTGATCAAATCTTAACATGAAACAAAAGGCTGTCTTGGAAAAAGCCCAAATCAAACCATTAGCACCCTTGACTTGTCAGTGTTCAATCAAATGTGAAAATAACCTTGCTACTGAAGTGCAGTGTATTCTGTGTTTTCAAAAGCCTTTGAGCAATGCCCACAAGAGGCTTTTACAACTTCACAATGTGGATTCAAAATAACTTTAAATTTAGTCTTAATGGTTTATAAATGTTGATTTTGGATGTAAGGAGTCATTTTATAAAGTACACCCTATAGAATAAGCATTGCTTTCCTATCTTTTATTATTTATTTTGGATATGTCATAAGATTTTGATGTTTTTTTTCACCCTTCAAGGCACTTGGTGTAATGACCATTAGTTTCCATTAATTTCCTATTATCATTATTATTATTTTTTTAAAAACCCAAATTAAAGGGGCATTATGTAACTTTTCTGGCAGAGAGTCTGTCAAATGCTCTTCTCTATGGAGATGTTGCTTGCTTTGTCTGGAATGTTGCACAGTATAGGATTAAACCTTTCTATCTTCATGGACCAAACCAAGTTACAGGTCAGATCTGTGGATAGGCAAGCCCGCTGAGAATCAGAATGCCTATTTTTTGTTTTTGAGCCATAAAACCATCTGTAATTGAATAAATTTAAGGTAGATCTGTTTAATGTTATACTGTGGAACATTCCAGAGCAATGACATATCCATAGAAACAAGCAGGTGACCGACCCCCATCCAAAAAGTTACACAATGCACCTTTAAGCTGCCATAGTCTATGTAGGTTCAATGGAGAGAGCATTTACCCCTGATCTGGAAGCTGTGTGCTCCTAACTTTGCATAGACGCAAATGGCGTCTATATCCACAGCATGTTTTGGTTTCCCTCCCACAGACAGGGCTTGTTGTTTGAGAGTGCAGCGGTTCAGTGAAGACAAAGATGGGTGGGCACAGCAAGCGGCACACTGCTATAAACAACAGCTGTGCCGGAAGCCCAAGTTAAAAGTTCAAATTGTGGTCCATCATTTCCAGCTCCCCCTGTGCTCTGCTCAAAAAGCTGTGGAGATTTTGTCTGTTCTGTAAAAGGCTCAATGGGGCGTTTAAGTGCAGCACGTAAAGCACAAAGAAGAACTACAAGCCCCACCGAGAGGCAATTTCAGAGGCAACTCTAGCGCTGCTGTCATCCCTGCTAAAGTGTGAAGCCCAGTGCTTTCTAACGACTAGTATCAGGACTAGCTTTAACTTCAACCCTGCTATGTTTACATGCACCTCAGAAATCTGATCATTATCTGATTTCTAGAGTTATCAGATTATTGAAATGTTAATGTAAACAGTTGCATGTGATGCGAGTAATTCAGATGTTTTTTAGTTCATATCTGCGCAGCATAAGGAAAATTATTAAAAAAACAAAATTCAAAGACAAAAATTAAATATAAAATATTAAAGAGTGAAAGTTATTTTAAAATGTATTTTGCCTTCCAAATACAAAACAGATGCTCTAAAAATCCACCAGTTATGCTTTTGATTATTAGCTTTGTATTGTGCATATAAACACACAACAAATCACATCTAATTATTGGGTTATCTGTATTATTCTAGTTATCACATTTTACTGACCATGTAAGGTACCCACTGTTTCTTCCTTGAATCTAGTTGTTGTGTCAACTCATTCATTTTTATGCTTCTAACATAACTTTTGAGAACCTATGATAATGCTTATAATATTTTGGTTGATTGGTTCAGACATTTCAATACACTTTGATCAGTGAGAACTCGTTTTGCTGTTTTACTGCTGCAATTACACCAATCAAGGCAATGGAAGTCTAAATATAGCTTTCTTTAATTAGACGATTTGCATTTGGATAATGTAGGTCAGTGAGGGCACCAGAGACACTTTCTCACACTACTTAATCAGACAAGACATTTCTGATTAGAAGAAGAATGTACCACAGTACCTCTACACAGAATAGGAACTGCTCTCTCATGCTCCTTCATTGAAACTTTGGATAGTTACTCTGCCAGTGGTATGATTTCATAAAGGTACATTATGGCACCAAACACATACAATTTTCCAAATTAAAAAGTGGTATTGTGTAAGACTTTGGCTCACTGGGGACAAGGGCAGATTTTAGCTAATACTTTTCATTGGAAGGGAAGACAGATCTGGTGTGGATGTCTAAAATAGAGATGGGTTAAAGAAGTTATCAATATTACATTTGATGGAAACTGCAACAGTGAAAAACTATTTCACTACATATTGAAATATGTATTACATATTACATATTCATCTTTATATAAGCCCTTCAATACATTTTAACACAATGCAGGAAGTGACACAGATGTTAAAAATGAGTCTATTTAGAAGCACCAGATGGTGAGCTTAATATGAAAGCATTTATTCCCAAAATGTCAGCCCAGCGTGAGGCAAAATACACAATTGCTGTTATGTATCAAATTCAAAAATTCTTTCAATTCTGTGCAACACTGGGCACATTTAGACATGGTGAAGACAAAGAAAGATGTTTCATATAGACCTCTGCCAAGGCACTGGTCATGTCTCCTGTCAGCTGTGTTGTGCTGTCACATCTCTCAGCTGATTCCTATGCAACGAAAAATCTTTGGACACATTAGAATAATGCAGCAGACTGAACTTAACAGTATTTTGTACTATTATTATTAACTGCTAACCCCACCCTTAATATAATGCCAGTTGCTTTATTGGCACTTATTTAGCTATACAGGTGCGCCATATGAGGTGCTCCTTACACTTCCTTTGCCATTTCGCTTGATTTGGAGATAATCTATATGCCATGTTTAATAGTAGTTCAAATTACTAGTGTAACACTGGTTAGTCCATTTCTACGTCTGTGTTTTAAAATGGCTCTTTCATCTGTAATGCAATGAAGACATGACTAATCTGCTTCCACACCACACCGTAACACCTCTCAGTGGATGATTTTAGAGGAATGATAGCCTGATAAAGAACTGATCTTATGATTGAAACAGTGAGTCACTGTGTGAAACTGTAACTCACTTAAAACATGAATTCACACCCCGACCTATTCTTCGGAGTGCACGTCTGTTGTGTAGACAAAAAAATATATAAAAATTTTATATTGTTTTAGGTCTAATTTCAGCACTGGCTAGTCTTCTTATTCCAGTTAATACTGGTGAGTAATAACTACTAACTCATATGTTTCTTCCATTTAGAAAATAAGTTGTTTACTACTGCCCTCTAGCGAAAGCTACAAGTAATGTATGCGGAAATGACGCACTTCTGTTTCCACCAATCATCGGCCGCGTCCCACTATTCGAACGTCAACTGACTGAGGGAGGCGGATGAGCTCCCCCTAAATACTTTTGTTTTGGTCTTTAAAAACGGTTTTAATACCTCTACCATCGGGCTTGCAACAGCGTAAGTGAGTGGCATTAGTAATTCAACAATAAGCTCTATAAACTGTTTAATTTAGGGGTCCGTTATAAATGTTGTGTAGCGCCCAGCGTGTAGCGGTTAGGTTAACATGATAGTCTAGCATGTTCTTGACTGCTATTAAGAGCAGACTGTGGATATATTTGATGATTTTAGTCTGTCACAGATTCAGAGACATGGCAAAAGAACGGGCGAAGAAAAAGTCATTCCAGGAAAGTCTGGAAGAAATAAAAGATAAAATGAAGGACAAGAGGACCAAACGCTTAGCCAGCGTCTCAGCCCCAAACCGAGGACGATCACGAATGATTACCAAATGCAATGGTAAGGCCAAACACTGCATCTTTAGGGTTATACACAAAAGATGTCCTTGTATGGTGTGAAAGTACTCCTGCAGAATTGTGACTATGCGACAAAAAGGTAGACTCGCCATGCCTGCTTTTCCACAGGTACCAGCTCAACAAATACAATTCTGATAGGAGTCCAACAGAACAACAAAGCGCTGGCGGTGGCATTGCAGGCAGAGAAAGAGAGGGTGAGGCAGGCCAATGCTGTGATTCTGCAGCTGAAGAGGGAACAGCAGGCTCTGTTTCTCCACTTGCTGCTGCTCAAGAAGAAACTCAAAGATCAGGAGGCTCTGGCGGCAAACTCCTCAGGGGTACTGTAGAACTCAAAGATTAACTGTGATTATTATGTAATGATGTCAAAGGAATTCATTAGGTCACACAGCATTTTTGTTCTTCATAGAACTCTTTGAACAACATTGTTTCAACCACAACAGAATCACAGAGGTGACTTCTTTAGACACAATTTTAATTACAGATAACTGTCTTCATAACCTACTTTATTGTGACAATCTTAATTTTGATCCCTTTAACTAACAGGAAGAAACATAATAATAAGAGCGTTGTTGAGACTCCTCCACAAAAAGGCTCCCCTCTATGCCAAGGTACACCTATTTACAAAGTTCTTGCTTTAATATATTTACATAGTCTTGCTTTAAAAAGATGTTTTTTAACATCATACATTATTTTTATCTTCTCTTAAAAAAAAACAAGAAGATAAACCAGTCAAGCTGCCGCCGACCGTGGGTGTCAGACGTCGTCAGACAGACAGAAGTAGCAGCAGCAGGAGACGTTCTGACCACCTGCAGGAACACAACATGGGGAGAGAGGACCCCGGGGCTGGTTTAGAGACCCTACCAGCCAGTCCCATTTGCAGTGATGATACAAACCACAAACAAACACATCATTCTGAAGAGCCAGTGATAGAGGAGCCTGATGAAGAGTTTCAGCACTCAACACCTGAACCTGCTCCAGCCAAAAGCACCAAGCAACCACAACCTGGCAGGAAACAGCAGGCCAGAACCAAAGCAGAGGTAAAGAAACCAGATCGGGGGCGTAAAGTGGAGCGAGGTCCTTTGAAGAAACCGTGGGAAAATCTCAAACCAAGAGCCCGCTCCAAGAGTCGGGACCGCTCTGCCACTCGCTCCAAAACTGCACCTGCACCACAAAACAAGCTCAATACTTCACTGGGATTCAATGACACGTTTGACTTTGACTGTGAGGAAGCGGTCCATGTTACCCCCTTTAAAGCAAAAACAGAAGACGAAGAGCCAGAAACAGCTGTTTGTAAAGAACCACCTGAAGAGTCACCTGTTGTGTCCAGAGGGAAGGATTCACTATCACCACCTTCTTCTGAATCTGAGGACAGTCTGTATGTCCCACAGAAAAGCAAGAAAAAACAGGCTTCACCTGAAAACATCAAGGTCATGAACACACGCAGAGGCAGACATTCAAAAAGAGTGAACAATGAAAATGTCCCTCCACATAAGGAGTTTAGTGGTGAGATCTGGTTTGCTCTGAACAGCAGCATTGTACAGCAGTTGGGATAAACAATTCTCAATACTTTACTTTTCTAGTTTTCAGAGATGAGGACTCGAGCCCCAAGGTTGAGAGGTCTAATAAAAAGGAAATGCAAGAATGGAAATCTCCTGAGCAAGAAACAGTTTATGAAGGAAATCAAACAGGTAAATTGGATTCAATTATTGTATATTATTTAAAAGAAAATCTGCCATAAAAAGACCAGCCATTTAAACTACACACAACACTAAATGGACTGTGCTTATCATGGTTCCACTTTTTTCTACTCTTTAGATCCCCATGAAGCAGACCTCGAGGAGCGCTGCCTTCCCCCAGTCAGCCCATTGGTTGAAGCTGAAATTAAGAGAATTGATGATGTGCTTTCAACTTTTGGAGAATCTTCTAATGACAACTCTCCACTCCTAGCCGATCAAATGCCACAGAGAGCAAAGTCATGCAAGAAACGTGAGTCCCTTTAATTCTTTCAGCTTTAAGATCTCTTCTTGTTTTCTCAGTCATCCACTGCTCTGCACGCTGTTCACTTTCTGATTCACTTGAGTCATAAATGTACTGCACATATTCTTCACATATTCTTCACATCTCCACAGGTGGGCTTATTGTGAGGCCTGCGGGGCGGGGCTTGAGTCTGTGTGATGTGACCAATCTGTCCCCTGCAGCCTGGAAGTTCCAGCGTGGGGGGTCCCGCCTCTCGGAAGTCCACTGTTCCACTCCAGCTCAGGGCCCAGCTCGCAAACGCCGCTGCACCATGACCGTGGACTACAAGGAGCCCTCCCTCAGCGCGTGAGTCCAGCTTTTGTACTACTGTTTCAACAACCATTAAAAACTCAACTGGTGTCTGTGTTCTCAGGAAACTACGGCGAGGAGATAAATTCACAGATGTGGAGTTCCTACGTTCACCTATTTTTAAGCAGAAGTCTGGAAGAAGGTCCGTTCAAAAATCAAGAAGCTCCATGAAAATGCAGCAGCCTTTTGGAAAATATAATGAGTCATTTGTTGGCTGTCGATAAAAGCAGCTACTACCTCCATGGACTGTAGTTTTAGCATCACCTGTTTTAATATTTTAATTTCAATTTCTAATGTGACAACTCTTTATAAAGTGTATCATTACATTTATTTGATGGTGTGCATTTGTCATTGTTTTTCAATGCTGATATTATGAGATCCTGTTGGTCAGAGACATGTAATATAAATGAAGTTTTGATTGACAATAAATAAGTGGTTTTAAGTGTATTGCTGAATTTATCATATATAGTCTTTTGAATAATCACTCATTCATAAAAGCTATTTTCATTTGATTCTATAAAAAGGGCACACATAGCTGCACATGTGTTTTATTTAGTCTACAAAATAGGCTAACACTATGCCAGTAAAACCAGTTGTACAAAGAGGATGAAATATTTTTCCCCAACAAAAACATTCTAAATGTCTTTCAAAAGTACAAACAGATTTTGTCCTTATTATAAAACAGCAAAACTACATCGTAATCCACAATGTATAAAGTTTTTAATCTCCTGCAGAACAGAATACAGAAAAATAAATTAAAACCTTGTTAAGCATAGTTAAATTACAGCACATAAATAATAAACTTTAGTTTATTAAATTAGCATTTAGTCAATAGTGATTAGTTTGAATAACAAATTTTTGCTAAAAAAAAAGATTTACATTAACTAATACTTGAAAAAATAAAAGTGCTTTAATATGCAAATTGCATGCTGTTTACTGAGAAGAATAACTTTAAAATCTGAAACTAAAAATATATAATATACACCTTTCAAATATACAAGGGAATATTCTTTTCTGTTGATAAAATTTGTACAAATTTAAAATATGTATCTCTTCTTTTTGGCAGGATGAACTCACCATACATAAACATGCTCTTTTTGCCACTTGTACGTACATAAACAAGACGTCCCAACCAGGCCAGCTGTGTTTGAACACAGAGACAGTTCTAGACGGGCTCGTGACATTTATCCTGAGTCAACTGAGACTTTTATAAAGGGCTGGAGACTGAACTACTTAAGCAAAATTATTATTACCAGCGTTTCCAATACTGTAAAAATGAGTTTGATATGAAACTAGAAACATCTTCATTGACATCTACAGTCTGCTGGTCATCTGGGAGGCCTTATCTTTATAGCCAGTTTAAGCAACTTCAACCTCCTAAGACTTGATTTCAAGCTTATGTTCCATTATAAAACATGCTACTTCTCAATGAGTCCTGCCTCTTTGATCTTTGTGTAGAAGAATTTCTCTAGTAAGTTGGCACACTTGTAGTACTCGCTCTCTGGGGGGTTGTACTCTCGACAGTTGGTGAAGATCCGCTGCATGTCCGCCATGAACAACTTGCGCGTAGTGTAGTATCTGCTTTTTAAGCGCTCGCTCATAGTTTTGAGATCTGTGAGAAGAGGTAGAAGAGGTTAGGTTCACAAAGCATCACAACATTCTGAACTGTTGGAAAAGACTCCTTGAGTTGGAGGGCACAATTTTATGAAGAATTCGCCTTTAAATTGTCACCTTGCACATGATCCGGCCTGCTTTATAACTAATATCTCTGTAAATACCGGGCCTATTCACATGAAACAAAAACTTAGTAAAGTTCAATGTCTTCTCTGTCAGTGAAAAGTCAACTATGGTGATTTTTGATCAAACGCACAATAGGACACACGTTAGGTTTGCATACGTCTTGGGCACATTGCATTCTTCACACAATCACCACATCAAAATTTGGACTAGGACTAAACCCAGAACTGAACTAGACCAGGACTAACCAATAACTAAAACAGGACCCTGGAAAACCTGGACCATAGTTATCAAAAATAGGTTTTCATTTAACCTATTTTCATTTTAACCCATATCATTTTTGTCCCCATAAGAGGCAGGTCATCATGAATCGAGTGTGTGTACAGATTTTTAGCCCCTACCATATGATAAATACCCACACACCCTTGCACATTTCTTACAGTTATTTTACATGTTGCCATTATGCTGGGATCTGTGTGCAAAAGTCAGTTAAATCCTAAAATTAACTTCATAACAGGATCATTCAGTTCTTTTTCAGGAGAAGGGCTCCGGCACTCTCACATACCCATAGGAAAGCGTATGACTTGATAATACCCCGGTGCCTCTGTTTTCTTCACAGGCTCCATGAAAGGCCAGGCATTTTGGTGACTCTGGGGAGGTAAAACAAACCTGTAAGAACTAAAGGGAAATACTTAATGAACAGAAAATCTCTTGTTATTATCAGACCTTTACATGCTGGAGGATAGTCTTTAGTGTGCTGTACAGTTGATCCGGGTCCTTCAGTTCCTTCCTAAGTCAAACAAGAACATTTGTAAATCTTGTCTCGGGAGTTGCTTAATAGATTAGGACAAAAGTAAAACTAACCCTTTTCCAAATGACTTCCATCCACTGTCACCTGTTCAACAAAATTAAAGTATAAAATCTAGATTTCTTCATCTATTTTCAAGAGAAATATAGAATTGAATAATGATTCTTACGTATGCCAGGAATGCTTTCAATGGGAATTTGTCGAACTCCTTCCTTAAAACAGGAAAGTCCTGGGTACACTTTTCTGATCTGGGCCTGTTTCCTTTCAATCAGCTTCTTAATTATCTGAGAACACAGAAGTTTGATATTCATGCAATGGCTTTTATATGTATATTGTTAATAGAAAAACATACCTCTTTTTGCTTTTTAATAATGACAGAAAACTCTGTATAAGGGATGCTGGGGTTAAGCTCACAACCCATTAAAGTGGCACCCTCATAGTCTTTGATATAGCCCACGTACTTGGCTTTAGGGACCTTTATGTCTTTTGAGAAACCCTAAATAAATGAGAGACAGAGAAAAAGAAAAAATCTAATAGAATGAACATTTATGTGATTCTATCGTCTGCTTTTTTTGGGGGTTTTGATCGATATAGGAAATGTCTAATTTACAGAAGTAATTTGAAGGTCATTTTAAGTTATATTTTCTAATTGTTATTGTCAGTTATATAGCAGCACTTTGCATTTTCACCCTGAAGCAATTCTTGACTGGTCTTAGCCACAAACTTCATTAGAGGAAATAACTGGCTCACTAAGTAGATTTTCTGCATGACACAAGTGACACAACTAACCACTTCAGCAAAGCCCTGTGGCAGCAAAAAAAACATTTAACTATTAACATGACTAAGCGAGAAATCGCAAATGCCTTTAAAAAAACATGATTGAAATTATTGAAAAACAAGGTAGTTCAGGAAATCAATGAATTCTAATATACCTGTTTTTTGAAATAGCCAATGGCATATTCATCAGCATAAGTGAGGAAGTTGAGGATTTCGTGCTTGATGTGATATTCTTTTAAATGGTTCATCAAATGGGTCCCGTATCCCTAAAAGACCAAGAGTAATCATTCATTGGAGCCATTTAATTAAAATAACTATTAAAAAACATCACCAGAACCAGAACCAATCTCTTACTTTGACTTGTTCATTGGATGTGACGGCACAGAAGACGATTTCTGTAAAACCTTGTGAGGGAAACATCCGGAAGCAGATCCCACCGATGACCCGGCCATCTTTAATTAAGGACAACGTTTTGTGCTTTCTGTCCAAACACAGTAAACAGAGTAAACAGTCACGATGAGATAAAACTCCTGGGTGTGTGCCAAACCCTCCACTCACGGGTCAAAGACGAGCCGTGTGATGTACTCCTTGGGCATTCGAGGCAACTGGTGGGAGAACACGTTCTGCAGACCCACCAGCCACATCAGAATCCTCTTGTTGGGTTTTTGGTTCAGTGAGTTCCCAATGACGTGGAACTCAATCACGCCGCGACGCTCCTCCAGACGGGCCGCCTCATCTCGCGCCGAATGAGCAGAGAGTAAAGTGTTCTAGAACAGAGAACACACACTTTTAGCACTTCACCTGTCGCTGGTAAATTTTGAAGGCATCATTGATATTCTGAAGGCTAAATGAGACTGTCTGTCCCTTGGTTACCTCAGGAACAGCAGCAGGGTCAGTGATGGTTGCCATGACTTCACTGATTAGCTCTGTGGGGATGTCTCCCATCACTCTCGGTCTTTTGTTTTCCTCGTGAATAAGTGGCTCTGATGCTTTGCGTTTTTCCCCAACTGTAAAAAATAACACAAGAAAATGCATAGGTGATTTTCCTTATCTATATTATGGTAATTATTTGATACATGGTCATTAAATAGCATTTTATGGTTAACAGTGGTTTTCAAGCATAATTTAGCAATTATTCTTTTGATTAAATGACTAGTTGTTTAGATCATGAAAGACTTAAATATGAAGAATATGGCCCAAATAAGGTTTAAGTGATGGTGCTTGTGTTTTTCATCAAAAACACATAATTGACATGTTTCCTGTGTAATTTTCTCTCACCACAGCATATTTTGTAGTCTATGTATAGAACAGATAACAGTTATTTGGTTACTAATATAGTTGATTATCTCAATAATCGATCAGTGATTAATGAACGTACTGAATTAGTTTCAGCCAAACACAAAAACAACATAAACAAACAGGCAACAATAATTAAAAGTAAACGCCGGGCAAATACTGAGGTTACACCATAAACAAATGGCAGCCACACTTGCCTTTATGGACACTGTATGCTTTGTGCTACTCTGTTACCTTCATTACATTCTTTGAAATTAAAGGCTTAAATTGATACCTGGGTTTGGCTCCAGAACAGATGCTGGCCTTCTGGCAGGACTCACACTGCCCCCCGTGGATGGATCTACTGAGACAGGGCTGGTGCTGTAGTACAGTGGTCTGGTGACTGGAGGCGCACTAATTACTATACAAATAGACATATACCTATTACACAATTTTAGGGATTGCATCAAGTTTAGAAAAGGGTGTGTGTCTATGGTTGTGTTTCAGACATGCTTGTGTGTGGAGCACCTGTGTGGACTGGTATCTGCCCTCCTGAAGCTCCGACCAGGAAATCTTGGCTCCAGATTGGAGAGTTGTGACTGTACACCTCCTCCTCCAGCATTGACAAGAACCTGAAAGCATACAGATCTATTTTTTAGGACTACATTCATATCATAGATATAGGGCAATTCTGACAAATGCCAATTTTGACAATACCTGTTGCTTTATTATGTCTGCCCGGACAGATTTACTATATATATATACTTCACTTAAAGAAGGACTAAATATTAAATCAACTTTTTTGTTACTGTGTAAGTGGTGTTTTAATAGCACTATCTACTGTCATGACTGGTAATATTCGTTTGAAAATTTGAGTGCAAATGAAATTAATTTGCTGCATTGTGGTCTGAAACTGTGTTTGCTGCTGTCATTGGTCAGTTAAAATTAGAATTGGAATAATGTACTTTTGATGAATTACACAGTCCTAGTGGGTGCTGCAGTTCTTACTTGGGGAAATGTGTAAGAATAAGAGTGCGTTTTTCTGGGGGGAGCTTGTCTTTCTCCTGTCGTGCCTGCTCCAGTAGCTGCTTCCTCATCACAGTGAACACCGAGCGCAACAGCGTCCGGCCAAAGATCTGCGTTGTCTCGTACCGGGGCAGACTGTCACAGAACTGAGGCACATTGCAGTAGCATAGCCATCTGAGCAGAGAGAGAGCAGTTATAACTGTGAAAATCCAGATAAAGCAGTCACATGGTTTTGGAAAGTGGATGTACCTGGTGTAGTTTGCTTTGTATCCTGCTGCGTCATCATTGGGAACCCGCTGACGCCTTTGGGATGGGGTCTCCAGCTGCCAGTAGTTGATTTGATTCAGGAACATCTTTGCCAGCTCCATGATAGTCTGACGCTCCTTAGAGGGAAGATGGCTGAATTTGTATTGGACAAAATTGTTAACTCCCTACAACATGAGAAGAGAGGTCAAAGGTTATCCTTCAGCACTGAGATGTAGCTTAAGTTTAGTTTCTATTACCTGCTCTATACTAGGCCTTTCAAATGGAGGACTCTCCTGTGCTTCCAACATAGGCTTTCCCATCAACAGGATGGATTTTCTAAGCAACTGAAATATCAAAAAATGTAAGTAATCAGTCATGTAATGATATCACGATGCACTGCATATGCACAGCATATCACATTATTTACAGTGAAGGTCAAAACTTACTTTGAAAAGGGAAAAGTAGACCTGCTTAGTGTCAGCATCCTCTTCTTTATGAACACATGTGTAAAGATACTCCACATCCATAACAATACCCAACAGTCTGTTCATCTCCTCCTCAGAAACATTTTCTAGATGAGTGACATGGTCACCTAAGCACAAGAGATAGCACACCATACTGAAACCCAATGAACATTCAATGAGCCTATTAACAGTGTGTATCAGGGGTAAAGCTGGTGTACCCAGGGTGTGTGAGCAGCTCCGGCAGGGCTCCTGGAGGTTGACAGCGCTGGATTGCTGATCTGTGCGAGGGGGTGTGGGGGGAGGATTCTGGCTTTTCCAACCATTACACTTACAGGCTCCTTCAGCCTGAAGCACATTAGAAATGAAGAGAGAGAGAGAGAGAAATAAGTTAAATTAATGTATTTCCACATTTTAATGTTTTTACTTTATCATTAAACTCTTTGTATTGACTTTAATTTGCGTGACACCAAATGACAGGAGGCTGTCACCGTCAGCTGAGGGCGCCTCCTTGCGCATGTACCAAAAAGAACAAACTCCGCCCCTCGCCGCAGCTGTCACCATTGTGCTGTCCCCTGTCAAAACAAAGGGCCTGTGGCGCATGAGCTGCAACCAGCCTCAGAAATGTGCTTGCGCGTGAATTCACTGTGCACTGACAGTGGCAGAGGCGCTGAAGCCCCACGGGGAGGACGTAACGCCCTCTCTCTCCCGCGCAGCTCTGCACAGTGCCAAATATCCCCGAGAACAGGCAGCGGTGAGCCAATGTTTACGTTCACCAACCCCCCACCACGACACAAACAGAAACATGTCAACACGGACGGTCTGCAGCCAACAGGCCCAGGCCCAGAAGTGTCGCGTAAATACACTGATATTAACTTGTTCGAGTATTGTAACGCTTGCGTTTCCAAAATACAAAAATATAAGCGCCAATGGCTTCCATTGCTGTGCTTGCGTTATGAAGTCCTGCAGCCAGAGCCCGTCTCAAAGCGCACTTGTTTAAACAGTGAAGTAAAAACTGCACAACGGGACGCCAGTGCCTACTTTGCAGGATGAATAAACTCCAAGTTTTTCCAGTTTCTTGGGCCGCGGCGACGAGCGGAGTTGCGCCTTCTTTACAGCGATACGAGCGGATCCTCCAGCGGCGCCGGGGCCCTCGGTGCTCCCTGTTCCACCGGCCCCCGGAGCAGCAGGCGCTGAGCCCGCGGCCCCTATGGCCGGAGAGCCCTGCTGAAAGCCCGCGCCGTCGGCCATGGTTTCCCCAGTGCAGACTGAGGGTCCGGCCCAGGTAGATCCGATTTGCAGCCCGCTCTAGTCCAACACTGGAGGATCAGACATGGCGCTCATGCTCATCCTTATTTTCAGTTTCTCGTTGTAGGCCCATTTTCGTCCACTAGGGGACTAAGTAGGACCACTGGAAATCACCAGTGCATTTCAGAGGAGGTCAAATACTATCAGGACCATTAGGAGCAAACTGTAAAGTTCAATGTGAAAAAACGCAGGTAAATTATCAGAACAAATTATACTAAGTTACACATACCCTCATCAAATTTTACCCTGTAAAAATGCTTATAAATAACAGACACATTTCCAGAATTCATATAGTAATAACCACCATATTATAAAAAGCTTGAAAATCAAGGGTCCACAGACTCCACACAAAGTATAACATGTCATGTGTTAATAAATTTATTTATGAATCATAGTTGTGCCTGTTGACAGCTGTTTTACAGTTTCTACAAGAGTCACAAAGATAAATGAACACTGGAGATCTTACAAGCAGTGTTCAGATCCACAAGAGGGACGCACCAGAATACCACTAGAAAAAATTGTGAGATGCAAGAAAGAGATTGGGAAAAACAAAACAAAACAAAAAAACATTTTTTTTTTTCTTTTGAGAAAAGTGTGCAATACAGACCACTAAATAAATGCTATTTCATTTTTGTTATATCACTACATACATTTATAATACAGACCACCACTGTTTATAGTTGAACCATTTGTGGAAAAAAGAAAATGCAACAGAAATCAAATCTGTCTAGCCATTTTCCATTCACTGTACATTTTTTTTTTTTTTTAATTTGGACATTTTCGTAGCAAGCATTAGTTCTGTCACAGGTAAATCAAAAAGCAGAATACACTGCAAGACCCTATTTACAGTAGATTATTTATATATTTATATTTATTTATATATATATACTTATATCACACTGGCTGTAAATATGACAAGATATATTCATGAGCATTGTTAGTGCAAGGCATGAGTAAGACAGACCTGTAAAGACACATGACCCACATGTATAGTGTGAATACATGTAAACCTTTCATGGTGCAAAAATATGTTATGATAAAAGTACAGGAGAATGGGCCCAACAAATGAATGATGCTGTAACAGACATTTCTGCAACGATGCAAAGATTTCAATGGGTTCAATGAGACTTGATAATGTGCAAATGTTTAGGTCATAAATGCTATCTAACAACAGCCAGAGCCAGTTAAAATACCTGGACAACCTGCCACTAAAGGTTTCTGCTACAGGACAGGACACTGAGCCTTTTGAATCAATGAATATTGCAACTCCCCAACTGTCTCTAGCTCTATCGTCTTCTTGCCATAAAGCAACACACTGTTTTGTCCACTGAGAGTTTTAAGAGTGAACAGGGAATGGATTTGTATTGAGACAGCTAGTTTGACCTCTGCACCTCGTCATGTGCCAGTAGAGTCCAGGGGGCTGCATTGGTCCAGAGGAGTGTCAGAGATAATAAATACTGTAAGGAATTGCACAATGCCATAATGAGGAAAATGAAACTCTGTCCATGGAGGGTTGGGATGTTAGAGTGAAAACAGGTCCTACTGAGTATCAATTTAGATTAAATCTTCATATTTCAGTAAAAAAAAAAAAAAAAGTTTAACTTATGTTAGTAAGTAAGTTTATAATATCAGCAGATATTAGCATGTAATAACTGTCAAATCAAACAGTATAACAATGCAGTAGTAAACAGTACTTTTCTCTAAAAAGACATATCTACACAGGGCAGATGTTGAAAAGCAGGGGGCCAAAATGTCTCTGTCCATGTACAGCTAAACAGAGTGAATGAAAGGCAGGTGAAGTGACTCACCACGTAGCAGCAAAATCAGAATGGAGCAAAGGAGGCAGAGCCAGACATCAGGCTAAGGGTTGACCTAGCAACTATATATTAGGGGTACTGAGCTTTTTTTCCTCTTTTCAACATTAAAGAATTGGAGATAAGACTAACAAGAATCTGAAACAGTAACTGCAGTGGCACTGGTGCTTGGGCTGCATCAGTTACTGTTGTAAAGGTTGTTTGGGAAGGCATCCTTCATGTTAGTTACTGCAGCATGGAGCCTTGGCGGGCTGGGCAGCCTCTGTTAGGTCCACGCCCCGGTTACGGCCAGTGTTAGTTCCAGCAGCCTGAGGTTCGCTCTTCGGTAATCTCTTTGCTGAAAAATAAAACAAATTAAATAAAACTTAATCTTTGCCCCTGTCACATATACAGAAATTGTATGCATTTCATTTAGCAAACACCCACCAATAGCCATAAATATCTCATTCACATTCATAGATGTCTTGGCTGATGTCTCCATAAAAAGTAAGCTGTTGTCATCTGCATACGACTGTGCATCCTGTCAGAATATATATTGACATATTAATACATTTGTTATAACAATGCATTGTCAAAAGTAAGAAATTTCTCTGACCTGGAAGTCCACAGCTCTTTTATTGGCCAGGTCTGCCTTGTTGCCTGACAATGCAATGACAATATTAGGACTAGCTTGTCTTTGTAGCTCCTTTACCCAGTTCTTTGCTCGAGCAAAAGATTCCTGAGGAATAAAAGAAATTAAGCAATAATCATATATTTTGGAAAAACTCAAAGTTGCTTTACATTTTGATGCAATATTCTGTCACTTCTCACACTTAACACTGGGGCTGATGGACAGAAGACTGACCCATGCCCATCTGCCCTCTAAACACCATTTCCCCATTCACATTCATTAAATGCTGTGGATGAGGTCTGAATAGTCACCCTTCATGTTATCTGATAAAAAACTGATTAAGGGACAGAGGAATGCTCGAGTTGTGTTGTTTGCTGAATTTGAACAATAAATAGAGACAGAAAAAGATTAAAGATATATTAGTGCCAAGTCAACATGAGCATACCTCATTTGTGATGTCATAGACGACTATGGCTGCTTGTGCACCTCTGTAATACATAGGCGCCAGACTGTGGTAACGCTCTTGTCCTGCAGTATCCCAAATCTCAAACTTTACAGTTGTGTCATCTAGACATACTGTCTGGGTGAGAAAGGCAGCTAAAAGAAAAAAAAAAGAAAAGGGCTTATTTTCATAAACACTGTCAGTCTTACACTAAAATGTAATTATATTTTGGGAGCTCACCTCCTATTGTGCTCTCTTGGAATTCATGAAACTGTCCCTTGACAAAGCGCAGTACCAGGCTTGACTTTCCGACGGCTGACTCACCTAGAAGCACCAGCTTAAACTGACAAATTTTGTTCCCCGCATTGGGTCCGTTAGGTCTTGTCGCTCCTCCTCGATTGGCCATGACCTTCACAGATCACCTGGAATCCTCAAACTTCACTTTTCAGACTGCATGAATTTGTCAAAAACAAAAGCAGACAACAATAAGTTATTCACTTCTTTCGAATGAAACTTAGCACCACCAAATGGGAACACAAGTATCTTAGTAAACTTTTCCAACTAGACAGAAATATATCTGCTGAACACATACAAATGAGCAGAGATGTTTGTACTTGCACAGCATACTTGCATTGCATTCTAACTAGGGATTCCGTTTAGATCTAATTGGTAAGAACAGATGACTGTTGTTATTACACAGTACCACTTTGTGCCCCACAGTACACAAGAATCTTGAAGGAATTCTCAAGAAATCTGGGCAGTGGATATAATGATCAAGAGATATGCATAATTGCTAGATGAGGAAACACCTAAAGATTATTTATGACACAAGCACACTAGACAATGAATGCAAGTTAACAGAGAATCTGTTTTGGTTTTAGTGATAGGACGCCATTTTCCACTGTGGTTTGTTGTCCTAACCATAAGATTATAATACAACACTAGAGATGACTGAAGACCTTCCATCTCATGATTGACAGTCCCCTAGAGCCGAATATCCAACACCAGACGAAAATACTTAAATATTCTTGAGTATTGTGTTGTTTTCTCTAGCTCACTTCAGATGAGATGCTAGTCCACTCACTAACCTGATTGCACACTTTTATCATCACACATGATAGACATGATTTGATTATGCGATCCCTACCACGAGGACACCTGGCAACATGACAAAGAAAAAGCAACACACATTTCTTCCTTAACACACAAAGCACAACTAGAACCAGCTAGCCGCTAACCTCTCTCCGAAACTGACTGGCCGAGGCGTTAGCTTTAGCGGTGAAGCAGCTAGCCTTCCGATTGGTGTCAAGTGCGCTACCTGTGAGCCAGACGACGTTCTCAACTTCTACCACTGCCGCTGTAGCATATATAAAAGGAAGCCAGAGTATTTTGACGCCAGAGTGTTGGAAAAGTCACAAAATTATCTCATCAATCGCGTCACGTCTTCTTCTTTCTTTCTTGTCGCAACTTCCCTTTAGAACCAAAACACAAGAACTTCCGCCCCTGTGCCACGTCACACGGCGTCTGGCCGTAGATCTCCGTGCGTCTCCTGCTGGTCCAGTCTGGTCCAGTCTGGATCACAGGCTGTATGAGGCCGGGTAAGGGCTAGTGAACAGAGATCAGAGCCTCAGACGCACAGTATCTGCACAAATTATGCCTACGCACTGGAAATACCTTTAGTTAATTTTAGTCAAATGTAATTAACTTTACTCCAAACATTTACCAGTATATTTAAATGTTTTAGTGTCCCGGATGGTAACAAAGTAAAACTAAGTGAAACAATTTCGATTTAAAGAATATATATTTCATATATTAGACACACAGTTATTGTTATTGCCGAGAGGTGGCAGTATAGCATATAGACTCTCAATCTAAAAGAAAAGAAAAAGTCCTGTTTCCGCTGAGCGTTTCCGGGTGTGATCATCGCTACACGTTTTTAAAGAAAATAGAAGTTTTATCCACCATAGGATGTATTAAACAATGAACATTTACTCTTCGCGTCCGTCGCGGCTGCCAGTTAAAGTCTAGTATCTTTAAGTAGCGGTAATAGTCATGGCGGAGGAAATAGTGGATTCTCCAGAGGAGCTGATGGCAAAACAACATCGCAAGGAAAAGAAAGAATTACAAGGTTTGTTGGCACAAAAACAGTGTTTGATAGCCACATCCTTTATTGCATTTATGTGAAGAAGATGCATATGCAATGCACAAGTGAATCATGATCTAGCCATTTTTATTATATTGTTCAGGATGTATAGAAATAACGTAGTTAATGTTTTATATAGTGTAATTTTGAAGTTATATATGCCCTTATTTAGTAAACTACTGCCATCTTGCCTTTTAGCAAAAATACAGAGTATGAAAAATGCCGTCCCAAAAAATGACAAGAAACGGAGAAAACAGATGACTGAGGAGATTGCAAAATTGGAAGCTGATCTGAACCAGAAACAGGAAGAAGAGCTCAAGAAACTTAAGTCTTCTGACATAAAAGTAATTATTCTGGTTGTGACATTTCCATATTTTGAATGTTTTATGAACTAAGAAAACAACTGTTGATTAGGTGGAGCAGGTTACTAATGAAGTTGAGACTTTGACAGTGGACAGTGAACAACAAGAAGAATCCAAACAACATCGTGTAACCAAGGCTCAGAAGAGACGGGTGAGTTATTTGTCATAACTGTCAATCAAACCGTGGATGCAATATGGAATTGTAAATATTCTGTATGATAGCTGACTAAACTCAAATCTTTTTAGGACAAGAAGGCTGCCCAAGAGAAAGAAAGAGAGAGCAGAATAGCAGAAGCTGAGGTAGAGAACCTTTTGGGAGAGAGGCACCAGGAGGGCTTGAAGCTCGCTCAGAAACTGGCTCAGCAGCAGCTACAGATCAAAGAGATTTCCTCTGATGGTCACTGCATGTACCGAGCCATTGAAGATCAACTGGCACAGAAATCACTGGTATGTTTGAGCCAGCCATCTTTTAAAATGACTATTTAATAATTGTTATTAAACCATTTAATCATTATTACTTAACGTTATTTTTATGCAGTCTGGGGGAGCCATGAATGTAAAGGAACTGCGATGTCGTACTGCTGAACACATGAGAAGCAACAAGGATGACTTCTGGCCGTTCCTTACAAACCCCAACACTGGTGATTTGTTAACAACAGGTATTATGAGCATCCCTCACAAATCCCATCACATGAATCCAGAAGCCCTCTAAACCCACCACAAACTGCCATTCATAGTCCACTCCACTGACTGACTATAAAATAAACAATAACATAATTCAAAACTCTAGTGCGCACATGGGAGGCTATTTGCTATTTCATTTTATTCATCTTTCAGCTGCTCAGGAACACACACTCTCTCTCTCTCTCTCTCTAACGCTCTAACACAATAAACACTCTTGACCATTTTTTTTTCAGTTTCAGACTCAATAACCACCTGTTCAAGATGGCTTCATTGTCCCATCTGTACAGTGTTTCTGAATTTGATTCTGTCACCTCCTAATGCAAAAAACAAAACACATCATTATTGTGATATTATTACAACACACATTACAACACATGAAAATGCCAGTTTCTCAGTAGTTGATGTATTAGTTTGGATGTACCGTAATATGATTTTTTTTAATTTTTATTTTTTAAGAGGAATTTGAAAAATACTGCAGTGATGTGGAGCATACATCTGCTTGGGGAGGTCAACTAGAGGTACTGTTAGAATTATTTTACTTTCAAGTAACTGTCACAGGAGTCGCCTTGTTTGGATAATCTGAATAATATGTGTATGTTTGCAGCTGCGGGCGCTGACCCATATTCTGCAGTTACCAATAGAAGTTGTCCAGGCAGACTCTACAACTATAAAAATTGGAGAGGAGTACAGTGGCAAACCTATAACCCTTGTGTAAGATATTAATTTGTATTTATTTATTCAAGCATGTGAATTGTAGTTGAATATATATATATATATATATATATATATATATAGATAGATAGATAGATAGATAGATAGATAGATAGATAGATAGATAGATAGATAGATAGCATACCAGACTCATCTTTGTACTAAAGAGATGTTTTTATGGTTTATGATGGCTTTATAATAGATTTATCCTGACATTTTGTGACTCACTGAGCGAGTAGATTATTCATTGTATTGTACTTTTCCAGCTACATGCGCCATGCCTATGGACTGGGCGAGCACTATAATTCTGTGGAGAAGCTGAAGGAACCGGTTGAGGACACCTGAAATGTGCAATGTAACAGACACAATTTCTCCAGCAAAAGACAGCCACTGAAAATCTAATAGTGTCTGGGATTTGGCACGTTGGCATGTTGCAGAGAAGACACTGGTGCTGCTTCCAAATAGTGTTGTCATTTATTACTGAAATCTCATATTGTTGGAAGAGCACATTTCACTAGCATAATGGAGAAGTATTACCTCCTTCACTTTGACTTGGCTTTGTACCAACGAGACCCACAGTGCACTGAAGACTAAATCTACTTATACATCACTATCTAAAACCAGACATTAATGACATGTCCATGATAAAACGGTTGTTGCTGTGTAATCCTGATCATACTGAACTACTTAATTAGAACTTGTAATTAATGATGGTAACATAAACACTTACAATACTCAAGCGTTTCATTTTATTCATGTAGTGTTAAGGTTCACAGACTAGGCAAACTACCTTCAGGCTTCCTAATGTCATTTATAACCTGTTTCTGTCTTTACTCTTATCAGATTATAATGCTGGTCACTTGTGAAATGCTCTATGGCAATGCACTTTTTTACCACACACAAACTAAATACTAGCATATACAAAGTTCTGTAAAAAGCCGTGAATGATCTGGTTATTACTCACACAAGCAGCAGAAAAATATCTGATTACTTGATTGCTTTAAAGCAGGTTTCTAATCATGATCCCCCATATTACTCACTTGTCATTTAAATAATAATCCGATTTTAGTGTCCAGCTGATGTGTGTCACACATTAACAAATCTGCTTAATTGTGCACGAATTTCCTTTTATTATTTTGTTGCGGATGATTACAAATAACGAGTTCAAACCATTCTTAAACCAATATGTTAATGCTCATTTCCTACCAATGGAGGGCGCTGTTGGATTACGTAAATCTCAGGGCGTCCGTTGTCATAGAAACGTTAGCGCGCCGTGCCCAGGTTTGTGATGGCCGAGTGTGTGGTCAGGGCCTGTTATGCCAGAGCAACTTCCTTGAAAATGAGCTCCAAAAACCTAAAGGAGGTGCCTCCGGATATTTGTATGTTGCCACAACTTTCTGTTTTGCTGCTGAATAATAACCACATCTGCACTTTGCCTGTGGAGATGCTCCGGCTGCCACACGTGCGTGTCACTACCTGGAACCTGGAGGATTGCCAAAATAGTCTATTTTGCATGTTTTACACTGCGCCCAGGTTTGTGATTAAATATCTCTCACTTTGCTCCTCCTGTTAGCTGACTGAGCTGAATTTGGGAAATAATACCTTTAAGGTGATCCCTGCTGTTGTGGGCCATCTGGTACGATTGAAAAAGCTCTATCTGTACAGCAACCACATCAGCGCAGTGTCATCTGAGGTGATAGGTGAGTTCAGCTGCGGGCGGCTGTAGCGCCACCTAGATGTGTGTATTTTTAAGATATAATGTTGTGTATCGTGATTCTTAAAGGTTTATTGAAAAACCTGTGTGTGCTCAATTTAAACCACAACCACATTCAAAGGCTTCCGTCAGAAATCAAAAGGTGGGTAATGTATTAGAGGCTGTATTGCATAGGCTAAGTTGCTAAATAAAAATGTTCCTTTTCTTTGTTGTCTTAGTCTAACAAAGCTCCAGTGCCTCAGTCTGGCCCACAACAAACTGGAGAACATTCCTTCAGAGCTCGGTCATCTCACTGAACTCACTGAGGTCAACTTCACAGACAACTGTTTGTCTGACCTACCACAAGAGATCTACCACTGTAAACTACTAACCAAGATATATTTAGCCAGGAACCAACTCAACAGGCTCCCCGAGGTAAGTGACGATAACACACTCTTACTTTTGGTCTGTATTTGTGTTTCTTATATTAATTTTGGGACTTTAAACCAGGGAATTCAAATATTGACCAAACTCCAGGTCTTAGATGTGGCTGGAAATAAGTTGGCCATGTTTCCTGTAGAGGTACATGCAGTTTTATAACATGGCATCATACACATAGCATGACACTGACTCTTTACTTTCTTTAGTTTCACCATCTGCACCTAACTGAGCTCTACTATGAAGGAAATAAGTTAGTTCAGTGCAACCCAATACCTTCAGTGATGGGACAAGAGATGCTCTCCTTAAAGGTTGTGTTTCTTAACCATCTAACCATACAAAACATAGCCAGTTACAAATGCCTTTTGTGGTCCACAGGAGTTGGTTGCCAGGTTTGTTCTACAAGAGGACAGAAATAAGTCCTCTCTGGTCCATAAGACACTTCCTTACTACCCAAACCTCATCACCCTACTGGCCAAAGGCAGTTACTGCTCGCTGTGTTTGGAACCCATCCTCAGTACATGGCTGGAGTGTGTGCATTTTGTCAACCTCCGGAAGGTTAGTGTTCTGTGCCCCTTCCACTTATATTTGTATGTGTACTGGTGCTGCTGTGAAACTGCAGTAACAATGTATGAATTCTGACCTTGTTGTGTTTCTGTTGTAGGTGATGAAGATGAAGAAGTCACTGACTGTTCCAGTGAGGGCCCTTCTCTGCTCCTACAAGTGCTTCAACACTGGAGGGCACACTTACTATGGTGTGGTTTCAAAATGCACATTGTACTAATATAAGAACATGTATTATATCTTAACAGGATGCTTTACTGAGTTTTATTTAATGTGGGAAAAGTGCTAGATTAAATATTACTTATGATTATTGATTCATATTATGAAAACACTAGGTGGCAGCAACTCAGCACATATAATAAACCCATAGAACAAGCTCAAGCACTTAAAGGTAGGTGTATGTAGCATTTCTACTTAAAATTTCAAAAACATAACATTGTGTCCCCAGATACCAGGTAGACTTGTTCAGTTCAAATGTAGCTCTGCCTGATAACAATTAGGACGCTGATTTATTCTTAAATACAAAACACTGATATAATGACCAAGTTGTTTATGTATTTATTTGGTGTTTTGGTTCTCAAAGCCGAATCAGAAACCAGCCTCACATGGATCTCTCATTTGGGTGGCCAGTTCCAGTGCTGAAATCCACTTGGTTTAAACCCAATGGGATTCTCTCTGGTTTGAATCCTCCTCTCCAGTCAATCATTAATCAGTGCTAGTGCAGCCTCTCCAGCTGAATGAGTGAATTTTGGAGAATATAACAATGAAAAAACCTGACATGACAATATGAGTGCGGACTACACATGTATTATATTTTGATACAGAAAGAGCTATGAGCATTTTGTGCATCTGGACTATCTGATACTAAAATCTGATGGGACTGTTGTTGTGAAGGTACATTGGTTCTATACCTCTCCCATCTCCATCACCAGCTCCTCCTTATCTTCTCAGGCATCTGTTCAGCCTGTCACAGCTCAGAGAAGGAAAGGAGAGAGAGAACTTCATTTTGACCAAATTAATTTCCCGTCCATGCCTCTAGAGCTGGTTGAGATCTGCAGCGGCCGCGGCTGCTGTGCGTGTCTACTGAGTCGAAGCCTCATGCATAATGCATCAGCTTTAATTGCAAACCCAGAAACTAATGACTTTGGACTGGTTAACAGCAGGGGAGCCATACATCTCCAGCAAACTGAATGAAAAATCAGCTCGGAGCAGAGAAAAAAAGTGTCCCGGTCCCTAATTGATGAATAATTGAAGCGGCGAGCTACAGGGCATAATTGTGACATTTTGTTTCAATCAATTTCCAAGTGGTGTGGGCGAAAGTGCACTTAAAGGGAAAGGCAATGACAATGAATGAGAAAGAGTGCGTTAGTGAGAGCAGCGCTGATGGAAATGGACGGTGGGTCTTCAGTCTTCACAATGACATTTCTGAGGCACAAGACCTCTGTCTACAGACCACATCCTGCCTAGATCACCATTCATAAGAGGATATTTATAGCCATGTTTTGTTGAAAGTTTTACTTACTTTTATTCTCATAAAAAAACAACATATTACTCTTCATTCAACATGATCAACATATTCCATTGAAAAATGATCAGTGTGAATTGACTTTTATTATTGAGATATTACTGAAATGACCCTATTACATAATGCAACAATGTCTTGCATTACTTGAAGGTTTAGGGATCTTATAATCTATGTCCAGCTCTTTTCTGTTGTGGCTTTAAGACATAATGCATACACATATGTTTTTTTCTGCACTATACTCAAAATCTCACAAACCTGTTCCTGAGCCTATAGGACATCAATGCCACAGTATCACAGCCCTTATGTGTATATCTAATCAAACCTGTAGTCATGTCCCGGGCTTGTGCTCACAGACTTTTTCATCTCATTAAACTGTCCCTTATGATTGCCTTTCCACAGAACAATACAAAATCATCCTTAAAACCATGTTTGACTGACAGCCATTGAGATGAGGAGACAGCACCCTCAGAGGAGATGGGAGATGCAACAGCACATGATGCTCTGTGTGTGTAAAAGCGCTTGTACTCCTGACATACCACACATATGCTAATGAGCCATCTCTTGCTCTGATATAATTAATGCGAGCGGATATTGCCTTTGGTGGAAGTGTGTGTCTCGGATGGCAGTGGCTACCTCGTGGGGTGGAAAAGAGGACAGGGATGATAAGAAGCAAGAACATAAATCCTCATTTAGCGTGCACTGTGGTAAAGAGAGTGATGTTGGCAAATTTACTCCACATGATGTATGGGGGAGAGCCACCTCAGGTTCATTACAACAGCGCTTTGTCACAGAACGCACAGTCTTGCTCCATTTGTTAGAGCCCATTTAGCTCATCTTGTCATTTGAAGAACGGCTTACAATGTAGTCAAGGATTATTTAAATGAGTTCACATACAACACATACAACAATGTGATTTACAACATTTTTATACAGAAGATAACAGAATATCTTCTAGTTCTGGGGCAAAGTATTTCTCCATTAAATCACCAACATCTCACAATGATAATAATAAAAAAACAAAACAAAACAAAAACAAATCTGTAGTGAGTGGAAATCTTATACAACCCCTTTAATAAGTCACCTGAATCCACTCCAAATGTTGGCCTTTCCCCTCAAATTATCACCTTCCACTGCCTTTTTACACAAGGCAATATTTTATTTACGAAATCATAAAATTATAATGAATGTCTGCATATGATTACTTAAAGATGCACCATGTAACTTTTTGTGTAGGGTATACCATGAGATGCCATTGCTCTGCATAGAATGAACATATCAGGCATTTACTCAATTACATACATTTTATTGCTAAAAATAACAAGCATTATTATTGTGAGCGGGATTGCCATGGATCTGACTTGTAAGTCTGGTGGAGTCACCTACTTGAGTCCAGGAGATAGGTAGGTGTAATGCCATACCGGGGAACATTCCAGTCAAGGCAATGGCATATACATAGAGACAAGCAGATGACAGACCATAGTGAACCTTTAAATAAACATTTTCATTTGAATTAGAATTTTCAGCACTGCACTAAGAGGTCTGCTGATTGTCTCACAAAATCATTAAACAGAAACATATATTGTTAGCTTTAGCACACAGTTCAAACCACTGACCAAACTGATTCTTGTAGTCGGCTTGTTTGACAACTTGGCTGTGGTTTGGAAACTTCACCTGACTCTCACTAACCTCTTTCCACAAGGTGCTATTAAAATGAGCTGCATTGATCAGTGAATTAAGGAACCTCAATCATTAAAGGGGGCGAGAAGTAGCCAGGAGTACACAACTCTCCTACCTGCATAGTATCTATTGTTGTACATGACAGATCTTGGTATTGAGCCACTGGCAGAGCGCCAAGGCTAGTCAGTGTTGGTGTGTAGCAATTTACCACAAGGGGGCAGTGTGATTCTCTGCTGAAGGACTGCACTGTGGCCAGGAGATGTAGCGAAGCAAAGCACATTGAGATACGCCTGATGAGAGACACAGATAGAGGACCTCATTAAAAAACAAGAACAATGAAATCTTATTGGAATTCATGACATAATTGAAATCTTAGCATCAGATCGAGTCCTGAAACGCATGTGTGACTGTTACATCAGATAAAAGTCAGCGCGGCGAAAGGTGAGTCTTTATGGCAGTGCATATTAAGAGGGAGAATAATGACAAAGCCAGCGGGTGTGCTATCACCTAATCACAATGTACAGGAATGCGATAAGACAAAAATAATGAAGATATGAAAATGTGTAGATACAAATATGACATGGAATAGAATAAAGACAGCATGTGGTTTCAGAATACAGCATTTCCATTATAAAGTTCTCATTAGAAGACTTTTCCACAGGCTCGACATTGCCACCATTACCACACACGCTGAAAGATAAGACGGCTAGGATTTCAAAAGAGCTAATTAATCTTATGTCATATATGTCTAATTTACAGCCATTTTTTCAATGAAGAAAATCTTTCTCCTTTACGTAAAAATATTGTTGTGGATATGTCTAGACAGTGAACCCTTAAGCATACTGTATTTACCAGTACCAAGCCATGATAAATGCAAATTGTGGAAGGGCATACGGTGAAAAGAAACTGCCAAATCAGTCCAATTCACCTTCTCACTTGGAGACATTAATAAAAGAAGAAAAAATAAAGATACACTGACCATATTGTATACAATATATACATATAATAATATGTATTATATATAGGCTATATAGTATTATAACGAATGCCAGAAACAGTCATTTTGGTCGCTATTGGCTGAACTATATCAGAGCACAAAGCACAGCCAAGTGCAAAGTTTACGCAGCAGCACAACCTGATCCACCGCTCACAACCAGCCCCAACAACCAGCCCCAAGAACCAGCCCCAACACCCAGCCCCAACAACGTCAGCAAAACTACAATAAGAGGCCACTGCCACCGCACGAACACACGACATCACTGCCGCTCCTACAGCACATGGCAGAACACCGGAGCGGCTGTCGCACCCACGAGCTCATTTACGCACTATTTAACTATTAGCACTGTAACACTATTTTACTATTAGCACTGTAACACTATTTTACTATTAGCACTGTAACACTATTTAACTATTAGCACTGTAACACTATTTTACTATTAACACCATAATTCTATTTTACTATTAACACTATAACACTATTTACCTGTGGGGCTCCGTCCTCAGATTTGCCCAAAACTAATGAAAAGCCTCTTACCTTCTCCAGAGGACTGAAGCAGTGTATCCTCTATCCACTGTCCTGTTGGTTCTGTTTCCAAAAGTGTATTATTGCCCAATATGAAGAGATCAAACTGGTCCAAGGTCGTAAAACTAGTCTTAATCCTACTTCCCACTTAAATCTGAAAGTTACGACCAGTCCATATTAGCACTAGGGCACGAGGTGGACTTAAACCCTCTGCGCTCTTCGCCCAGGTGAAACTTTTCTGCCCAGAAATGAGCTGGCAGAGGCCGATACAGCAGTGAGCGAGTGCACCGGCACCGCTGCTCTGGGTCTCTCCTCGGCTCTCCTGTGTGGAGGTTTAGGCCAAAGTAACTAGCCGCCATTAGCCAGTGAGTGAATCAAAATAAGAGCCGTAGGATATCACCACAGCCAATGCACTCATTCCTGCTTAATGCTTCTTTTCTGGCTTGGCAGAAGGGCCCCGCAGAAGAGAAGACATATTACTCCCTAAAAACTGTTCCTTGAACGCACTTTGAAGTTGAACTCGCCATAACTGTATAGCACACAGCTCTGCTGTTATCCATTCATTAGCCTATAGTAGTAACATGGCGCCAGTGGAGAGTTGGGCCTAGGCGGGAGAGAGCAGCTGAATCACAGTAGGTCAGGTGTGTGATAAACCTTTATGAAAACCAGTCACTTGATTTGAGTTCGCCCCACCCTGCGCCCCCAAGACGCACTTCAGAGCTGCAATGTAAAGTAATGGGCAGAAGCAACGTAATGACGTCAGATTTTCTCAAAACTTAAGGCTCTCCCATAGACCTCCATTAAGTCGCTCTGACTTAGTGAAGTCAATAGGCACATGAACCAAATAAAGTGATAAAGTTATAAAAAAAAAAATATATATATATATATATATATATATATATATATTTATATATATATATATATATATATATATATATATATATATATATATATATATATATATATATATATAGGTCAAGTTATGGAGTGCGGCGCTCTCTATTTACTAGTCGCCACTGCTTAACTTAGTGAATCTCATCTGCTAATATCTGACAGAGGTGCTGAGATGAGTTGGCTCTTTCTCTAAGCCTGTTTAATGGTCACATAATAGACTTGAAGCCTGCAGGAGGGGGCACAGCGGGCGTTGAGGGCAGCACCAGGCAGCAGCTGCTCTGGGCTTTCTGGAGCACACAGAGCCTGTGGCACTGCAGGCTCGGCTGGACAAACATCTGTCTGTGATGTGGTCCAACCAGCAGCGCCCCATTGTCCTTCAGGAATATAGGCTAATATCTCTGTTCCACTCAGCTCTGCTCTTGCAGTTAGAAAGCAGATTTAATTTACAACAGGTTTTTTTTTTTTTTTCTTTCCAAATGTATACTGATAACTGATTTTCATATGCAGAAAACCACCTTTTTGGCAAATGCCACTGAATGAGCGCTTGCTTTTAACTTCATTTGATTAACTGTTCTTAAGCAGACACCAGAATTTCCTCCCATGTGTGTCTAGACATAACTTACAAGGTGTGGGATGAATGAAAATGACTGTAGCTTTCAGAGCCTTGTCAAGCTTGTGCAATACAGTAAGGTAGGCTATTATTATATTTGCCATTAAAATATAAACAGCAATCGTAAAATGACATTAAAACCACATTATATAATAATCACAGCATTTAAATAGGATGTAAATCGTTTTAATTATCTAATCAGCTTTTATATACCACATACACTTGGTATAAAATTGCGCACTGTGGGTAGATAAGACCTTAGTTTTGTGTTGAGGGTGACACAGATGTGCTGTGATGCATAAGGCAGCGATTGTAACCTTGCCAAGATAATTGAGCAAACTTTACTAGCGCTGCCGTGTCAATCAAGCCTGTCTTTCCGGGAACAGGGGTAAACAGGGAAACAGTGTAACGAGCTAAAAGTTCATATCTGATAAAAGACAGCTGTTTGTGTGTTGTTCACAGAGATCAAAAAATACTGTTTATTTGTATCATTTGTTCTGAAATATCTTTGAGGGGCTGTCATCCTTTTTAAAGGAGAGCAAAGATCTACAAATCTCATAAAACAAAATCTGTCTTAGCTTAAAACATCAATAACAGCGCAGGTAATAGAACTGAGACTTTTTGTCCATTTCATAAAATATCATGCTGAAATGTGAGCAACACCTCCAAGGCTGAAGAAGAATGCTTAATACTTTTTGTGTGATATTTTGGTTGTCATGACATTCGAAAACTGCCATCTCTTAACGGTCATGGTGCAGTCGTTAAGATTCTTACCTCATAACCAGAAGATCCTGGGTCTGAATGTTGGATAAGGCCTTCCATGTGGACTTTGTATATTTTCCTTGTGTAGCTTCAGATACTCTGCTTTTCTCATGCAGATGAGGTGGGCCTAATTAATGTAATTTTTTTTGTACAGCTTTTAATGACAAATAAAATACTACACCTTTATTGTTACTAGTTTTGCAAATGCTCCAACTGTGTTGCCCTGACTGAAGTCACTCCAATCCACTAATGGACATTTGTGCATTTTTCTTGTTTCTTATAGTTAAAGGTGCACTTTACTTTAACTTTTCAGGTGGAAGATCCGCCATCTGCTTGTGTCCATCTTGCATTTACTCAATAACATGGGTTTTTATTGACCTAAAAACTTGCATTCTTACTGTGGCGTCACCTGTCGTCTCCATAGAGATAAATAAGTGTAATACCATACTGTGGAACATTCCAGTTAATATCTCCATAGAGAGAAGCAGGTGAAGGACCTACAGTGCACATTTAAACTAGCAAAAAAAAAAAAAAAAAAAGGGGACGCTACCTGGACGACTGGATCACACAGACAATATTTCAACTAAACACACTGTCCTCTTGTTTCCATGGAATCCCACTACAAAACACATGCTGGTTTAAAGGGCCCATATTACTGTAGGCTATTTTTGGATCAATGTTATAATGTTGTTTCCTCATCACAGACATACTTGGAGTTGTGTTTTGTTTCATTCACACACATTTAACACACAAACCCTGCACATTTAGGAGTTCTTCTCTCAAACAGAAAAAAACCCAGATGTCATATGGTACAGGAAGTTCACCAATGTGTTTTTAAACTCCAAACACCTTCACTAGAATAATTTGGATAATCTCTGCCCTGGAATTGCCAATCTCTACTGAACTAAAGGTAAAAGGTATCCGTTAACTTGAAAACTACCACTACATGACATCACAAGGTGGAACAGAGCCTTTTGAGTTTGGAGATGTAGACAGACTAATAATAAAGGGTTACTCAAACATGTGTGAAGGAAACAAAACACAACTCCAGGTGTGTTTTTGATCAGGTAACAACATTCTAAGATCTTTTTAAGTGGTAATAAGCTTATTGAACTCAAATAATGTCATCCAGTTTTATACAAAGTGCAGCAGTCTCTGAAACTAAAGAGACAGCAGAAACCCCACCAGCTCAGACTGAACAGAAAAGAGCAGCATGTAGCTCTGTGCCCAATCTCCCCCTTCATACCCGGCAGCAGATGGCCGTCTCTCCCACAATGCCTTGCGGTCATAGATGCCAACAGACGAGGTGACAAACACTCTGCAGGTGCCTGTCCCTCTGTGGGCCGGCCTGTGTGTTTGTGTGTGGACACTGGTCGGCACAAAGAGCATCCTCCTAGCTGAGAGAGGACAGTGTAATTGATAGCCCAGGACAAGCAGAGGAAGGAAGCGCCGTCATATGTTAAATGGATAGGCTGGCACAGACTGGAGGGGACAGATGCACAAAACTCAGAGATGCTCATTATTGGAGGGGAGCAAGTATCAACCTGGTGTTGTTGAGTTTAAGACTATTTATTTAGGGAACAGTAAATAATGTCTCTAGTAACACATGACATAGTTTTACTACACACACTTTGATTTCAACTTTGAATTTGATATTTTCATTTGATATATTCTGAGTACGATATCTAATAATAATTTGAAAACAAAATATATTGTTATAGTGCAAAGTAAGAGTGTTCCAAATTGTAATTCACCTGCCTAGTCTAAAAGCATCAGAAGCTATAAAATAGAAACTTATAATCACCTCCCCATATAGTAGTTCTATTTCAGATGCTGTAAGACAATCTATATATTCTATAAAAACAAAAAAACCCTAAAGTCCATAGTTTAAGATGCCTGTGCCTATAGTCCGTGGTGCCCGTGTTGGAGCAGGTGTGAAAGCTGGCACAGAGCAGCAGTGCCAGGTGAGCGGCTGCTGGCCAGCTGCCCTCCAGAGGCCCCACACTGACCACAGTCCAGATGGCAGAGGCAGCAGACACACATGCACACACTTAGTTCTGAAGAATAAAAATCATACAGCATTAGGAAACACTGTGGGCCTCCAGTGAGTTTGAAGTGAACACTTAATGTGTTTTTAGTATATAGCTTGGTCCCAGAGGCTGAGGAGCTCATGCAAAGCACAGCTGTATACCTCCTGTCTGCACCTTTCCACCGCACATAAATGTTTCTCACTTCCTTGGGCGATTATAATCCTTTCAAGCATTAACATATCGGCCTGTATAATCCACTACATAAGAGAAGTTTGTTTAATGCACTTTTCTTTTTCACACAGTTTAAAACCTTTGTTACAACACACATCTCAAACTTATTTGAGGATTAGATGAAAAATCCTTAAATGCATGCAAAAGGTTCCATGTGTCTAGCGTAATCTTATCCAAGGAGATGTTATTGCTTTACCAGCATTTTTTATTATTCCACAATATGGCTTTAATCTTATCTAACTCCACAGAGACAAGCAGGTGACACCACCGGGCCATTCAGTTTTCATTCATTCCATTCAGTGAAAAAAAACCCCAGCATTATCAGAGCATAAATCTTCTTGGAAACAAGACTCCACTAGAAAAGTTCCATAGAGCACCTTTACTTACAAAACAACATTTGGATTGGATATTCTGCTCAGCAAATATACACACTGACAGCCATTCGTTTCACATTAACATTAAGAGATACTTCATAAATCACAATCTTGCTGGTCTGGCCAGTATAAGACACATCACGCATCTGTAAATATTTATTCAGCATCTCTATAATTAAACACAGACAATACATCATGTCAGAAAGAGACGCCTGTACCACAAATGCAGTGTGGAACAGCTTGGTCAAACATTTGTTGCAGATTTGGGTAAAACACAGAGATACATACAGGCAGTGATGGAGGATGGATAGATTCAACATGTTAGCTTAGAGAGACAACATAAAGAATGGACTTATGAAAGCAAGATGTCATCTGTCAGACTGACAGAGAAGAAGAGATCTGCAGACAAACTGATGAATCCAAGATGGTGCAGGACAAAAAAGAACAGCTTGATCAGGAATAGTTGACAGATGAACGGGACTCAAGCTGCAGGAAATATGTAGAACATGAAAAACAAGGAAAGATGTGATACAATGGAGGTTCTTTTATGATGTGCGTTGTCAGTCCAGCATCATGAAGTGAATCTTACTAAATGGTCTGATCTTTGGGTTTACTTACAGCAAGGCATTTTCTTATTAAATTCTATGTTTAAGTTATAATTCTGGTTTGTTACCTTAGAGTTTCTATTTGTTAATCTTTATCAGCTATGGCTTCCATAAATGTAGAAATAGGCTAGCCACAAAATGTCTGCAATGAAATGCTAGACAGAGTTATAGACCAAAAATAGAAGGTTGCCAAGCATTATTAAATATGTATTAGATATTTGTTCTACAATCTGGCGTGAGATAGGGCCTGCTATAATTAGGGATGCATCGATATGATAGTGGTATTGGATATTGAAAATGTAGATAGACTGAATAATGGTTGAGTCGATATCGGTTCAGTTGATATCCTATTTTAGTCTATAAATTGATGTAATAAGACCACAATGTTGCCAAAACACCTTGTAATATTTTTCAAAGTTGTTCTGTAGTTTTTTACCGTGGCGTGTTAAAAGGAAATAAATTATAATTTTGCTTTATTTAGTTTCTGCCTCGGCTATCAGCAGATACTTAAAGCAAAAGCATCGGCATCGGTATCAGAACAGAAAAAGCTGGATCAGTGCATCCCTACTTATAATTTTGTTTTCTGATACCTTTTCCATTTTTATCCAAAATACCCTGTAACTTAGTTTGCTTTCTGTCCTCATTATTTTGTTCAGGTTTATTTACTGAATCCTAATTTATTGTCTCTTAGTGTGACATTTTATTTCCATACTGTTTTCCATATGATTTCCTATTGCATTAACATACTGCTCATGCCCTTGCCGTCTCTGTGTATTTATTAGCATGCAGCTTGTGTCTGGATTCAGATCCTTCGGGGAGCTGCCATTTTCGATCTGAGACATTTTACCTAGATATACAACAACATCGCAAACCTCTGTGGGTCCCCAGACAACTAACCCTGCACAGTCTTCATCCATCTTCTTTCCGCTCTCACACCATTCAAATTCATGTGCCACGGGAGATCGCTCAAATCCCATGTATATTTCAGCAAAATATCTCAGCCAATTTGCATCACACCAGAAAGCCTGACCCGGAAAATAGAATGTTTTTCTCTATACACAACTCGATAAACTCCTTTTAATGATGGCTTGACATTTTATTAAATTAAATATAATAAATGAAACCTGTGAAAAGCTGGGAATGCACAATATCATGTTTACTTTGGCCCATCAAACTATGACATTCTAATACAGAACATAGAAACACAACTCTAAAAACAATATTTGCTGATGAATGTAGCTAGACTGAATGTAATTCGAAACCATAAGGGATTTGTGAATGCTTTAAAGGGCCCATATTATGCTGTTTTCTGATCTTTATTATAATGTTGTTTCCTAATCAAAAGCATACCTGAAGTTTTGTTTTCTTCACACATAATTAACACACAAACCCTGCATGTTTAGGCTGTGTTCTTCTCTCAGACAGAAAACAGTCTGTTCCACCTTGCGATGTCATGTCGTAATACCGGAAGTCCTCCACTGTGTTTTTATATGGCAAACAATTTCATTGGAATCATTTTGATTGTCTCAGGCCTGGAATTGCCAATCTCTAATCTCAAATTCAATTTGTCAACTGGACAAAGTTTATTTGCTCGAATACATTTCGCAGCTCATCCAAGCTGCTTCTTCACTTCTAAGAACTGAAGCATTTTGAGCTTTAAACAGACTAATAAAGGATTATTCAAATGTGTGAATGAAACAAAAAAGCTCGAGGTATGTTTTTGAGGAGGTAACAACATTATGACATGACTTAAAGCTCACAAGATCACGATTTTGCGAAATATAAAACTTTTAATAGAACAACATTAGGCTACAACTATAGATTGAGCTTATCTGGGTGTGCTTAGTTTACTGTGTGCTTGGCTCAATTATTAGTAATGTTATAATAATATATCTCTTGCATGCAGTGAAAAGTTAGCTAAAGGAAGAACAAAAATGAGCTAGCATAGTGCAATATGATATAACTCCCATTGTTTTGTATTTGTGGCACAGTTTTGGGCACCACTCAAGTACCAAATCATTCTGAGGAGCGCACCATCCCCCATCTCCTCTCTCTGATTCATGCCTCATACGTCCTCCTAGAGATGGATGGTTCACCGCTCCCGGGCCAGCAGCAGCATCCAGGTGCACAACAGCTGGGCAGGCGAGGGGGGCGGGTATTGAGGGGGAGCCAGTGTATGTATGTGTATCGGGGTGTAGGGAGGTCCTAGTACGGGGGAAAAACGAATGTTAATAATAATAATAATAATAATAATAATAATAATAATAATAATAATAATAATAATAATTTTCTCTGCAATGTTTCAGGTGTGTTTTTGTCACTTTGGACAGTGCAGCATTACTAAATGACAGTATTTGGAAATAACTGAATACATACTGTGATTACCTATTCAGAATACTAATTTTGAGTAACTGTATTCTGGTACAGTTACTTTTTCATTTGGTGGTATTCAGAATACATTACATTTCTAAAATCAAATACATCACAATATTTGATTATGTAATTTAGGCTTCAAACTGCACAAAATTAGTGAAAACAAAACAAAACACACAGCTCTTGTGATAAGTGCATGTGTGATTTTTCCATCTCCAATCAGTAAGAGAAAATGCTTATTAAAATTTAAAACAAATATGAAGCTATTTTTAATATAATACTTGTCTTTACATCATAATTTAAATGGAACACCATGTAAAAGTAATCTAAGTTTTCATAAATAGTATTCTTATTGGCCCATGTAACAGAAAACATTACAAATTACATTTTAATTCACTATCAGATATTCACTATTGTAATTAACTGTAATTAAGTACATTTTCAAGTGTTCTTCCCATCACTACTAATTGATGGCTTTGCTGTTATGATTTGCTTTTTCTTTGATGCACAGATGAAGTGAATGAATATGTACTCAATATGCTGTATAATTATAGATACATACAATTCTAAACTAAAATGCAGTGGTCTATCTCGCATTAACATCTTTTGAAATTGTTTGCATTGTTACTCCCACACAGCGCTGAGTGTGCAGACTATAGAATACAACTTTCAAGACAGACAGACATTATATGAGCTTTATAAACACAGACTTAATTAATCACTGATTTGATTAGTTTAATACAATCATGTATCCCACTTCTGTTTAACCTCAGCTCAGTTTACAACAATAAAGATGTTGTAGACAAGTTTAAACAAGCCTGTAAGACTTACTGTAAAGGCATTTTCTTAAATCTTAGTTTGACCTATGAGCTAACAGATTCTTTCCTAACTGCCCATGTGTTGCTATAGGAGACAGTGCAGTGTGGATGGGTAGAGCTGGTGTGTGGGAGCCTCAGTGACTGATGGAGTGTGATGTCCTGCAGTGTGCCAGGATAAACTGTGGTTGGACTCAGTTTGGCTGAGGGTAAGTGTAGTCTCACTCAGCAGCCTGTGAGAAAATACTAAGGCCTGAGTTTTACATCAGATTTGTCTTTTTACAGTGTATTTTGAGATTTTCTTTTTATAATAATTAAAGGGCCTCTATTACGCTTTTTTCTGATCAATGTTTTAATGTTCTTTCCTAATCAAAATGTACCTGGAGTTGTGTTTTGTTTCATCACAAAGTGGAAAGAGCATAGAAGGAGACAGACCAATAAACTAGGATTATTAGGATATTATTACAAGGTGTTTTGGCAACATTGTGGTCTTATTACATCAATTTATAGACTAAAATAGGATATCAACTGAACCGATATCGACTCAACCATTATTCAATCTATCTAAATTTTCAATATCCAATACCACTATCATATCGATGCATCCCTAATTATAGCAGGCCCTATCTCACGCCAGATTGTAAAACAAACATAACAATACTTAAAGCTCACAAAAATTCATTTTTTGTGCTACAGGACTAACCTCAGGTAGACTAAGGGGTCCCCACAATACATTCATTTATAAAATACCGGCAAGTCTGGCAATACAAAGCAGTATATATGGAATTGTACAATCTTTATTTAAACAATCATTTTAAAAAGGGTTTATTTTATGGCACAACATGTGCAAAATACAATATAAAATGCTGTCGTTGTTTTTTAGTGTGTAAAGTGCTTGAGTATGGGATTAGGGCGCTTTGAGGTTTTAGATGTGTAAAGTGCAAGGTGCTAGCAGCCTACAAGGTCTAAAGTGACTTGTGCTACTCCTGACCCCAAAGCAGGCTAACTTGCATTGCATAACTATCCCGGCCAATAAATAAGCACTACTACAGTCAGCAGCTACAGTGACAAAATAGAATTTGAGATTAGAATTTGAGAGCAGAATTTGAGAACAAAATTACTAGCAGCAGTGGCTATCTGATATACAAGAACCCATGGGTTACATACAAGAATGCAATTAGCTACCACCAAACCAAATAGTCACTATTCACGGTTATGTCACAAACCAGGAAGACGTTTGGAAACATGCAATGACAACTTCCGGCAGACTCTGTTCGCAATAGTAAGTCTGACAAAATCTAGGAAAAATGAGAAAATGGCCCAATTTTCTTCATCTACATGTCATTGTAGCATTCCGTTATGTTTGGTTAATCAACAATTATAACCATACCTCAGTTTTCATAATTTGCCCACTGACACACAACTCCGAGCGCACTGGGTACATGCAATTAGAAAAGACGAGGGCACCAAATTCAAGATTACTGCAAACAGCACATACGTATGCAGTCTTCATTTTACCGCCGATGACATTTACTGAGTTTTATCACAGTCGGTAGGAGAGCCCAGTGTCTGTAACTACGCCGGAAGTTGTCATTGCATGGTTCCAAATGTCTTCCTGGTTTGTGACGTAAGCTTGAACAGAGTCTATACACAACATAAAGTGCATTTACCTGGGGTACAACCGCCACTCCAACAGACCCCCACCCTGACATTCTGTCATTCCGACAACCCTCCATTCCGACATGCCCCCATTCCGACACTTTCTGATGCTGCCATTCCGACAACATATTCATAGTTGAAGCGTCACCTTTTTTCCCTGAACCAGGACTGAACCAGGCCTAAACCAAGACTAAACCAGAACTGAACCAGGACTGAACTAAGACTAAACCAGGACTACACCAGGACTAAACCAGGTCTAAACCACATCTAAACCAGGACTAAACTGGGACTAAACCAGGACTAAACCAGGTGTAAACCAGGACTGAGTGTCGGGACGGGCCCAGAGGTGCGCCCGCGTGGACTGTTGGGTGACCACAGGCGAAAGTATCAGCGCAGAGCTCCGTGCCCCACGGGGCTAAGCGCAGCTGTCTCCCGATTGCACTTTGTGGACACCCTGCTCCGCAGACTCGGAGTTCTCTCTCTCTGTCAAGTCCAAGATTAGTCCTGGTTCAGTCCTGGTTTAGTCCTGGTTTAGTCCTGTTTAGACCTGGTGTAGTCCTGGTTCAGTCCGTATGCGGCGCAAAAAAGGCATATCGATAGATGTTTCTTCTTCTCGATAAATGATGCCTGTGAAGTAATATATATTTGACAGTAGAATCGCGTCTGTGAATTTGTACTCGTACTGAAGGAAAGCATAATCGTAAATTTTCATTTCGTGATTGTAATTCTTGATGTCATAACTTTTTAATTAGTATTCTGATGGATAAAGTACACACAATACATTTTATGTACGACTGGACTCATTTGAGAGTTTATGAATATTTATTTTATGCTCAACTACAGCCAAATATGCATGGATTTCCCAAATATGCACAGATTTCTATTCTATGGACATAAATATTTCTGAAAGCTTTTGTACTCCATACATATAGCTGTGTCGGAATGGCGGAATGTTGAAAAAAAAGATAAAGTGCCACCACTCCGACAGGGACATTTGATAAAAAATGGAAATGCCACCACTCCGTCAATTAGACATCAGTGTCGGAGTGACGGTATGTCGGAATGGCAGCATGTAACCCATTTACCTAGCACTAAATCTGGGTTTTGCACATTTTGTGTAATTTGATCACGAACCATTACAATTGCATTATGTACTTGACCTTGTTATAGCTAATTCATAACTGCCCTGGACTCGACTGCACTAACCCACTCACTATGGTACTGACAAAGGGCCTTAACTTCAGCTGCACTGCACATGACTTTGTTTGAAGGAGCATCAGGACTGAGGGTTTGAGACTGGCAGCTAACTCTGAAAACATGCATCTCCCTCCTAAACGAGTGAGGAGTAGGGCTCTGATAAAAGTCTCTGACTAACAGGTTTTGCAAAGTGATCACGACTAAGTGCATCCGCCACTACATTGCCCTTTCCTGGCAAATGTCTGAGCTCAAAGGAATATGAAGCAAGTTTTGACACCCAGTGGCTCTCACAAGCGTCAAGTTTTGGTTTTGTCAGGAGATAAGTAAGCGGATTATTATCCGTCCATAAAGTGAAATTCCGCCCTTTCAGCCAGTGGCTAAACTTTTCGCAAACACTCCACTTGAGAGCTAACAGTTCACGTCTGTGGGCCAGGTATCTCCGCTGTGATACACTTAGAGTCTTGCTCACGAAAGCAACAGGCCTGGCTTTAGTCTCACCTTTGGGCACTTGAGAAAGTACCGTGCCAAGACCGTCCAGAGATGCATGTGTTGACAGGATAAACGGTTCCTCAAAGTTAGGTTGGGCAAGCACAACACACTCCAAATGCATTGACTTTAACTGCTCAAAAACTTTGACGCACTTACTGTTCCAATCTGCAGGGGTAAGTTTACGAAAGGTGCAGCGTGACTTTTTGGTCTTTGCAAACTTGCCCTTTCTCTTCTGCCCAGCAGTTAGCGTGAACAAGGGCTTTGCGATGGAGGAGCAGTTGGGAATGGAGTGTTGGTAATAAAACACCATGCCTAGGAACGATTTGATGCACCGGACTGAAGGTGTGCTGCCATGCTGCCCCATGAGATCACTGACATTCATGTTTGTAATTACCTCAACTTTTGAGGGGTCCATAGAGACACCTTTACTATCAATAACATGGCCAAGGAACCCTACTTTTTCTTTCAGAACGTGGCACTTTTTGGGGGCCAATTTAAGATTTCTCTCTGAGTCTGTAGAACACGGTTTGGAGTCTTGAAAGGGCCTCGCTTTCAGAAGGAGCAAAAATGAGAATATCGTCAAGGTAGCAGAGTAGTTTTGAAAAGTTCATGTCCCCAAATATTCCAAACATCATCCTCATGAAGGACGCAGGGCTGTTGCACAAACCCTGTGGCATCCAATTATATTCATGCAGCCCCAGATGAGTGGTGAAAGCGGTGTATCTCTTGTCCTCTTCATGCAGTGGGACATTGAAAAAGCCAGAAGTCAGGTCCATTGTACTGAACAGGCAGTTGCCACCAAGCGCAGCCAAACAATCGGCCTGGTGAGGGAGAGGGTGGCCGTCTTTCAGGGTACGGGCGTTTAACCACCTGAAGTCAGTGCAAATCCGCAAACCACCGTCCTTTTTCTATACCATGACCAGAGGTGAAGCATACTCGCTGGTGGATTTCCTAATTATCCCTCTTTCCTCCATATCACTGAGCACCTGCCGCAACTTCTGATAATGTGCCGGGGGAACTCTCCTATATGGCAGACGAAAAGGGTGATCATCAGTGAGATGGATACGATGCATGTAGCTTTGAACCTCCCCACAGTCCAATGAATGTCTGGAGAATATGTCCTGATACTCAATTAGCAGCTGAGCAAGTTTTAACTTGCAAGTATCGGTGACTTGGCATGAGTCAATATCAATGTCTCCAAGACCAAGATTGGACAGGCATCTGGCAATGATATATCACAAGGGGAGTGTGAGGCATCACTTTCCTTTTCAGAGTCACCTCATTGGTCATTTGCGGCTATATGCAAGCCCTGAAAAATATCAAAATCCTCAATTGCTAAACAAGGGGAAACATCAGCCATTCTTTTTAGTGTGATCGGTTTGTCAGTGGGATTAACAATGGTCATAGGCACCCACTTATCACCCCAGAGAGGCGTAACTAGCTGACCCACCAGAACACTTCGAGGCATGGCTTTAGAGGAGGTTGGCTCAACTATAACAGTACTACCGGGGGGCATAGGTACATTAGCTGGAAGCTTACCCCAGACCAAGTGCTCATGTTTGGGTAGCAAAGTCACAGCTTGGATGAGCTTAACGGTACCTATCTTGTCTGGGACAGCACTACCTTTCCAGTGCTCGACACTGGTAAACATCGACAGAAACCGATCAATCTCAGGGTCAAACTGTGGACTAAATTTCGACGCAATGTCCCAATAATCACCAACCCCAGGCCAGGCACAAACAGTGTGGGTACTATAACATGTGTCCCATATAGTTGCATTTGCAAGTCATAGAAACCCTCAGGCCTTGTTTGTAAACCACCACAGCCAATCAGCACAACACTCTCATTGGGTGATTGCTTTTCAGGTAACACACCAGCAGCTCTGAGCTTTACAACAGCACCTCCACTTATGCTACATGCCATTGAACCAGAGTCCAACATGCCACTAAGGTTAACACCATTGTTGACTAGGACTGATGTGTAAAACAGCTCACCAAATGCCTGAACCCTTTGAGTACCCTGAGTACCTTGAGTTCCCTTTGGTGCAGTAGCACAAGCATTGTAAAGTTCGGCCAGATTGGTTTGGAGGGAATTGTCCATCTCATCCACACCACCCGCTCATCAGGTGTGGGTTCTCTAGTTTAACGGGTGATTTTGTGGGCTAGAGGAGTTAGATGGTTTAGAGCAATGCTGGTTGCTTGGAACGGAACAGTCCTTTTTCCGATGACCAGGAAACAAGCATTTAAGGCACCTGTTCTCTCTTTTACAGTGGGACAGAGTGGAATCTTCAGTAGTGCCACATACTCTACACGCTCTCTTAGGATGTTGGCTGGTGCTTGTGTTTGCTGCGTAATTAACCTGTCTAATACACCCACCAGACTTCTCATGCAGTCTGCATCAATACCAGTTACAATGGGTGGCATGGTAGAGGGAGGAGACTGCATTAGTGGCTTAACGTCACCCGCACTGAGACCATCAACCATAGGCACACACTGGAACCGGGCTTTATAAACAGCAGAGCCAGGCTTTTGTGGTGTCACTGTGGCAGCATGAGATTTCCTCTCCTGGAGATATTCATCCAGTCGCTCTTGGATTTCACTGGCAGCCCACTTATCTGCCGATTTTAACTTACTCACATTAGAAAGAGACTGGTCAGGGCAGTGTTTGACAAATATTATACTGACTTCATGGGAAGGATCATCGATGCAACGTCCCTGTCTCTGCAAACATTCATTTGCCACATCCACCATCTTGTTCAGCCTTATCCAATACTCCATAGCATCCTCGCCTGGCACTGGTAGGGTATTGTAAAACTCCGCTAGTGGCATGCTTGAGTAAGTCATCTCACTGAAGTGTTGTTTTAGAATGTCAAAAATCACCTGGGGATTGGCAGCATGGTTAATAAACTTTCAAATTGCGTCATTACGCAATTTTATACGGACTACATCACCAGCTTTGCCCATAAGTTTAGCCAGAATCTCCTGTGATTGTTCATGTATGGAAACATTTTGTTTTTTCAAATAGAGAGTCACAAGATTTTCCCATTCGTGGACAGAAAACTTGTCCAAACCATCGCCTCTAAAGATGGGGGGGTCCCTTGACATCAGAATGCATGGCAAACCTGACGTTAGACTGAGTCATGTCAGGTATATGGGCAGCAAAGTTAGTGTCACTAGTCATATTCTGTGTGCTTTTATCAGACTGTAACCTAGCAGTGATAGATTCACCAATTTTATCAGCTAACTGGGAAATAAGCGCACTTAAGTCAGCACTCTGCTGAACTTGACCAGGCATATCATGTCTCACAAAACATGTTGAGGAAAATTGTATACTACCTAAAACAGTATCACCATGTCCCGGTGACCTGGTATCAGGGGTCTGATTGCATCACCTCCTACCCACACCAAACTAGAAGTGAAAAGGGACACTGTCTGCACCAGCATCTTCTCGCTCAACAGTGTAAGTGGTAGCCTCTGCCATGATTCACACAGATGCACACGCATAGAAAGAAAAAAACAGTTGTGAAAAATGTACAGTATCAAATAAAAATGCTGGACACTCCTGCAACTCAGTCCATGAAAAGAAAGATACCAGGCACCCTCCAGTGACACATGAATGCCATTAAGGGTGTGACAGCAGCTTCCCACAGTGAAGGAGCTGATGTCGAACCTTGAATCAGTCCTTGAAAGGTCACAGCACCATTGTAACGGGTGTGTGTCTGTTCATTAAAAGTCTAATGTCTTGGTGCACATCCGTTAAATCTTAGTTTTATTGGCATTGTGTTCTTTGAGTACTGTGTCGGCTGAAGGAAGGACCACGAGACACTGGTGACCACTGGATGCACGTTTACTGATGGTTCTGCACAAACAAAAGAAAATACAAATCCTTGTCACATATTTCCCCATGCACACAGCTCATCAGTCCCCTCCTCTGTAGCACTGTGCAGACTCAGCAAGCTTCATGGTGCATATGCATTTGACATATGCACCATTTGACATATATATATATATATATATATATATATATATATATATATATATATATATATATATATATATATATATATATATATATATATAAACATAACATGTAAACACTCCATACTGAATAGACCCACCTAACTAACAGAAACTGTAAACAAATATGTGTTGTCTCAGAGTAATTTTTATTATAATTAAGCTCCTCCCTTCAGGCAGATATAAAGCAGTGTCCGCCAGCATCTGACCAGAACTGAAGAAGCAGCTCGCATGAGCTGCGAAACGTATTCGACCAAATAAACTCTGTCCAGTTGACAAATTAAATTTCTTCTTTTGCCATGGATTCTACCTGGACGACTGAGGGATTCTACACACATATTAACATAAAATAAAACATTAATTAGAATATTTTTAAACGTCTAGGGCATGAATGAGCATTTTAAACACAAAGCACATACCTGCACAAATAAAAGAAAATACAAATCCTTGTCACATGTCTCCCCATGCACACAGCTCATCAGTCCCCTGTTAGCAGAAAAACACATGGAGAACACTGAAAAACACATGGAGAACACTCAACCTCATGTGATTACAGTAAACTTGCTACAGACATGAAAACGTTTCTGCATGGTTCAAATTATACATGTGGATTTGTAAACGATTAGTAATGATGTTTTACCATGAATTCTTATACTTTTTAGTGTCTAAATACCAAAATAATGTAACTATATTGATATGAAAAAAACTTGTGCTTACCTCAGACTGAGGGCGGCGCTGCTGCGCAGCACGCAAAGCACATTGGTCTTAGAGGGACAGTACATGCAAAATGGGCAACTCTTACTACATAATAATAATATTGGGAAATAGGCTAAAACCTGCCTTAAACCATGAAATAACCATAGAAAATGAATTAAAGTGAAGGATTTGGTGAAGTTCATAAATAAAAACAAAAGTACATTTTTCCTTGGTTACAATTATAACCATTTATGACAGAATTATGACCAAAAAATGATTTTGCCCAAAAGTTAATGGGGTCATTTAGGAGTCATTGTCCATATTTTCTGAAAATTTCATATAAATCTGATCACTAGTTTTTGCATAATGCTGCTTACAGAGACAAACAAACAGTTGTTACAGAACCTGTCCTGGGTTGTTATTGGAAAATTTGGTGGTAAAGTAGGTGGGGTCAGCTCCGCCCACATTGAGCCACTCCCCAATCTGTGGGCTGCAGCCAGGGGGACTTGGAGTGCCATGCACGGCATCACATTCGCATTGCAGTGGGAAATTATAACTCTGGTGATCACCTGATTACAGGACCTTTAGAGCTGAGTTGTTTTATTAACTGACTTTACACAATTGATCTAAGCTACATGTTGGTGTTTATGTTGAGACCTCTTGGCATTGGCTTATCATAGTTAAAATCAGATCAGATCAGATTGTTTTCAGCTAAAAGCAATACATAATGTCACTGTGTCCTTAAGCAAGACACTTTACCCCATATATAAATATAGTTTGTAAGTGAGTGAGTAATGGGTGGGCGACTGTAGCTCACTTGAGGGGTTGTCCACTGATCCAAAGGTTGGTGGTTCAAATACCGCCCTCAACATAAACATTATTGGTAAAGAGGTCAGTTCCACTGATTCACAGGTTGGCGGTGGGATTCCAGCTCCCGCAGTTGAATGCTGTCACTGGGTCCTTGGGCAAGACACTTAACCCATCTCACCCAATGTTTGCGTATACTGGTGTATGAATGTGTGTGAACAGGTGATGATGTAAAGTGCTTTGAATGCCTTAACGGTGGAAATGCGCTATAAAAATGTGACTACTGACCACCATTGATCATTGTTCTATATTGTGACCATTGGCTAAATATTCCAACAATTTCGCTCACTCATACATTTCAGTTAGACTAATGTATCCTTAACTGTTCAGAAACTAAATATGATGCATGATCACAGGAAACTCTTCTCTTTCTTGAGGAGAAGAAAAGGCATCCACCCTCAACCACCCTCCAGTCCAACATCGAGGCCATTACTTGACAGGTATGCTCTTTGGCCCACTACTGCCATAGAACCAGCAAAGACAGACCTAGTTTGTATCGAAACTCACTGAGACATTGCTCAACCCTGTGAGCCTGCATCGTATGCGACCTTCTTTACATCCCAGTCTTTTATTGGGTCACTTCCTGCCTACATAGTGGCCTTTGTCATTTGTCTTTCCGAGTCATAAATCATTTTAAACTTTGATATTTGTGGGGCATTTTTACCACCTCATATCCTTTACTTTCTATCCTCAAAATTCCTATCTTGTTGTTGTGATATTTTCCTCATGTGTGCTAGTGTGAGTGAGAGATAGAGCCCTGACACACACAGGCCCAGTCCCTTAATAATGTCATTGGGTGTGAACGCTATTAGCAGATTACCCTTGGCCCGGGGCAGCCTTAGCCATGTGCAGGCTCCAGATAACCTTGTGTTCGGTAATTTAATATCAACACTTCCCCTCTTTTCTTACCACGCTTTACAACACACAAATACCCCGCTTGTCCCCTCTGGTGATGGAGAGAGAGAGAGAGAGCGAGAGAGAGAGCGAGAGAGAGAGAGAGAGAGAGAGAGAGAGAGAGAGTGAGAGAGAGTGAGAGAGAGTGAGAGAGAGAGAGAGAGAGAGAGAGTGAGAGTGAGAGAGAGTGAGAGGTATATGGATTACAAGATAGTGACTTCTTCATGATTTCTTTCCAATGCTGAGAAGAGAGTGGCAAATCAGCTGTTGTCCACACATGTGAGAAAATGCATAAACAGGCTTATAGTGAAAATTCCATCAAATTTAATGCAGGAACTTAGCTTTGAGTCATATAAAAGAGGAGCCACCCCTCTCTCCAGAACTCCTTGATGGGGTAAAGTCAGTTCCCCCTCCTTGTTCCTCCTTGGGCATAACAGGCATCACTTATCACATATCAAAGCTTTTAAGGACTCGAGATAATAAGATGTATACAAAAAAAGAGTATAGCCTACCTATTACATTTCCAAACCCGTCACTCACCAACCACTTGTGTGCAGTCATAGTGACATTTGAAGACTAGCGAATCAAAATTCTTAATAATATATCCCATGTCTCTATGACTTTTATACAGATACTACTTGCTACAGCAGTGCAATTGCTCTCTCAGTCCATTATGTATGTATGTATGTATGTATGTATGTATGTATGTATGTACAGTATGTGTAAGCCAGGTTAACAGTGATCATCAAAGTAAAAGCATGATAATAAGAACAGCAATAAATATATTGAATGAAAAGACAAATACGTCAATATGATTAAATATTCCTTTAAAACATCTGCAATATTTTATTTAATTTAAAAATATGTTAATAATAATAAATAATAAAGCATCAGTTTTATGTTGCTTTATAAAAAGCTAAAAAGTATACAAATTCATTAGTTAATTACGTTTTATGCCTTTAGACTCATATTTTGAAGGGCACGATGCTACGTGACCCATGTGACTAGCAACAACCAACCGGATTGTTCTAGGCTAAGCGAGGGAGATACAGACGGCACACGCAGGCTGCTGCAGAAAAGGAGAGTAGAAAACTGAGTCTAAAACTGTTTTTGTTCACTGAATAAGGTATAAAGACGGTATTTTGTTTTTCCAACCTGTCACTGTGTGGAGACGTTTTGTATATTGATGAACAGGACTTGGTGAGTGAAAGAAATGTATTTTATTTTGTATTAATAAATATCTGTACAATGTAAAAATATCATTTGGTGGAAACGTAAAGCTATGGTAGCGAATTTATGTTGTTTTATGGCAAACTAGTGAAGCACATAGTGCATTTAAAAGTTAAATTGAACACTGGCTTGCAAGTTCATTGCCCAGACTTGTTTGGTATCACCTCAACAAGCACCAGTCAAGACAGAAATAGTTAGTTTTGTTTATTTTAAAGCTACCAAGCGTTTATTTTGTGTATTTATGCACATTTTATGTTTATGATAGGCCATTTTGAATGGGTTGAAGAATATACCGCTAAAACCGAACTTAGAAAAGCACGTGGTTGAAACAAGATGGCGATGGCGAGCCGCCGACCGACCTCACAGGATCTCACATTGACTACCGCTGTCTGTTGGAATGAATGTGTCAGTGAAGCTGCCATCTTGGTACAGGGTTAACGCTGCTTTAAATGCATGAACATCAAGTGGTCCAGGCTACCCCTGAACCGCGCCGGGCTTCGTTATGGTTCAGAGTGTCGCGACGAGGCTGGACGTGCGCTCGTGTAGACCGTCAGGTGACCGCAGATAAAAGGACTGGCGTAGAGCTCCGTTGCCTGATCGCACATTACCGACACCCTGCCGCGGCCTTGGGGTCCCGTCTCTCTCTCTCTTGTTTAGACCTGGTTCAGTGTGTTCTTCTGGTTTAGTTGTGTTCAAAACACAGCATTTAGTGTCATATGCCTACAGAATAAAATCTTTCCTAGGAAATGTTATGCCTTGCTCTTTCATCATCTTATTCTGTTCGTTCGCACGTTTCAGACTTCAGCAAGGGAAGTCTGACATCTTCACTTGCTGAAAAACTTAACCTTAGACCATGGAACCCCTGTATCAAGATGGTGGCGGGGAGGTATTAACGCATGCCAAGAGGCTGAACGTGAAATCTACTGTTCTGTATTTATGCACGGACCTTCTGAATTGTGCATGCGCATCAGAAATACCTCCCTCTGCTGGCCACTTCATGGTTTGCATCTGAACTGGTAGGATTTATCCAACTTTCTCCAAGTGCTAAATTAAAGGAACAACAAGTAGAAAGAAATGCTTTCATACTGTGGCATACAGAATTTGTCAGCTTTTTGCTGAATTATTTTGAGTTTATAATTTTGTATTTTATTTTTATAAACCATAAATGAATATTATAAAAAGGTAAGTGCTAATTATTTTTAGGTTGTAAACAACAAAACAATTTAATTTTAAAGGGTAACTTTAATGAAACTTGAAAATAACTTGAACTAAATGATTGAAACAAAATGTGAACTGAACTAAGCAGAGTTAACTCAAACGTGTTAAGAACTGATCTGAACTAAGACTAAAAGGTTGTAAACCTGGTATAACTAAACAAAACCTGTTAGAACTAAATCTAAATCCTTTAAACTAACAAAGGTTTTGAAACTTAACAACTTAAACAAAAAGGGTTAAGGTAACTAGAAATCAGTGTTTAATGTTGTCTTCTTATTTTTATGTCCAAACTTTTCAATAATAAGTCAGCAAATTTAAACTTATTCTCTTGTCTGTGGTCTTTTACGTCACTCAAGTCAACTTTTGCTCCAGTAGACAAACCTCACTGAATGTATATGTATGTATGTATGTATGTATAGATTATTGTTGTTTTGTCCTTGAGCAAGACACTTTTAATTGTAGAGTGAGGCTGACTACACAAAAGCAACTTATTCTCAGTTGTGATAACTTGTCTTATATCACATATGTATATGGAAACTGGAAAAGCCACTGCACACTCCCTTTTTAAAGATGTTCAGAATATTAGTGTCCATAATAGATTATTCACAATAAAGTAGTCTATGTAACTTGATTCTATACCTTACTTATATATTGAATATCTTTTGATTATTTGTCTTCACCAATCTGGTAAGTATAGTTTCATTTTAAGTCCAACACTGAGCTAAGTTGAATCACAGTGCTGCATTACCTGCAGTCTCTCCTGTTGCACACACACACGCACGCACGCACACACACACACACACACACACACACACACACACACACACACACACGCACACGCACACGCACACACAGCAGAGTCCTATCATCCCTCTGCACCCTCTCACTTTGGCATTACCACACCTTTATCTCATGGTTTGCAGCTCGCTGCGGCCGTCCTACCTCGTGCTCCTCTGGGCTACTTTACTAATAACCTCTTCCTTATCAGTCACACTGCACCTCTGCCTGTGATCAAAGAGCCAATTAATGCAGCGGTTAAAGGTGAAGCATTCAAATAATGGAGACAGCTGTTTTTCTCTGTTTGAGGAAAATCCATTTTGTATTGTTATCGGGCCGGAGCAGCACCCCCTCCAACCCGCTTAATTCAAGTCTCTGTCTGCGTCTGCCCGCCGTGTGATAAGACGCGATGAGCAGGAGACGGGGGACAGAAAAGGGACTTTGGTCACAATGAACTTTATGCACAAGAATGTGGCAGGAATATCTCAGCAGTCCAACTCATTCCCAGGCCTTATCCTCTCTAAAGCTGAGATAAAGAGACAGGAGAGCAGGCGGAGGAAAAAAAAAAAAAACTCTCCCGTCCACTGTCCCCCGCTGTGCGACTTCACTGTCCCTCATTCTCAAAAGAGCTGGCTGATCCTGGAGCTTTGAGCTTCTATGGACTCTATCAAACAGACCTGAGGTTAGAGAGAGGTTAATTGTAATGGTGTCTGTAGACTTCACTTTCTTTAGAGTGCAAAGTCTGTCAAAATAGATTACAAAATTAAAAGTACCATTTGTGTTACTTTTTTGAATATTAAGTATTGTGATGCATTAGTTCCCCCCAGAGTGATAAGTTAATAATAAATTAAAATAAATAGTATAAGATTTGCAGCAATATAATATTTGAAAGTTCTGAGATTTTGATCCGCAGTGTGCATTCAGTTATGTCTAGACAGAAGCACGTGCACATCTTCATCCACCTCTTAAAATAAGGTGGATGTTTATGCTAACACTGAATCGTGAAAATGACAGATACACTTAAATGCATGTATTAACATATTTATTACACTTTAAAGAGAACAACAATACCAGAATTGTACTGCAAAATTTCACAGACTGACAGACCATAGTTTACAGCCCAAAAAAACAAAAAAACAAAACAAGAGAAATCAAGTCAACAGGAAACCACAGTTCTGACATAGTAGACTGAAAGCTCTGGAGCACACTGACACAAGGCGATGACAGACCGCCTGGTGCCAGCCTACCACTAACCTGTGGATCCACGTCTCAATATATTGCACAACAACTTCAAATGATGTGAGTTTTTCACAATAAATTCTTAACAGAATGCAAAACCCCTCCCACCCCAAGATCAACTCACTTTCCCCGAATGCTACGGCCTTTTGAAGTTCACCTGCGGCCCCAGACTTTTCCAAACTGAAATCATATAATCCCTGTTGTGAAAAAGCATGCCTCAAATACCTCTGGTTTGTACAAGCTTCACTGTCTCTCTTTTCAGTTCACAACAGAGAGGAGAGAGGAACGGGGACCAGGAGAAAAAACGGAGAAACTACATTTGTGGTCTTTACTATCATCGCAGTATGAATCAACAAACACCTCTTAAATTTTGCACAATTTTAAAATCTGTTATAACAACATCATTGATCTCTATAAATGCCATAGGCATTGAGGAACATAACAAAAGTGAATCCTTTTCATTGATTTCGTATTCATTTATGCGTCATATTCTTGAGGTCTGCAAGTATGATATGGTTTTGCAGCTGTATGAGCTTAAACTTTGGGTTTATTTCCTGTTCTCTTGTGCCCATTTGGTTTTGACTCAACCAGGATCAGTGCTGCCACTGATGCTCTATCGGCTGTAGAGGTAGAGTGAGCTGTTTGCCACCGAGGAATTTGTAGCAAAACACACAAAGAGGAGGGAAGAAATGAAAGTCGAGCTTTAGAAGAGTTACAGACAATGTACATTTGAGTTTTTCTCTTTTAGCTCAGGTCTGCCCCTGATTATGACGAGTACACACGTGTATCATTGTTTACTTCACTGTTACAACAGCTTAGCTGTTTGTTCACAGCTTCTGAGGAGTCCCTAGGGTGTCACACACCTTTTTGGATGGTTTGTCCCTTCAGTTAAATGCAGATGGACATAGGAGTTGGGAGAGAAGGGAATCATAGGAAGTGTTCCAGGACAAACTACCAGGACCTTTCAAGCCTCCATGTTTCTGAGGTCAGAATTATAACTCGTTTGTATGTAGCACCAAGGAGTTTGGCTGAGTGCTCTGTGCAGTGTGGTCTAAGTGCGTCTTCTGCTGCTTTCAGAGGTTTGCTTCACCTATTCAATGTTTACAACATAAAAACCCCTTTTTCACCCAACGGGAAAATGACATACTCTGACATAAATAAATATACAGTAACTGCAGATGGCACTCACATTCATGTCCAATAGAATATAAGCAGAACTGCTTAAAGCTGCAATGGGCACTGGTCTGCATGTGCTGATGAGGAAATCCATCTACAGGGCTGGAGAGCACCCCTCTGCCCCTTTGGTTATTATTGCTCTGGGACACTGCTGCAGAAGCACTTTCTCTTTTCACTGTGTCAGCCCAGTGCCACTCTCTACAGAGAGGATCAGAATAAACATTACAAATAAATAGCCTTGTTTGAGTGAACAAACCTCTTTTGAACTTGTTTGAAATCTGGATTTTGGTCCTTGGTGTCAGTCTTTGGCTGTTCAGGTGTTTCTTGTTTGATAATACTGTGTGTACCTGGTGCTTTGCAGTGTTAAAGCTGTTAATTGGAGTCTACACCTCTGCATTTGGAAAACATCTTTGTTACTTTTTTTTTCTTTTGTTGTTTTTTTGTTGTTTTCAGATTTTTTTTTCTAAAAAATAACAAACATTTATCAAATGATTGGTAATGTGCATGCACTGTTTGTAACAAACAAATGATGGACACCTTAATGTACAGAAAATAATATGGATAAGTGTTGGGCCGTGTACATTATCCAGCTTCTCGACCCAGAACTTACCTACACTGAGTTATGGCTTAATACAACACAACTGAGGGGGAGCATGCTGATGTCTTTGTGACAGTGCAAATACGTGAGATGGCCCCAGCACAAACAATTAGCGTTCCCCGCAACATGCTATCTCTCAGACAAGATCACTTAGCAGCTCTGAGACACAGCTCTCCCCAAGTCTGATGCAAAGCCTATGACCAATCTACCACTATTGCTTGGGTTGAATTATAAACAAAACTTTTAAAATATGAATCTTTTCTTGCACAGGTCAAAGTAAGCATTGTGAGAAAAGAGAAAAAGTATTATGCATTGTCACAACTGCCCAACATATAGGCTACAATAAATAACCATTGGTGACACCACAAGACGTAATCTGAAACACTGACAGAAAAGTGAGTTAAATGAGACTGGGCTTAAGTTTGTATGTTCACTGTTTGTAAGTTTGGTCCAGTCCCACTGGCTGCTGTCTTTGTGACCCCACAGTCTAAGAAGCTCAGTGGTGGGACAATGACTTCACTTCCTGTTTCCTTCTGAGTTCATGGTCCTTCAGAGGTGCACTGGTCTGCACTGGTTTGTCTCCTGTCCAAGAATCCTTCCTTTGACATCATTCAGGGAGAGCATTTGTATTTCCCAGCCCACTGACCTGGATATTATTACGAGTGAGAAGGAAATAGCAGCTGGCTCAGGCTGCAATCTGCTGCACATCTGCCTCACTATAACAGTCTGTGGGCCGCAGAGCCAGACCAGCCTCTATCCAGGCACCCCTCCTTTAGATGTACTCGCTTTTTACTAAAGTGGATGTTGGTATACAGCTAAGCACTTAGTCCATTGGTTTGCTTCTTGAGGTTGGCTCTTCCCATGTCCAGCAGGTAGAATTATAGTCTTAGGAATGGCAAATAGAAATCGCTTAAAAGAGGGGTAGATCCAATATACATACATGTCGGCTGTCTGTGTTTAAACTCTTTATATTTACAGAAGAAAGAAGGATAAACTACAATGACATTAATGTTAACAACGACGAGTACAATAGACAACAAGAGCAAGTGTAACAATAAAAGAGCGACAATCATTCATTTAAAACAAAGAATATCTTTCTGTTTCTTTAGAGTCAATGGCAAGTCAATATGACCTGAATATGGACATCATCCTACTTTTAGTAGCCTACTATATAGGCTCCGTCTGTTAGCCGCATTAGCGTAGCATCCCTGCAGAGCTTTATAGACAGTCATGCTGTGTGTGGTGGTGTTGCCCTGGGCCTTTCTGCTCTGTTAGCCTGTTAGCGCGGTGTGGTGTCCAGGGCAGAGGAGGATGGGGTGCTGGGGGTGGTGGAGCGTGGGGTGGGTGCTGGAGGGGTGGTGGCTGGGCTGCCTGTCCCACTGCTGGGAGTGCAGGCGGAGGAGCTGATGGGTGCAGAGGTGTCAGTGCCCGGGACCCCTGCCTGCTGCTGCTGCTGTGCCTGCTGCTGCTGCAGGGTCTGTCCACACACGTGGTGGTGCTTCTCCCAGTCTTTGTGTTGACAGAATGACCCACAGTACCGTGCTGTGTTACAGCCACTGCACGTCTCACTGGCCTTGCGCCCACAGTTCCAGCAGCTCTGAAATAAAACAAGAGCATGTCTGAAAAAGTGCATCAAACACGGAGACGTAGCAAAGTTAGAAGTGGGTTCGGTTGATGCTACACCTCCACATAAAAGAGCACAGATCTCTGATGACTTCTTTGTGTCTCATTAAGAGCAGTAGGACAATGCAGGACAGCTGTCTGTCCACAGGGACGAGTGGTTTTAGAGTTTACTTCTGAAACATTTCCTCCTGGGTGCATCCCTTTTAAAGCCTCAACATGTCAGAGGCACAAGCCATAACTCCTTCACACTTCACTGATTAAACGTCAAGGTCTATGTCAGAGATTATCAAATGAAATGGCTCTGCTTTATCTCCTCACAGCTGAACACACAGCACTTTGCCAAACGTGTAAACTACTCTGTCGGAAGAACAGAAGAGGTGTGAGCCATTGATGCTTGATTGAGCTAGATTTGCACTTTATTTGCTGTATTAAAGCTTGATGTTTTCATCTCTGAGTGGTATGCCCAGAATACATTTGACAGTAAACAAACTGCTACAGTTCTGGGGCATGTTTGAATTAGAATAAATTTTATCCACATTTCTGTGCTCTTTTGGGTCAGTTCTAGTTAGAACTACTATGGCAATGGTATCATTCTATTTTTGTCCTTGTAATACTCAGAACGCCAACTTTTTTCTTCTGTAGTACTTGCTGTGAAAATCTGTGATTCACTGTATTAGAACACAAATTATTGTAGTGTTGTCATTTCAATTGGCAGACAAAGCTATCCAATAACTGAGGAATAAAGAGAAATAAAATAAAAATATTTGAGTAGTGTTGTCACGATACTAAAAATGCAAACTCCATTTTGCTACTAAGAAACAGATTTGATACCCATTTTATTTAACTGTCCTACTCCAGTAGCAGAAGTTGGGGAGCATTGTATAGAACTTGTACCTCACTGGAGTCCTCCTGCTGGTTGATGATGGACAGTGCATCTTCAGCAGCTTGTCTCTTGGCCTCTGCAACCGTGCGCTCCATCTTGGCTCTCTCACTGCTGATCATCTCGTGGGCTTTACGCTCTGCCTCTGACACAGCCTTCTGCAGCTCCGTCATGGCCTGTCTCTTCACCTCATTCACCGCCTCCTCTGGAAACATGGATGACACAGAAGAGGTCAGTCCACCCGCACCTGCAATTTAAAGTTCACCGTCAACCTGCTGTATGAGAATTACAGAGTGGCATTGTTTGAAATGCTTTAAACATGTAAACATATTTCTGAATTCAAGACAGAGGTAAGCACATCAACCACTCTATGTACCTTGTAACCCCTAGAAACTATGAAATATCTACAGCTATTCTGTAAAGGGTGACCACCTGTCCCTCTTGTCTTGTCCTTCTCTTGAGAATGTCCCACTTTGTTACTGATGCCATATATAGATGATAAAAGTGAATTTTAAATAGAAAACATGCTAGTACATATTTTTCTCCCATATAAATAAAGACTTTCTGGGCGTACTAGCATTCAAGGTTGTAATGTTTACACCTATATCACCACTGTTCCAAATCAAAATGTTCTGATGTCCCACCTTATTCAGCAACTTGTTTCTCTTTCTACAGTTTGAGGTGGTCACTCTTATTGTGGATCCTAATCTAATTCTGATCATGAAATTTATTTAAAGGTGCACTATGTAACTTTTTGGTTAGGGGTCCGTCACTGCTTGTATGGATATGGATATTGCTCTGCCTGGAATGTTCCACTGTATGACATTAAAAAGCTCTACCGTACATTTATTCACTTTATAGGTGTTTTTATAGCTCAAAAATACCTAGAAATACAGGCATTCAGACAATGAGCGGGGTTGCCTCTCCACAGATCTGACCTGTAACTTGGTCTAGTTTGGTCTACATGATGATAGAAAGGTTTAATGCCATACTTTGAAACATTCCATACAAAGCAAAAGCATTTGACGGACCCTCCACCAGAAAAGTTACACAATGCACCTTTAAGTCCTCCTCACTAGAATAAGAATGATCAAAAATAAACTTGTTTTTTCTCTTTCCGCTTAAAAATATCCTCGAGACAACACCACAAGCCATTTAATTCCAGGTAATGACTCAGAAAATGTGCTTTTAAGCAGGGGCAGCGTGTTATTTTATACTTGTTTAGTAGAATAAATAACCTTGCTGCGCGGGTGTTAAGCACTGGAATTCTATCTGAACGTCAGAGCGAAAGGAAAGCTTTTTTTGTTTGCTCCCATCAAGCTGGTAACTTGACTAATTGTGTATGCAAATTAGGCAATTTATATTTAAATTATGCATTTCCATTGTGATCCCAAAGGCCCACGCGGCGAGGGGAAGTGGAAAACCGGTAGGACACTGTGCAAGGTGCTTGAATATTTATCACCAACTGTAAACATTTTGCCTATTTCAAACAGATGTATTCACCACCAAGCTTCATTGTCTCAAAAAAATCCTATTTTACAATCCTCACGGGCTGCACTTAAATCATTCTCACCACAAACAGGATTGGTGTAGCTTCAGTGATAAAGAATGAAAAAAACTGAGGGAAAGTACAGCTTAAAGCCAAACAAATTACTTTCATTTAACTTAATTGTGTGTTTAGTATGATGTTTATGTAGATCAAGTAGATTTGATCCATTGTGACAAGGCAGCACTAGAGTGGATTTTTAGGTTGGTGGTTGATGCACTATGTTGCCAAACAAGTATGTTTAACCTCAGTAATATTACAAGTACAAATGTCCTTATTAATAGTACTATTTGTACAGATATTATAGTAGCACTGTGTAGTAAGCTATTGACTACAGGAATATTTGAGTCAATATTAGTAATAGTAGCAGCAGCCATTGTAGTATATTAGGTATTTTAATATAGGCTACAAATATCTGTATAAGCACTGGACAAAATAAAGTATACTATTATTTATGTTAAAAAATAATATAGCTCAAAGCAAAAGGTACATTTTGATGTGACAGACTAATTGTATTCAAGTTAGTTTTTTCAAATCCTTAAGTAGATTTTCCCATAACATTCTTTCCGATGTGAGGGAACTACATTTTTAACAGCAGTGGTTTTGTCTTTAACCTACTGTACTGCCTGAAGTCATGGAAATTGCCCGGCGTCTTCTGATATATGCCTGGTGCATGGGATTGTGATTACACACCAAATGCCTTAGATGGAAGATCGATCAAAGTAGGCGAGAGGAGAGAGCAGGAGAGTGGGTAAGTCCCGGTGGTGACGCTCAATTCAATTTAAATGCATATTACTTGTTCGGAGTATCTCTCACATCATGCTTGGTCAAGCAGGGGACAATTTCTTTTCTCTGAGGGGTTTAAAAGCAGATATACTGTATCACTGATGGGAATACAAAGTGGATTCTTCAAGCACTGACTAAGCCCTGATCCAAATTACTTTGAATTACTACAGGTCTAACGATATATGTTTCCTTTTATTATTCAGATGATGCAGCCTACTTCTGGCATTTTATAAAAACAACTTCATTAACCTTAATAAAGCATGAACAAAGACTTAATTCATTATGAACAAATATTTTATTGAGAATGATTGGCATAGTAACTACTTAGTTTATACTCTAACCCCAACTCCTAACCCTAACCCTCAATTAGTAGTTAGTAAGTCTAAATTATTCTAAATAAACTATATGTTCTTTGTTTTTGTATTCCTTTTTGTAAAAAAAAAAAAATATATATATTTCTAATAGCAGCAGTAATAGTACTAGCAGTTGTAGTAGTAGTATCTGAGTAGTTTATTATCTGATGTTTCTGTTTATGATGTCTTTTTCTGTTATTAGGTCTTGGTTGAGTAGAAGAGCGTCTGCAGTAAAGGCATTAACCACAGCGCCAAGAGCAAAAAGATCTGTTTCTGGCTACTGTACTTTGAAGTTTGTGAAGACTGCACCAGCTGCTAAACCCATGCACTTTCACTGGCGCAGTAAAAACGTGTTACAGTCTGACATCATATTTGAATCCAAAGAGTGGTAAAACTTTGTAGATCGTAAACAATATTCTTTCAGAAGCCTGTGTCATTATTTGAAGTGTCAGATGGGGGTTTAAGTCTTTCATCTTCTTCCAAAGCTTAAGAAGCATTTTATTTTTACAGCAAATTTGACAAATAACAAATACAGTATAGTGACAGATAACAACACAGCAGTGGAATTATGCTTACCAGCTTTTTTCCAGATTTCTTCAGGGACATAACCACCAGACACAGGCCGATGCAAAAGGATTTCTAAGAGAGATAATTAAAATTAAAATTAGAAAATGGTAATAAATAATCATGTACTTTTAATCATAGTAAAGAACAATCTTAATTAAAACATGATAGAGATCTGGTTCCCAATAGTTGAATACATCTTTTTGTAAGACCTATAATTCCTTCTTCGCTTTAAAGGTGCATTGTGCAACTTTTCTAGTGGAGAGTCTGTGACCTGCTTGCTTCCATGGAGATGTTATTGCTTTTCCCTGGAATGTTCCATGGTATGACATTAAACGCATCTATCTAGCATTTATTAATTGCGAGCATTTCTGTTGCTCAAAAACACAATAATTCTCTCTATGAATTGGGTTACCTCTCCACAGATCTGACCAGTAAGGCAGCCTACAATTGTCTCTCTTGAGATAAATAGGTTTAATCTTTACCATAGTACATTCTAGACAAAGCAATAACATCCCCATGAAAACAAGCAGGTGGCGGACCCTCCACTAGAAAAGTTACACAGTATGCCTTTAATTAAAAGCATACCTGTTGTGGTGCTGTCTTGTGAGGCTGGACTCTGCTGCCTGGACTGTCCACTAGGGGCGCCCTTCTTGAGCTCCTCTGCGTCACTGTAGCGTCTGATCCAGTAGTTGAGCTCCTCACGGTCGGCCTCCTGACACCTGCGCAGTACGGTCAGTGAACGCCTCGTCTTCTCCACCATGTCCATGATGCAGTTGAGCAGCTGTTGGTGACACAGTGGGTCAGAGCTGAGATCACACATCGACACTGCGGGTTTGCTCAAGTTCTGGAGTGGGGTAAAGGGAGGAGACAGGGTGCTAACTCAAATATTACAATGGTAAACTTTAAAGGTCCTATATTACGCAACACTGACTCTTGTGGGCTTTTAGCCATGTTTGAATGTTGTTGCCTCCTCAAGAACATACCTGGAGTTGTGTTTTTATGTTTGAGTAATCCTTTGTTATTAGTCTGTCTACATCGCCAAAGCTGAAAATGCTCTGTTCCACCTTGTAAAGTCATGAAAGGGTAGTTTTCAAGTTACCAACTATCAGTTTGAGAGAAGAAGCCACATATTTAACACAGCAGGGTTTGTGTTAAACGTGTGAATGAAGCAAAACGAAACTCTAGGTATGTTTGTGATGAGGAAAACATTATTGCATAGATCAGAGAATGGCATAATATGGACCCTTTAACCAATGAGCCGCAATGTCATTGAAATATTTATATTAACAGACATTAAAGGTTGTATTGAGGATTTTTTGTTTCAAATTGTCAATGATAGCATTATAGAGATGCAGCAGCCTTGTAATTATGATGACCAAAAAAAAAAAAAAAAAAGAATGAAAATCCATGAACTGTGGACGTGATGGCGCCAGATAAACATTAGCCAATAGATAACGAGGTAGCCTCTTTATCTATTGGCTGTTAGGTTGTCAATCAAAGTCCCTACGTTTCTAGCGTAACTGACTCCTGCTGGGATTACATGGTTTACGTACGCCTCTCACGCATTCCACAGATGCAAGGTGCTGTTTACTCAACCAGCGCAGCGGTTCTTAGCGGCTTTTTCCAACTGTAGCTTCCTCACAGTTAGCACAAAGTTTGTTGCGATGGCAGACAAGAATCCACTACCAGTTAGCCGCAAAAGAAAGTTCATTTTTGAGGTCACAGAAAGAAGAAAAGGGGAAAAGGAGCGAAGCTAAACTAAGGTGATTCTCGGAAATTCCTTCCAGCAATGATGTGAGCTGAAGCAGAGGGTCTTAAGACTGACGTTGGTCGTTAAATTACTTCTGGACAGGAAACTTACGCTTATGCTTATGCACAGTATAGTTACAGCAGCAACAGTGATTATGAATGCGCAAGGGCTATAAACAAGCAGCGTAAGCAGGACGCGTTTCTACTTAGGGAGCTGTGGGGGAGGGGGGTGGTTTCACACATGCGCAACATTTGAAAAAGGACAAACAGTCGCTGGGTTTCTCGTTCCTTGGAAAATCCTCTATACAACCTTTTTAATAACAGTACTTTTTACAATACTACTCTTTGTAGCTTGGGTTAGAACTTTATCTAAACTATATTACAGAATTTTAATATTTTAGTTATTTATTGCTTTGTTCTTGTTCGAGGTTCATTACCAGTAAAGCATGCATCCAACAATAACAAAGTATACATTCCACTATTGAACAAATGTAATATACAGTGTGAGACTAAACCCATGCAAAACTCTCTGAATGTATTGCAATGTAAACAATAAAATAATGTTGTAAATGTAACGATGTTGTAGTGTAGTAAAGTAATAAAAATGTTATTACTTTTCTTACATGGTCAAGGTGCTTCCACTCCTCCGCCCATTCTCGGTCCGTCAGCCTGTGGTCGATCACTTCCTCTTGCCTGGAACCTGAATGCATCCCTGCACACATTTAGAGAACAGATCACGTAGTGTCATTCTTTTGTTTCAGCATCTTTCTTTGGATCTATGTATTTTCCCTCATCTTCACAAATGCTACATACTGTTAAATAAACTGTTATATCCTCCTGAAGGATTATGGTCCATTTAAGCAGAAACTCTGTAGTCTACATAATATTCTGGGCCTGACTGAATCCGAATGTGCAGAGCATTTTTATTGCATAAAGGTTAGTCTTTTAGAGTGTATCATATCATGTTATTTATTATTTCCTATACTCGTCTTTTACATACTAAACGTGAGAACAAATAAGATGTAAATGTGATCACTGTATAGGTCTGTCATGATAATTACATCATTAAATTTATAGTGCACATATTTTTCTTGCAAGAGTTTTTTTTTTTTTAACATAATATGGTAAAATTTGAGCTTTAGAGGAATAAAAAGTAACTTCCAGGACTAATAATTTGTTAATTTTGCTATTTATTTGTTGTAGCTCATGCTTTTTATAATATTAATGATACTGTATTTTTAAACATTGTTTACTGGGATTATCCTGCTTTATTTTTTTTTGTGTCTGTGGCAAAAAGTAGTTTCAATATTATCATTTATCATGATAGTTCTCTGTAGCAATGTATCATGCTTCAAATTTGTTATTGTGACAGGCCTATTTCTGTAACCACAACACATATCTTACTATTGCTTTTTATTATTATTATTAATAATATATAAATAATAAAATAATATCATAATTCTTTGCACTCAAAGGTGCTTCACACAGTTCAAACAGACAAAGCACAAGTGAATAAAAAAAAAAAAATAAAAATAAAAAAAAAAAAAAAACAGATAAAAATGAACTATTTGCAGTTATTTGAAGGCAGTTTTGAACAGGTGAATTTTCAGGGTTATTGAGACCACTTGAATAGTTTAGCTCACCGATAGGCCGGGCTCTCTCACGGATCTCCCTGTGGTTGGAAGCTGGGTGTCGGTATGTGTCCCGATAGTGGTGGGCGATGGCCATGTCGTCCAGTCTGTAGTGCTGTGGTGGGAGAGGCCCGGGGTGGGGGAGCCCGTTGGGCTGGTATGACAAGCCATTGGAGGGGCTGAAGCGCTGGGCGGGGCTGATGGTGCATGGCCGCTTGCTGGGGTGAACATCCGCATGAAGGGTGCTGTCCCGCTCAAAACCATTCTCTTTAGTTCTATTGAGAAGGACAAAACACAAAATTTTTCTGTGAATAGCTCAATTAAAATGTTCTTATTTATATCTTTTCTTATTTAGGAAAAACAAGCGTAGTAACAGTCTGTAAAATGGAGAAGACTGTAAAAATGATTTGAAATGGCATTATTAGTGAATTACTTTGCAATCCTCGTAAGGTGTACCCTGCCTTGTGAGTCCCTATATATGTATTATGTATCAAAGTAAAGCTGAGACACTGTACCATTACAATTGCTCTACAATAAAACATGGATATTAATTACAATGAATGACAGTTGTGTCATGTACAAGACTTTACCTGTCCTCCAAAAAATAAGTCATAAATAAATTTGACAACACACTCTTTGATTTGAACAGCCCTGGTTGCTTTCATCCTTGCATGTTCCCGCACAGCCCCTCACACCTCTCTCACAGGCTGTTCCTGGGATCAGGTGGATTTTTGTGTCTGCTGTTGAAGATGAATGTCTCCAGGTGTGTGTGCGTCTGCGTCTACATGTGTGTTGTTGTGTGTGTTCCCCGCTCCGTCAGTTTACACTTAAATCTCGTGCCTTCCCCCACTGTCTGCAGCACACCCGGCCCTCCTCTGTCTCCTTGTCCTCCAGTCTTTCTCTGAACAGATTGAACTTCTTAATGAGCTGGTTTTATGGGCTCCTAACGCTCCTCCACAGCTCTCCATATGCTCCATCCCTCTCTCCTCTCTTCTTTCTCTGCCTCCTTCTGCTCAGCCATTTTTCCTCAGCATCCTGCGACAACAATGTGTCTATAGACATGGCCTTTACAGTAATTGCATAGGACATATGCATAAATAAGGTCATATGAATAAATGTATACAGTTATATAGAAATGCATGTATTTTGGTATTCTCTTTTATGGCATTGTTAACTATTGCATATTTAATCTGGATATTGAAGTCTGTATGTCTGTCCACATGCATGCATTTATGTATTCATTCAGACACTTGAGGAGAAAGCCAAACACCTTCTATAAACACATTTTTAAGACTTTCCGTGGCCAGTGATTTACATTTTTACCACATACATGCAGGCTAAAAAGCTTTGTATGGTTTTCATAACGTCTAAGAAATGACTGGACACATGGAGGTAAAAAATTGCCTTTTGAACACAATGCAAACCTCAATGCAATCTTGACTGTCCACAGCTGGAGTCGTGTTGACCAATATTGATGCTGTACACAATCTGTGAGTAGACACCTGCTACCCTTTACTAGCATGACTAACATGTTCTCTTCCACTAGACCCATAAATCTCATCTTTGCTATTAGACTCTCGCCTTTAAGCGCTCACTCAAACAGTATGGTCAGAATCACGTCTGACCTCTTTGACTTTTACTTCATGACATCAAACATTACATCATCATCTCCTCCTGTACCTCTTCACTCTGTCTGCTAGTGCTGCCTCTAGTTTTTTTTTTTCTATTATTGTTTTATCACTTTCCATGCAATACTGAGACTAGCTAAGTAATGAGAAAGTACAGTTAAAACAAATAATTCACATGGACATAAAAAAACTGAAAAAACAAAACAAAACCCAAAACAAAAAAAAACTTCACTAACATATCTGGATCTATATCTACAATATTGAAATTGAAATGGTGATACAAAACATTTAAGTTTCAGTGATTCTTGTACAGATTTACCTCTTGTCTGTATTGTCTTCCACAAGCCACAAAGCTCATTTTTATTTCACAGTTATCTACATCCCAGACGCTCACTCATATCTCAGTTTCCCTCTTGTGCCTACTTGAAAACACACTGCTTAGTTATTAATCAGTAGCCAATCGACAGTAGACTCTTGCATGTAATTACAGATTCCCATTCCGATTCCAATATTCTGACACACAGGCTCCAATAAGCGGGACTGTCGAGCCGAGCTAAGCAGAAAGCCAGAGGTGCTTAGCCAGCCATATTGGTGCTGGAGACTCATCTGTATGTGTTATCAGCCCATCTCCCGAGACACCCCTGCCTGCACCACCAATGAGCTGGGTTTCTTCTGTCTTTCTACACACGTGCACAGTAGTTGGAATACAGATGCGTGCTTACTTTTTCTTCCTGTCTATAGATTTGCGGCCCTTTCCCCTCAGCTCACTCCCCCATGCACAGGGCGGCTCACAAATATGCAGGCCGTACAGAAAAAGTCACAGTTGGGGGAGAGGAGAGGTGAAAATTATTAATATGGTGTTCGGCATTTTTGTCCCTCAGCAAATATAAAAAGTACATTTTCCTATCCCGCTGCTTATATTAAAAAATGAGATCGCCCAGGGGAATCACTCTTTATTTCAACGGGCCACATAATGCTTGCAGTACAAACAATGCAGTGCAAATACACAAACAAAGCACAAAAACATCTGGCTTATAAGTTGCTTAAAACTTTCAAATGAACGATATCAGCATGTATCAGCGCATTTGTAGTTTTCCGTATAAAAAATCATAAACAACTCGATATGCGGGGTGTCAACAGGTTTAAAAATATGATGTAAGCTTTTGGTTGCGTTGCAGCTTGACAGCAGAAATATTACCTCATGAAGAAGTGGGTACAGACTTCAACTTTCAAAACCTATTCTGCTGCTATGGAGAATATCATTGCAAGTTTAACATAACATATTTCACCATATTTTTTATTCTGCAATAGTCCACACAAGTAGGACAGCTATTGACCCAAACATGACAACTATCCATGGTCCGATTGTAAGAAATAAACACATTTTCCACACTTGTGTCCTAAGCCATAATAGGGTTAAACTATGGATTCTCCCTCCATGTACTCCATAGACCAACTCCTAATGTAAATAAGCAACATAAGTGATAAAAAAGAAGCCAGGGTGCTACCACTGGTCCATTAAAATGTACGGCCCAAGATAACAAGATAAATAACTAGAATAGGAAATGTATTTTTCTATCCTCAGACCTAAATCAAAACAAAGAAAACAATAGTGATAGCCTCTACGCTCAGAGGTGTGAAAGCACCCATTAGGGGCCTGAATGATTATGCTAATATGACTCAGGCACAGTTCTCACTTAGTGCAGTTCAATAGGCCTAGCTAACAAACAACTCTAAACAAGTAGGTGTGTTAGTTTCAGAGTAGTTTCAGTGTAGTTAGCTACACTGAAAAAACTTATAAAACTGAGGAAACTACAAGTTTCTCTTTGTTCAACTATACATCTATATCCACATAGTGCTCACAAAGCCCCTATTACAAAGTGTGATTCTTGTGGTTGATGCAAGTGGTCCTTGCCCTCACCTGTCAGGCGTCCTCCTCTTGCCGTTCTCGTTGACGTCCAGCAGGAGCTCTGAGGAGTCGACAGGAGACGTGGTGCTGGTATCCAGCAGCAGCTGCTCGTGCTGGGCCAGGTACTGGGCCGGGTTCTGCTTGGCCAGACGAGCACAGTGGAGCAGCTCCCTCTGCAGCAGTGGCAGGTTGGCCTGAGGAGCACAGCACTTCATTAAAAACAAACAAAATGCAACATGTTTAAGATCTAACTATGGTCATGTAAGTGTCTCAAAAGAATTAACACAGGATGAGGCCAAGAGATAGCTTTCCTCATATTGATCAATCTTGATATTTGATTATTATAAAAACAAAACAAAAATGGCTTTCAGTACTGATTTCTTGAACATAAACAACTCCCCATTGCACATGCTTTAAACAGGCTTTAGACCTCTCTACTCTCCAACCATTGCCAATTAGACATGATTGAATCTTGATTTTACTTAAATTTCAGTTAATTGTCCATCCCTATTACAAGGTCTGCAACTCCAAAACTCAGGCTCAAGATTCACAACACAGTTTGAAAACCTACAACGCACAACAGATCCAAAACACACAACCTCATTTTGTTCTTCCTCTAATTCTCATGCGGTTACTCACACTTCAGATCAAGACCCAGGCTACATTATCACCCAAACAGCCTCTCACTCCACCAGATTGCTATCTTTCTTACTTATTTTTCCACATGTAACGAGGGGCCTGCTTTCTTGTGTAGCCTTAGCAGGTCATGCAGGTATGGCAGCATCCACATCAAAGACATCTGATGGGGCACATTTTCAAGCAACAAGATGAAAGTGTTGCGTCAGTTCGGATCAGAAAGAAAAAAAGTGCCAGCTATTTTGGCATCACAAGAGCCTCCCGAGAGTCCATCTCCAAACTTTCCTAATCTTTGTTTTGTCCTCAATAACGTAATGTTTCCAAGTCTTGCTTTATAGTAATTTCCCTGTCCAAATTGCTTCTGTGTTTTGTCCTACATTAGCGGTTCAAATTGGCACCATTCTTTGACCGTTTTGTGTTTTCGTTGCCAACAGTGAACGCGCAACACGGCTACGCACTTGTGTCATAATCATACAGTGTGCTAATTAGCCATAGTAAAGGAAATGCCAAGTGCCGGCCTTTGCTTTACCTGCCAGAGTTAATGGCGCGTTAACGGTTTATGATCATAATTACCCTCGGTGAAAAAGGAACATCAAATAGATTACTCTGACCCATGTGAACTCATCTTTTCCTTAATTAGAGGTCACCCTAATTGTTGGAGATATGGGATGCATTAACAAAAAAAGGCTCTAGAAATACAGAGCACAGAAGAAGAGGAGGTCATTTTTCATAAGATAAACTGTGCCAATTTGCCCATGTCCTCTTACAGTATCCAACATCTGTGGCAAAGAAAGGAAGAAAAGTGCAAATAGTGGTTAGAAGCTGCAAGTGCTCAAATCAACTCCTGCATGATATATTGTGAAAATACCTGATTTGTCAGTTTGTCAAAGAGCACCAAAACAAAATTCAACCCAATCTATGAGAATATGCTGCACTAAATTTCAGTTGTGTTTGTGTGCTCATGTTAGACCTGTTACAATAACAAATTTTGAAGCATGATATACTGCTACAGAGAAATATTGTGATAAACAATAATATTAAAAATACTTGACTCAAAACAAGAAAATGCCAGTAAACCAATTTTTACATAGACAACATCATTAAAAAGCCTGTTGGACTGTTTTCTTGATTTCAAGAAAACTTTCTCTACCAAATATGAAAGCTGTTTGGATTTTGCAGTTGCACTGTATGATTATAGATTTGTTCTTACTTTAGTCCACAACAAGTATAGTGTTCATACTTACACATTCACCACATCAAAATCAAGACTAGAACAAGACCAAACTAAGTCCACAGAATTAAACATAATACACATAATTAAAGGGCCCATATTGCGCTATTTTCTGAGCTATGTTCTAATGTTGTTTCCTCATCAAAAACAAGGTTTTGGGTTTTGTTTCATTTACACTTGTTTAACACACAAACCCTGCATATTTAGGCTGAGTTCTTTTCTGAAACTGAAAACACTCTGTTCCACCTTGTGATGTCATGTAGTAATACAGGAAATGCTCCACTGTGTTTTTAAACTCCATACACCTTCACAAGAATCGTGGATAATTTCAGCCCTGTAATTGCCAATGTACTCTACTTAACAAAAGGTAAAAGGTAGTTGAAAACTATTGCTTCTTGACATCACAAGGTGAAACAGGGCATTTTAGGCTTTGAAGATGTAGACAAACTAATAATAAAGGATTATTCAAATATGTGTGAATGAAACAAAACACAACTCCAGGTTTGCTAACATGACTTAATACTCACAAGAATCAATTTTGTGTAATATAGGACCTTTAAATTAGACTCAAACCAGTCCCATAAAACTGGTTAAACATAAAACACATACATACATACATACACCAGCCTTACCTTGTATTAGAAGCATTTTCCTAATACTATTACATCTTACATAACCAACATACCAAGATACACAAAACTGTCTTGAAATTAACAATCTAAAAACACTGATTCCCATTCAGCCCCACCACATTTCTATATTAACCCCCTTCATCTGAAAATGCTGTAATCTCAAGTGGCGTCGTTCAGTACCACGCCACTGGCGCTGTGTGGTTTATGATTGCCTGTTTTCCAGTAAAGAGTACTGTCCAATTATTGGTTTTGAATTGAGAGCGAGGGAAAGTAGTATGCTACATTAGTGCAATGAAAAAACTCTATGGCCACATGTGCATTGTCGCAGCTGCTCTCCTCTGCACCCACATCCAATTGTGCACCTACCGCCATCTCCTCCCCATCTCCGACCATATGGTAGCTGGCATTAAAAGGCCCCACAGTGGGAAGACACTAAAATTAGACTGGGGAGTGAGAGAGAGAGGGAAAAGAGTTGCATCTTTGATTCTCTCGTCATCCTAGTGATACAGCGACCATCTGGCAAAAAGTGGAGAGGCAACCACAGCACAGACGATGGATGGCTAGAGTGAGAACAGTAGATAAACACAGACAGGAAGAAGGAATGAATAGGTAAAGTGTGCAAGGGCTTAGGAAAGGAGACAGAGAGGACACTGGTGCTGTTTGCAGTCAGTAATAATGGTTCTAGTGGGACCAATTTGAGCTGCCCACATCCAGCCAAGACCTGAGCACAAAGTAGAGGCTTGTGAAAGTCATGCATCTCGAAATACACACACATGACAGAGCAGGCTGATCTGAGCCGAGCAGACGGTTGTTTTGGTAAATAAAATCTGCCTCGCACCTGTCACTCTCACATAAAGAGGCACACTTCAAATGTGTGCTCAACTACAAATGACGATGCTTCAGAAGTATTACTACTCCAAGAAAATGTTCACCATTGTATGTCAACACAGGAAGCATGGTGACTCAAGTGTATTGCTCATGGACACATCAGCAGCATCGACTGAGAAACCAGGGATTGAACTGCTTCTTCTGGGTAATCTGCTCTACCTCCCAAACTACTGCCAGCACACATACAGTAGACTTAATGCACTCATTATGTCTCTACTCCTGCAACTGCAAGTCACCAACACCATTAAAACCTTTACTGTAGCAATATACAGAGATAATATATAGACTAATGTTACTCATAAGGTGAAATTCTTTTACTTGATAAGAAAACCCATATATTGAAACATTACCACCATAAATATGAGGAATGCATTAATAAAAATAAATATAGATAAATATAGATTGTTTAATTTAGCTCATTATAGTAATATGTCCACCTCAGAGCATAGTTCTGCCACTTGTTCTTTTGCTACCAAGACATCCGGTGTATCTTGTGACACTTTATCAACTTTATTGCATAGCCTAAATAGAAACAGCTTTGGCAATCTTCATTTTGACTCCTGCTCTGAAGGAAATCGCAATGCAGTCCAATACATATATCTAAAAGCAGTGAATTTCTCTTTTACATCAGTTATCCAGGTCCTGTGTGTATGTTCCTGTGTTTCTTGTGTTCCTGTGTGTTTGTAATTTGCAGGAACACAGAACAAACAGCTCCAAAACAAGTGAAAACATGATATAATGATGTAATACAAACTTAACAGTATCTTAGCATCTTGTGCAACTGCCGAAACAGTGATGCAAGAACGCATCAGACTACACACATTCATATGAGGCTGTATAAAAACACAAACTCATCCACAGTCAATGGCCAAAGAGTACGTAAGTGAAAGTATTAAAGGGCCCATATTACACTATTTTCTAATCTAATACACTACACTATTTTCTAATCTAATCTAATTCACTAGAATCATATGGATGATTCACCCTGGAATTGCCAATCTCTACTGAACTAAAGGTAAAAGGAGCTGTTAACTTGAAAACTACCACTTCATGACACCAAAAGGTGATACAGAGCATTTGGAGCTTGGGAGATCCAGACAGCCCAATAATGCAAGATTACTCAAACATGTCTGAATGAAACAAAACACAACTCCAAGTATGTTTTGAGGAGATAACATTGTAACATGACTTAAAGCTCACAAGAGTCAATTTTGCCTAATATAGGACCTTTAACATGTGCTGGGCAAAGCTACATGTTTTCTAGATCGGGAGTGAATGTAGATTTGAGTGTGTACCTTCAGAAAGGGGATGACAAACGGTCGTAGAGGGAAGTTGGTGGCTTCTTGGAGTTTGGAGTGGAATTCTTCGATGGTTAGCGTGGAATTCTGGAGGGAGACAGAGAGCACATGAATCCACATGGAAAGCGTTAGACTATGATATTACTTATTGGAGGCTAAGTTTTATTCTGGCCCATAACTTAGACATTTGGGGCTGTGTAATTTAAAGCACATGTACAGGCCAGGCAAAGAAACACCAAAACAAAGATTCTTTTCAGCTATCAAAACAAATATCTGTAAGGGTCACATCTTCAGAAAGTGAGTACATGTAATGGAAAATAATATTTACCATATGAGATTTTACACTAGTGAAGAATGGTTGCCCCTGCTGTGGTTTCTCTGCTTATTTACTTATGGGTTTTGGCTTTCACTAAGTGCAAAATTAGACCTTCATAAAACTACAAAAACATCAATTTGTCAAAAATGTGCACACACTATATTTTAATAAATGAACACTGGTCTTTCAATTTAAAAGAACTTTCCTTTTTACAGCCAAATTGTTTTTGGGCTTGTGCTGAGGCCAGCGTTAATGTCCTTTTTATGACAACCTAACCTGAATTATAGCATTTGCTGAAAGTTTTCCTACAGATCTACGATAATAGGTTATTTTTGAGCTCCACACACTGAGTTACAAACAACGAAAACTTTTACAGGTTCTACAGTAGCAGCAAAGTTTAGACCAGTACAGCCTACAGATCCCAAGTCTGTAAGCATCCTATCATTTGGGATGAATTTTAAGTTGGATGCATTCCCAGAGGAACGCTATGCATTTAGCCATACGCATAACAGACCTGTATACTAGGCCTGTCATGATAACAAATTTTAATGGGCGATATGCTGATGAAGAAAATATGATAATAGTAATTATCATGACAGGCCTACAGTATACAGAACTTAATCTTCATTATGCTAATCTATTTATTCAATGGTTGTAGGGTTACCGTGTTACAAATGCAATAACATCAATAGCACTGGGGGGCCCAAAGTAGGTTACACGTTTTCAAACACAAATCTCTGTTCCTTTGAATGTTTGACAAGGCAAAGCTGATTTTGAACATGCAATTTCCCATAATGCATTGAAGGAAAACACCATGAAAGAGGCTTGTTTACAAATGGGACTGAACCAAGTAAAAAACAGCAGTGGATATTATTTCCCCTCCATTTTGCCTTATTTCCCAGGCCTGAGTTTTGTTCCTTTCAGCTTTACATCTGTTGGTCCAGATTGCACAGCGCTGTTTCTTGACAGCTAGTGAAACCTCCGGAGTCTGCTCTATGCACCACTCCCCAGTACACAAACCAGCTAATTAACAGTGTCACTCTCCAGTCCAAGGCAGGAGTGGGCACCGGAGAGAGGAGGAGGGGAGGGGAGGAGAGGGGAGGAATTGTTAGGGAGTGTGCGAGCCAAAAGAACACAGGAGAGATGAGCACAAGGAAAATAAACATCTGAATCCAAAAGAAGGCTATGCTCTTTGTGGCTAATTAAAAAAAAATCCTCCTCTGCCTCCTTTCCTTTGTAACATTCAGTCACTATTTCTGTATCCTCCAGCCTAACACGCTCACCTACTTTCACATCATACCAAGTTTACTATAGTGTTAGCCCAGATATATCAGTGTGGATTTGGTTGTCATGTCAGTCTATGTATAATATGGAGCTTTTTGTAGAGGCTTGTTTATGTTTTTCTTCAAACAAATCAAATCAAATATACACCTATTTTTACAGAAAGACAAAGATTTGATGCAACAGCAGAATGCATTTCGAAAATGAAATAAAAAAGTAAAGCAAAACAAATATTTGGAGAATGTATTAAAATATGCACAACAAAAAACAAACAAACAAAAAAAAACAACCCACAGCTCAAGTATCCTCTTTATTTTTTTAGTGCTGAGATTTGCGCAAAGAACACCAAGTGGTTTCTGACTTTCTAGACCTGATTGGTCATGGATTCTTGAGCTACATTCATATTACAATGGTACTTACTGGCAGTACTTTCTCTCAGCATGCCAGCATTGTAAGGCTATTTAATACTGTAGTAGCTTTATACTTGGTTCCAAGGATACACCAATACAGACACTGATATCGAATTTTGGCACTAATACTAAAAAATTAGCTGTATCAGCTTCCATATATCGGTTCAATATTCTGGTTGGACATTTAATTGGATACACTAGTATTGATTAATATTGGGTCTCAGCAGATGCTTTAAGTCAAAGTATTGTTATTGGTAAAAAGCTGAATTGGTGCATCCCTACTTGGTTCTAGCAAAACTCATTTCACATTTTTCCCTCAGACAGTGCAGGTACTCACCACTAGTCCCAGCACCAGCGTCCGCACTCGCTCTCCGATCTCAGGTGAGATGTCGTTACCAAACTGCTGCAGGGTGGTGAGGAAGCGCTTGAGCTTACTGAGCTGCCGGGCGCCACAGGCTGGAGGCAGCTGCTGATTGGCCAGTGAGGAGGAAGAGGAGGAGCTTGGACCGTTACTGTAGCCATTGGGGGGGGAGGGTGCACCGTTGAGGGCTGTCGGTGAGTGGCTGCTTCCATTGGTTACTGTGGACACAAGAAAGAAGCAAAACTGTCAAAAGACAAACCATATGTATTTCTTTATTTTATTCAAAGGCTAAAGGGGCACTATGTAACTTATTGGTTGGATGTCCTTCACCCGCTTGTTTCTATGGATTTATCATTGCTCTGCCTGTAATGTTCTACAGTATGACATTAAACAGCGCTACCTTACATTTATTAAATTACAGGTGGTTTCATAGCTGAAAAATACCTAGAAAAATAGACACTCTGACTGTGAGCGGGGTTGCCTCTCCGCAGATATGACCTGTAACTTGGCCTGGTTTGGGCTCCATGATGGAGGAAAGCTTTAATACCATACTGTGAAGCATTCTAGACAAAGCAATAACATCTCCACATAGAAAAGCATTTGACGGACCCTCCATCAGAAAAGTTACAGAATGCACCTTTAAAACAAGTAATTGGCGGGTCTTATAAAAATCATCATCAGTGTTTGAATTTGAAAGTTTGAAAGTTGCCTGTCCTCTGTGATTCTGTACTGTTGTTAAGGGTGTATGTCAACTATGGCCCATCATAACTGCACAACACTTGAATAGACATCAAAATGAGAAATAGAGTTTCACAAACTGTATTTTTGGTACCAGTCAAAATGTACTGCGGATAAGTCAGCTATTTTAAATGAATCACAGTCTACAACATTAGCATGCCTCCACACTCACTGCCTATTAGCGCCTGTCTCATCCTTTTAAAACAAGCACATTTGCAAACTCCAGCCATGTCAATCCTCTCCACCTCCTTCATTCACTAACCCAGCCAGGACTCCCTGCTACGTCTCCCTGCTACCACAAAGACATACAAGGTGGCAAAAAGCTCTCTCCTTAATGAGATTAGCTTTTCACTAGCACTCCGCTCACTCCCCCTCTGGCTCACATCCAAAGTCTGCCACTGTACGAGAGCACGGAGAGAGAAGAGATGCTCCACTATACAGCATCTGCTAACAATTACGCTGGGCTAGAAAAATCAAAGCAAAAACTGCATTGTTAAACCCATAGTAATGAGAAAGAGCTTTGGCTTTTCCCTCCCTCCAATCCCAGAAGCTGCCCCTGTTAATTGTGGAGTGTTGTAAGCGGCGCACATTGAAACAGAAGAAGAAAGTATAAGGAAGTGGAGGGGAAAGCGTGGCCCTTGTTGCCAACATCCAACGCTGCTAAAGTAGGAGCTGAGTGGCCTTTGATTCTTTGATTCTAGTGCTCTTCACGCAAGTGGTTAAGCTGCACTTCTTGCTCAATACCAGGCTGTAATTTGCTCGTCAGTGACTACGTGAGCGGCATGGCGCTGCTCCAAGGGTTTGTGTGAGCTTTAATGAACTTGTTGGGATAGGAGAGAGAGAGGGAGCTGCAATTTGGAGAAAGCTGAATGCAACTTGGCCTCTTTACCAGTGGTATTGTAGAGTAGGCCCTGGTAGCGATTTTTATATATGAATTTGGCTGGATGTAAAGGAATGTAAAGATGTATAATTTAGACTCCCATATAGCTTTTAAACTGAGCATCTCATAACATTAAAATGTTATTTGAGTTCTTAAAGGAAACAGGATAAAACACCCATGTTGTCTGCTCATGTAGACTTTTTGAATCAAACTTTAAAAAGTGAAAGTATAAAAATAAATTATGTTTTGAGTTTATGAGGTCCCATCGCAAGAAGTTAGCACAGAACTAGGCCTGTCATGATAACACATTTTTGAAGCATGATATATTGCAACAGAGAAATATTGTGATAAACGATGATATTGAAAATACTTTATGCCACTGACACAAAGCAGGATCATTCTAGTAAATCTATTTTTAAATAAACACCATCATTAAAAGGCATGAGCTGCAACAAAGAAAAAGCAGAATGAATTAGACATAGAAGTTACTTATTCTATTCTCTACAGCTCAAATCTTGACGTTATTACATTAAAATGGCAAAAATCTCCTGTATTGTTTCAGCTTTCATATACTGAACAATAATTTGATATTCGAGCCCTTTGAGATTGGAATATCCTCTGTCCACAACTCCTTACAATCTATTGCCCTCAAATGTTTTTTCTCCAGAAGATTAAATCCAATCCAATCTAACTATATTTGTATAGCAGATTTTATAAAAAGACAGTTTCCAAAGTGCTTCACATAGCAATATAAAACATTTCACTTTAAAAGTCAGCAGAATTATGTTCCAAACAAAAGGAACTAATAGAATCAATAGATAAAATAATAAGAATAAAATCAATGAACAAAAATAATAAAATCAATAAATAAAGGCAGTACTAAAAAAACAAAACAAAACATAAAACAGATAAAAAACAATAAATAAAATAAATAACTACAAGACATAAAGGACCACACAACTCACGCAGTATTAAAAGCCACAGAACAAAAGTGGGTCTTAAGACGAGACTTAAAACACTCCACTGTGGGGGCTGTTTGGACGTGGTGGGGCAAAGTGTTCCAGAGCTTGAGACCGGCCACAGAGAAGGCTCGGCCGCCCCTGGTTTTAAGTCTCGTCTTAGGCACCATGAGCTGGAGCTGACCCTTGGACCTTAGAGCGCATGCGGGGGTGTAAATTTGATTGAGGTCCAAGATGTATTGTGGGGCCAGTCAAAGCTTTAAAAATAAATAATAAAAGTCAATTCTAAAATGAACAGTAAGCCAGTGCAACGACGCAAGAATTGGGGTAATGTGATCGTGCTTTTTGTTCCCTGCTAAAAGACGCACAGCATAGTTCTGGACTAATTGCACGCGATGAAGTGCATTTTGGTTGATTCCAAATTGAACATAGGTCTACTCACGTGTTGTTGGCGTGTAGGAGCTGTTCCGTGGGGCTCCCTGTGTGCTGGGCGGTGGAGGCATGGTGGGAGGGGTTAACCTGGACTGTGTTTTGACGTCCGCAGGAGAGTCGGGCATGGTGGAGCGCTTCCCTGGGCGATCTACAACAGACAAGCACAACCGTCAGTTACTAAAACACATTCAATGAAGAAAAAAAAAAAAAAAAAAGTGATACTGGCTGATGCAAATACACACACTGCGATATGAGGGAGAGGGGAGATTCACGAGCAGACACAACAGCAGACGCAGCGTAAATATGCACCAAGTTTGAGCTTCAATCTAGCACCATCTGTGGCAACGGTCTCACCATAACACCAATGCACATTTCTCTGCATACAACATTCACATCTGTTCACAACAAAGCAACATCAACAAGCATAAATAGGCAGATCCTAAGTTGTAAAAAGATACTAAATAAAAACTTTCAAATGTAGCCTGCTGTTTTAGCGTGTTTGTTTCTAACTGTGGTTTACAATATAACTTCAGTGATATTACATTTAACTATAGTCTTGTTTTGTACTGAAGGGCTCATATTTTATGATCTATGTTATAATGTTGTTTCCTCATGAAAAACATACCAGGAGTTGTGTTTTGTTTCACTCACACATGTTTAATACAAACCCTGCATATTTAGGTTATTCTCTCAAAAACTGAAAACAGTGTTCCACCTTGTGATGTCATATAGTAATACAGGAAGTGCTCCACTGTGTTTTTAAACTCCATGCACTAGAATGATTTGAATAACTTCAGCCCTGGAATTTCCAATCTCGTCTAAACAAAAGGTAAATAGTAGCTGTTAATTTGAAAACTACTGCATCATGACATCAGAAGGTGGACCAGAGCATTTGAAGCAAACATGTGTGAATGCAACAAAACAAAACTCCAAGTATGTTTTTAATGAGATAACAACATTCTAACTTGGCTAAAAGCTCACATGAGTGAAGAGTGAAATTCATGTAATATAGGACCTTTAAGCATTGACTTCCAGCTCTGATGACACACACATCACTTTACACCTGAACAACAGCTTTGCCATCTAAATTAAATCAAACTGCCTCCCAGATAAGAGCATTAATCATGAGGAAAACATTTTAGGACATGGGTATTTTCACTTAATTCAGTTGCTTGGTGCTGGCGAGATAAGTGAGCTTATCAAATATACGGGAACAGCAGACACTATCGCCCTCCTGCACTGGTGTTGGAGCAGAGTCACAAAAAGAGATAGACGACAGCAGTTACAAGCCTATCAGCCACTGGACACACTGTTATCAAGGCTCTCAATGGCACATGCTGAAGAGATGAGAAAGAGAGAGACACATACTGAGGGGAAAAGAAAGGAGGAGTTGGAAAAATAACACTCATAAAATAAACATATGGGGAATGTGAGGTAGTTCCAGCTGATAGTGCTTTTTAATAAGAAAAAGAGGTTTATAGAGGTGGATTATATATTTCATATGTTAGAGAAATAATGATATTAGTAATTTCCATAGGTAGGCCTAATCACTAATCAGTCAATTGTTATTTATTGGAAATAATAACTATAAACTGTTGTGGTTGGAGGGTCCACCAATTGCCTGTTTTCAGAGTATGGCACCATCTATCTATATTTTTAATAATACAAATACATTTATTGGTACTTTGACACCTTGGAAAAAACATGTATTATTATTGAGAGTGAGCTCACCTTTCCACAAATCTGATCAGTAACTTTTCCTGGTGGTGTCACCTGCTTGTCTCCATGGAAACAGATATAACAGATGTCGTACTGTTGAATATTCTAGGCAGAGTAATAACATCTCCAGAAAACTGATACAATGCACCTTTAAATACCTGCTACAACCATTCGAATTTAAGTGTTAATTTTTTGTCTTTGTGTTTTATAAAGTATTATTTTTTTGTCCCGTCTCTCTGTCTCTTGTTTGCAAAGAAAACAAAACAAAAATCTAAAATTAAAAAAATAATAAATGTGACTTTTCTTGACATTATAGTGCGTATTATAATGACATTATATTTTGCAAAATTATATGAATTTTGTCAACCTTGGTTATAATTTCTGTCAGGCTAAAAAAGAAGAGAAATTATGTGCTAAATAGACAAGCTAACTAAGCCTGTTTGAAAGGCCCAGTCACTTTAAGCAGTGAGGCTGTGGTGCATTGTGACTAAGTATTTTAGTCACGCTAGCTTAGCTTTAGCATGACAGACAAGGGAGAGATGAAAATGTCACTGTAATGTTAAACGGTTGGCTTCTCCTTCCCCAAAAAACATGAGCCTACAGCATTTTTTTCTGCACGTTTGCAAAAAAACAACAACCAAAAAACATTTTGATCGTGTGTAAAAAAAATGTATAAGGACGACTTTTTATCACAGAATTCTTTGCCCCCTGAAAATGACCTCATGTGTTATTTTTAGATGCTGAGGCTTTCCAGTCGTTGGGAGGATTGGGTTGTCTGGACCAAAGCATTACTTGGCTCAGTGTCAAATGTAGTTCAAACTGTAAAGAAGAAACCTGGTTACAATTAAAAATAGATAGACAGCATTTTAAAACATGCTTGATCCTTCCCTACAGACTTAAGGACCACTTCTTTCACTTTGAGCTTTAAATTTGAAAATCACTGGAATGACTTCAGCTTTATTGTGATTCGAAAAGCAGAAATGTGAGTGAGCTGACGACATTTGCTGCAGAAAGAGAACTATTTAAAGCTTGTGCTGCCTTTGTGACAGTCTACATTTTGAGAAACTAAACGTGGGTATTTCCCTTCCTCACACTTCATAGCCCCTCTGTAACCTCCCAACAAAGTCACAACATCAACGCTTCACTGCTTTAATTTCACCAGTACAAATGTAGATCTCACTATTTGTTTTATAAACTTTAGGATAGTGTGTCTTACTTTTAGCTGCCAGATACCATATCCTGACAGCAGCCTAAAATATGATCTATGAAAATACCAGATCATTAAATGAGACGGTGGGTGATGGCAGAGAAGGTAATTCATCATCCTATAGTCCCCCACACACAGTTACATATGTGTACTTAACAGGCCCAGTCTAAATACAGAGACGTCATCCTGTCACACATGGTTGCACTTAGCCAGCGTCAGAGAATCTACCTTTCTGCTTTCCATAAAATTGTATATTGGCTTTTGTAATTGTGTGGTCATTTTCTTGGCTTGCTTAACATAACCCACATTGTTGTAGATATAGGATACTAACTAAAATGTAGTTTTGTATGCTATGGCGGAAATGGGGCATACAGCTGGTTCACCTATGGGTAAAGATGGGATTAAACAGAATCTGAGCCATTAACATGCAAAGTAGTATTGAAGTAACAGCATCAGCAACATAAACTGAATATAAAAGAAGAAAGTGTCTTGTCAAACTGTTGAAATGTATTTTTAAAGGCTCTCCATACTTACAAACAATGGGAAAATAAGTAAAATCTGAATGAAGGCTGATAATTACTTTTTAGAACTATATGGTATAAGGTATACAAAGAAATATGCAAATGAAAAGGATGATAGGTTCAAAATTGCTTCTGTGACTAAAAAAACAGAATATAGTGTTTTTAAAGATGTTCCCATTTAAATAATGCATTCACTTTACATCTTTAACTGTCCTTATTACAACTTTATTATACAGCCAATGCTATATTCAAATAGAAAGGCTATTGAGTTTTTATTAGGGATGCACCGATCCATCTTTTTCAGTTCTGATACCGATATCGATACTATGAGTATCTGCTGATCAGTGCAAAGACCAAAAACAGCATTTATTTCCTTTAAACAAAAATAAAATAAGACAAAACTGATCAAAAATGGTTACGTAGCTATTGTTTATCCCTCAAGTAACTACAGAAATACTCAAAATACAAATACATACATTGTGAGACCTTCTGGGCCAAATATGACCAGTAAACAGTCTGAGAAACAATATTTAGAAGCTGGTGAACAAATGTGTTACCCAGTGGGCCCTATAGTGTAATGAGAAGTTTGGTTACCAGATTATAATTGGGGATTAGCTCCAGGGTCAATGTAAGAAGTCCCTCAGGAAAAAAAGATTAACAAAATTTGTAAACCCACAAAAAGCAATAGCAAAGCAGAACCAAAATACAATTATTTATTATTATTATTATTATTATTATTATTATTATTATTATTGTTCTTCTTCTTCTATTTTGTGCATGGCTCTCAAATTAAATGAAAACAGCATCTTTCTCTTTGGATCTGTCTCAAACGCAGCATATAAGCAGAGTAAAATCGATACCTTCATTCTAACCAACAAGAACCCACCGTTCACTCCAGCAATTACTATTCTGCCTGAATCGATAGCAGTTCTCTTTTCTCCACACATTTACACCAGCTTTAGCAAAGCAACATACAAAATACACTTTTCACCTCAAAACAAACCCATGAACGTCAACATGAAAAATACATGGTGGGACAGGCCTTCACTTTATAATAGCCATGGAGCGAGACAGAACAATATAGGCAAGTGCTGCAAGTCTCATGCATTATTCATCTTAAAAGGGCCTACCTGAACATGCACCCTTAAACAACCTTGAAAACAAAGTCAGACGCCCCACCACATCTGTTAAAAGTTAATGGGCGAAAGTTAATGCACATTTATTGTCTGTTTATTAGGCTGCTCTGTTACTGCTCTGCCAGTTTCATGTTATGTAAGCAGAAGGGGCTGTGGTTGGATGTTGTTATGCTAAGACAGGACATGTATTGATGGCTTCTAATGGAAAAGAGTGCTTGACTTTGGCTAACTGGTGGTGTGATTTCTCCGAAGTGCAGGAGTAATGGTCTGGAGGGTCTAGATGGACATGTGAAGAGGGGGGAAGTGAAGAGATTCTTCATTGTCACTTGGGTGGTACCACACAGAGCTGGTGCCTACTGAGCGCAAATGTGATGAATTGAAGCATCTATGTTTGTATGTAGTGCTATGTGTTGTGTGTCAATGTCTGTAGAAAGAGGCTAGAGGGTCCAAATAGAGCTCACAAAAGTCAATTTCGCGTAATATAGGACCTTTACGCGAAATTGACTCTTGTGAGCTTTAAGCCATGTTATGATGCTGTTACTTCCTCAAAAACATCCCCCGAGTTGTGTTTTGTTTCATTCACACATGTATAAGTATTCCTGCATTATTAATCCATCTATATCTCCAAAGCTCAAAATGCTCTGTTCCACCTTGTGATGTCATGCAGTGGTAGCTACCAACTACAGTAGCCTTTTACCTTTACTTCAGCAGAGATTGGAAATTCCAGGGCTGAAATCATTCATATGATTCTAGTAAAGGTGTATGGAGTTTAAAAATGAAGTGGGGCACTTCCTGTATTACCACATTACATCACAAGGTGGAACAGAGTGTTTTTAGTGTGAGAGAAGAACTCAGCCTAAATATGTAGGATTAAACATGAAACAAAACACAACTCCAGGCTTATTTTTGATGATGCAACATTATAACATAGATCAGAAAATAGTGTAATATGAGCCCTTTATGTGAAGCATAATTAAAATAATTAAGAATTTTGAATATTTCTTGGGTCAAATGACAATGATTAAAAAAAATATTGCCCAGCCCTAATTACATCTCAAATGAAAATGTTAATCATTACTTGCTATTGGGTAAACTCAAAACTAAAAGTAAGAAAATAAGGAAGCAGGTAGAATGAGATGTAATAAAAGCATTGTGTAAAAGTGTGTGTAAAAGTGTGTGTCTCAATAGTGAAGCGCACTGACTCTCTGCCAAGGTATTGATGCAATCTGGCAGTGTTCATATACAAATATATTTTCCAGACCTGCAGAGCTGATGTTGCACCAAATTGCTCATACCTCATCATTTAAAAGAATACACACTTTGGTAATTGGATTCATAACTGAAATTATAACTTGTTATTAACCCTTCATGTTTCCAGGTTAATTATTATGATTTTTTGGACAGTTTAAACCATTGCATCAGACAATATTTTACAGTCTTGCATCAAATTTGGTAAATGTTTTATGTTTTAAATACCTGAATGCTCTAAAACAAGTGCACATATGCCAGGGTGAGTTTGAAATTGCCCGTCCCGGAGCTTCCTGTTGAAATAACAAAGCAAACGAACTTGACTGGTGTATGTTTGTAATCCCTTTTATTTCATTGCAACGTTTGCCTCAGACTTGATCCTCGAAATGAGACAGAACCCTGGACAACTACCTGCCACTCACGCCGATGTCTTCAGGCTTACATCATCCGCGCGCATCGGCCGTGATTACGTTAGCCTCAATGTTTGCGAAAAAAATGTTTTATCTGTCTCCCCCTCCCTCATTCACTCTCTCTCTCCCAGCCAAGCTCAAAGAAAGAAGATTTTATCCCCCCACTGACTTGTGATATACGCCTTTTCTAAGGTTACATACAAGTTACATCACTCGCCTAAAACAAGGTTGTTGCAATGAACGATATCTAGGAGGAGCGCGGCCCATGAGAAACAGTTCAATATGTTGGAGAAAAGACTTAGCTAACCCGCAACTCAAGGCAAAAACACAATGTTGTATCAAACCCGCCTGCATTTCATCATCACTCGAGCCGCTATGAGGTCATTTTGCATTCAAATCACCTCACAAAATGGGGACATCATTGCCTCACCTTGATATACTAGATTATGCATTGAGGCAAGACTTACTTCAAAGTCTATCACTGGGAGATAGCGTCAAACAATCTCCATTACGCACTTTATAAGCTACAATTGGCTCTTGTTGTAGTGCTAGCATGTGCGCCAGTACAGTTGGAGACCTACAAAATGATGTGATAACAGTGGCAGTAATACGCCTCTTCAGAGCACTTCGGCACAGGCAAATCACATTCTTCAAAAACGACAATGGATTTCAATCAAGCTGGGGGAATTTTTGCCACTCTGCTCTGGCGACATAAACAGTTTACAGAGCGTCTGCCTGAGTGTGAGATTGCATTAGTCAGTTGTAACATATGATCATTATGGAGTTAAATAGGAAAACATCTATAGCGTGACCCATGGCACATATAAGCTAGTGTACGTAATCTTGGCGTACATTATGTCTTCTTCATGGGCAGGTGCTGGAGAGAAAAGACATACACGCTGCAGGAAGCTATGAGAATGGTGGTGCAAAACGGTGCCTCTGGGCCTTTCAGAGCACAATAATGCGGCAATAGAAAGACCAGCACAGAAAGAGAATAGAATAGACAGGGAGAGACAGTGACTGCCCGGTGATTGCTGCATCTAACTGCTGCAGATGAGAAGTCAAGCTCAAAGAAGGAAAAGAAACATGCAAGAAAAACACACAAGTACAACCTAAAATAGTGTTTTAGTATCCATGTGTTTCAGAATGATGAAAAGTTAAAGGTACAGCTTTTCTGGTGGAGGGTCTGCTACCTACTTGTCTCCATGGAGATGTTATTGCTTTGCCTGGAATTTTCCAGGATATGACCTTAAACATATTCCTTCTATCATTTATTCATTAGAAGTGTTTCGTGTGTTATTGCTCAAAAATATTCCTTCTTTGAATAGGGGCGACTCTCCACAGATCTGAACTGTAATGTAGCGTAGTGCTGTAACCTGTTTGTCTCCCTCGTGATAGATGGGTTTAATCTATACTCTGGAACATAGACAAAGCAATAACATTTCCATAGAGATAAGCAGGGTGCGGACTCTCCACTAAAAATGTTACGCAGTGCACCTTAACCATATCCATTAAGAAATCAAAGCAAAATATGATATGTTCGGAATAATAACAATAATTGATGAGTTTTATATAGCGCTTTTCTGGACAGTCAAAGATGCTTTACAGAGCATAATTCATTCACTCCACACTCAGTGGTGGTACGCTACTATTGTAGCCACAGCTGCCCTGGGGCAGACTGACAGAAGTGAGGCTGCCAATCTGCGCCATCGGCCCACCCGACCACCACCGTTACTCATGCACACACCAATGTGGGTGAAGTGCCTTGCCTAAGGACAGAACAACCTCTTTTTTTGCGACTGGTGCTCCACTGTGGCACCTGATTTTCCCAGTGGTTTCCCATCCAAGTACTAACCAGACCCAACCTTGCTGAGCTGTGATCTGACGGGATCAGTCTTTGACAAGCCGGTATGGCTGAATAGTCTGCTCTCAAAAGGGCACTATATAACAGAACTCTGAATCCCAGGAATTAGATCTAAAAATCTCTGTAGTTGTAAAATTTAAACTCAAATTGCAAATCGTATAGTTCTGGTAAAATGCTCTGAAATAAACACATTTTGCCAAACAACTCATTTGCTTCGCTGACCTCTTGTGGCTCTTGTGGCTGGAAACTCAGTAATGTCTGAGTCTCCAACAGAAAATTTCTAAATAAATTGAATGAATGGTATTTCCAATCAGTTGTTGTAAATCAAAGGAATTAAAAGAGTTATAACATTTAAAAAATATCAACACAAAGAAACAGCCAAAAGATATGCACTGTATAATAGGACAAGGATTGATAAAATGGGGATGTGTTGTGGGACAGGTAGAGCATTTGAATTCCAGGCAGAGTTTGAAGAAAAACAATAAGTCTTATCGGTATGCACAAGCAGCAGCCTCTCCCCTGGCTCTCCGTCACTCTCCTCTCTCCTGGACAGCGCTCTTATAACAGTGGCCATATGGAGCTGTATGCAGAACATGTGCCGTCAAAATCCACCCGCTTGTCAGGAAGATGCATGCTACGCCCTACTGCAGGCCACACACATACTAATACACCGGCAACCAAACCAAACGCAGATCAAATTGCAGATTTTATTTCCCCTGCTACCAAATGCAATAATGCAACTGCGGCCATCTTTTTCTAATCTTCTCCTTCTTTTAAAAAGTATTGTTCCGTACAAAGGGATAGTAAATATTCCACTTGCATTCGTTCCATATGCATGCTACGTTTGTATTCAACTTTGCTCAAAATGATACTCAAACTTTATATTGGCAAAAATCTCCAGACTTGGCCCCTTCTAATTGTCAACATATGCAATAATAATTTATGTAGAAATGTTATTGAGTGAGAATTGGGGCTGTGTGATGGACAGGAGCTTTTAAATTTGCCCACTGCTTTGGCATGTCACACAATGTGAAGAGTGGCAGAGCGAAGCAGGGTATGTTATTATTGCATTTGCCTTTAGAATAATGAAATGTCAGAAATAATGAGATTGATGAGCGGCTTGACAATAAACACAAATGTTCTTTATACATTAATATACATCAGGTACTATAATTAATTGGAAACGCATTTAAAACATGCAGTTATTTTAAACGTTGATTGGTTGGTGAGTTAATAAGGACTAAATCATTTGAAAGTGATAGAAAAAGTATACACAAAGTATGCAAAGAATATTGTAACATAGTTAAATAGGTTAACTATGCCAAATGGAATACTGCATAGGTATCACAAGCCACACAGTGATTGAAGAGATCTACGCGTTATTACTCGCGTGGCAGTAGCTCAGTTGGTAAGAGCGTCTTTACACTGATCCAAAGGTTGGTGGTTTGAATCCTGCTCTCCACATAAAACATTCTTTCCCATATCTGGCATAATGAGCCCTTTGCTACACTGTGAGTGAATTAGAATAGGAGAGCATAGCAAATCTTATGCAATTTTCTATTTTATCAGTATTTTCCTGTTGGTTTGTTTACAGTTTGTCAAGCCAGCAAAGACATAAGGCGATTTCTCAATAGCATACAAAGGTCTGAGGCACCATCTGTTCCATTGCACCAACCATATTCACAAATATGAGGTAAAATTAAATACACAAAAACACCTCTGATTACACGGTAGCCTCGCCAACTCAATGGAAACAACATATGCGGCGTATAACATTAGTCCTTGCCATTAAAAAAAGAGATTTATAGTCATGTCTGTTTTATCCATCTGCTGAAGGCTGCCTGTCTGTTTCCCAAAGTGTGGCTGAGAGGAAGCAAGTGTTAAGGCACAATAAAAGTGATTCAGAGCAGTAGGTGTCCTCATGCCTCAGCTTGTTGCCAGGCAAAAGGAAACAACAGAGTCAGAGGAGAGAGAGTGAAGGTAGGAAAGAGGAGGGTCGAGGAGAGGTAAAGAAAACACTAAAGGATGAAGTACTCCTACAGCACTGACTGAACAAGAGCCCTTGACATACAGAGAGCAAACACCCCCACCAAGGCGTTAGGCATCACTGTAAAGGTGTGTACAGACCAAGGATCTAGTTAATGATGAATAATGAAGATCCAAACCCTTTTGTTTGGTTTTCATGTTGATCTAGGTGCCTTTGTGACTGATAATACATCCCTTCTTCGGATAGTTATAACTAGTAAGTGTACATAAAAAACTTATAGTAATGGTTGAAAAAAGAATACAGCAGAATTACTATGTACACACAACAACATATAATAGTCATACATGACGTGAATGCATTAACGCTTCTTTTTATTCACAAATAAACACACATCTGAAGCCAAAATTGTGCAGTAAATTATGTGTGAACACTTTGACCCGCACTTACTTTTTAAACTAGCGCAGCTTGTCGTCAGTAACCACCACAGCATGTGGCAAGTGAGAATCTGTTTCCTGCATTAAATCTAAGCCGTGTATCCATGTTAAATGCCCCCATTAAATCAGTTTTCAATAGACAGTAAAAGTTTTTGATGATATGTTTGGCAGATGACTGCAAAAAAATTATAGTTTTGTTGCTAGATCCAAGATAATTCTGGATCAGTGCAATTAATATCAGCATTAGTGGTTCTGACAAATCAATAAACTAAGGAAGAAGCTTGAAAATGCATAAGAACCATTGTCATTTGTTATACTGTGTAACCAAATTGCTCAGATAAAAAATAAATGAAAGGAAATGAAGCATTGCTATTTAATTTATAAATAGCACTTCAACCTGAACTCTTGATAAAGTGCACTATATATCTTTACAACAAGATTTCTTTCTAAGTGGCATTTTCACTACCGAATGTAAGTCTAATAACCTCATGAGAGACACAAAAGGAAATCAAACCAAAGAAGTAAAAGGCTGGACAGTGCACACACAAATGTTTGGGGGCTGAGGTTTGCAAAGTATCATGACAGCTACCATGTGTTAGAAATTACAGCCAGTTAACTTCTACAGAAAAAAACTTCAGAAAAATATGTCTGCAATTTATGAAATGTGTTCAAGAGCAGGCTAAGTAGAAACAGATTTGAAAAACAAAAAAAAAAAACTCCCTTTCACTTCGCACCGATTAACTGTGGCCCTCCTCTCTCCCCTGTCCCTCTATGCCCTGCAGGAGAATATGTTTAAAGTCGCATCTGGAGGGCTGAGCTGTGTGACCTTGTATAAGGCCACTTCCAGGTCTGACTGTGTCCACTGCAGTGGACCAGGGCTTTTCTAATGGAGGAGAAGGGAGTATGTCTGCAGGCAACAGCACCAGACCCAGGGCACACACACATCAGGGACACATCAAGTCAACTTTACTCCGTTTGGATGTTTAGTCAATGACAACAGCAGCACAACAGGGCTATTGGTGACGCTATCATAACAGAACGCTTTTGTAATTAGAAAACTACTACAGTAAGCAAATGTAAGCAAATGTAGCAATACAAGAACTGAAGCAGATATGACTTTAAACATACATAAACATACGCAGTTGTTTGTACTAAATGCCAAAACCCCACTGCTGTACAAAAATCTGTGTTTTATTTTAAATATTTACAGTGTGGTTTTCAAAACAATAATCAGATAGGAAGATTAATTATGTTTCTCAGAGTGAACTTTTTGCCCCTGGACATACTAGGTAATGGATTTGGGTTTACTCTCTTTGTGAAAGTACTTCTAACAGAAATGTAGTAACATGATTTGATTGTAAGGTTCTACATACTCAATATGTTTTATTTTATGGGGATCACTGAATCTAGTGTATTTAGACTGTAATGAGTTATACATTGACCAAACATGAGTGCAGCACTGTACCTGCACTATAACATAAGTGTAGTACTGTACCTGCACTATAACATAAGTGTAGTACTGTACCTGCACTATAACATAAATGCAGTACTCTGTGCCTGTACTATAATGTGTGTGTAGTACTGTGTCCGTGCACTATAACGTAAGTGTAGTATACATGTGTCCCTGCACAGACAGTCTCTTCTGCAGCATAGACTCAGAGCTCTGGCTGCTACAGATGGATGCCACCACTCTCTCTGGAGCTGTGCCAGCACCAGCTCGTGAACAGCTTGCCTGGCACAGTGCTGTGTGTCTGTGTGCCTGCAGAAACAGTAGCAAAATAGCCCAGCACAGATGGGTGGCCAAAATCCCCTTCCCTCCCTCGTTCCCTCGCTCCCCCGCTCACACAGTAACACACACATATGCTGCTGAATAGAGACACAAACAGCGTGTGTTGCCTGGTCTTAAGTGTTGTGGGCCTGGCACACGCCACAGTCACAGCTGCTTCCTCACAGCACACTTCCACACACATCTGTGTTAACTCCTGTAGGAGCCACTGCACGCCCATCCTGCACCCACAGCCCCAGAGCACCAACAGACCCAGAGCACCCACAGACCCACTGCACAAATACACTGTACCCATCAACCCAGAGTGCCCACAGACCCAGGGCACTGCACTCACAGACCCAGCACCCACAAACACAGAGCACCCACAGACCTACTGTACCAACAGACCCAGAACACACACAGATCCAGTGCACCCAAAGATCCAGTGCACCCACAGACCCAGAGCCCCACAAACACAGACCCAGAGAACCCCGCAGACCCAGCACCCACAGACCCAGAGCACCTACAGACTCAGTGCACTGACGCCACAGCGTTCCTTTCCCCGTGCCACTCAGCATTGTGTTTCACACTGAGAGAAAACATCAAGGCGTTCGCCTGGAAAGCCTCCAGTGTTGGCAACCTGCCAGCAGAGGCCTATAGATCAGCATGATCATAGCAGTGTGTTAAGACACATTGTTGTTTAATGATTTGACAATGAAATTAAGACATGAAAGCTCCGAGTGGAACAATGAGACTAACAGAATGTAATTACCACACAGCTGCGTTCTGTGAAAGTGTTGCAGAGCTGAAGGACTGATGTGAGTTCTAGTGACAGCAGCCTCTGCGTTTGAGCTCAACACAACAGTTTGGAGCTACGGCTACTCTAAAAGGACACTCTTTGCCTCAAACTTTCCCGAGTGAAAGAGGCAGGTGGCCGAGCGGCTGCCAGTCAGTCAATGAGCTGGTGCACTGGCAGCAGGTACCCTCGCCCTGGTGCATAGGGGAGAGCATGGTGCTGCTGCTGCCAACTGTGCACTGCGTCACTGTGCCAACTCTGCCAGGCCTGAGTGTGTGTGCCAGGGCCATCTGGGAGAACAGCCCCTGCCGTGAGCAGAGGGCATCTACACACACACACATACACACACACACACACACACACACACGCACACACACACACACTCATACGCATGGCTGCACACATGACAGCAAGGGCACACACAAACATGCAGCAGAAGCATGCTTTAAAAGACACGCACATGCTCACATATGGACACAGCCGGCCACTGACAGCTCGCCATCTGCCCCTAACTCTCTCCACTTCTCCTGCCCTTGTTCTCTGTTCTACAATACTCCACTTCCCCACCACACTTTCACATACACACTTGATCTTACTCAATACATTTTCATTTCACCTAAGTTATTCAATATGTGCCCTAGTTCACAAACTCCTCGCAAAACTAGCCAAATCTGCTGCAGAAACCTTCTATTTATTTTCTCAGATGAAGACTAAAATCTGGTATTAGTTGAAAGGTCTTTTTGAGGTTACCTGGCAGCAAACAAGACAGATGGTCCCAATCTACTTTGTTCATTTCTCCGCATCAGATGTAGGCAGGGAATACAGGTACACTCATATTCTGTAGCATGCACACAGATATCAATATGGAGGGTGCATGAGCTTGTACTTCAAACACAGAAGGAATAAACCTGAGGAGTGGATCAGGAGGAGAGGAGGGAACATGGAGAAAAGCAAATAAAAAGGATGAAGGAAGCGAGATGAGGAAAGGTAATGAGGGTTCAGAGTGTGGAATTCACTTCAAAGCCGAGTCGGGGCAGGTCATTGTCTTTACAGAGGAGCCTCTGGTGAAGCTCTGTCTCATCTGCTCCTCATTTGGACTGGACCAAAGAGGGAGGCGCCGCGCTGTCCCTGACCAGAAGTAACTTTCAAATGTTATTTTCTTGTTTTGTACAGATATGTTTGTTGTGCACTGAAGTAATTTTAGTCTGTTTTGAATAGTTAAAGAAGCAATTTGATGACATTTTAAAGCTAGAACGCCTGATTTTCACACTGCAGAAGGAGGAATTAGGTATTTAAATCTGTCTAACTCATCACAGACCCTTTAGACAGGCCCGTCGACAGAAATTTTCATCTTTCTGAATAAAAACTTGCCTGTGAGCTGTATACCTCGTGTTACTGTGGCTTCTCTCTCTCTTTTAGTGGATCTCCTCTGGTGAGTTCTGCTCCTGGCTCCCTGTCACTCTAGTTCTCTCTCTCCACCACTCCACTCCTCTTTACTACTCTCCGCTCTCTCCATCCTTTACCTCCACTATCTCTCCACAGACCCCGCCACATGCTCTGGCAGTGGCCGCACTAAGACAACTCCCATCACAAACAAGGAAAATCCATTTGGAGCAGTCGTCTGGCGCTTTGCTGGCCTCCTGTGAACCCTCTCCAGCCCAACTGTCCCACATTTCTACACTCGGTGCTTCTCTCTCATCGCTACAGCCACATCTCAGATTTTATTGACTCTTCGTTCACATTTAGCTACATAGTGGTCATTTTACAGTGAAATTTTGCTTTGCCATAGTTATGTTTGTTGAGATCATAGACTGTATAAAGAAGTGGACTAAGGGAGTGTGACATCACCCACTGCGTTTAGCTCCAGTCAAATGAAGATCACGATGCTAGCAGTTATAGGAGCGACTTTAGAGCCAGGTCCATATTGGGAATAGGAATTTATTTACATACAAAATAGCAAAATAAAAACGTGATTGAGATTGAAACTAAGTTGGTCATAGAATTTTGCAAATAAATCTAAGATTATTTGTTTAATAAATAATTGTGATTATTTAGGCCGCAATACAATCTATACTAGGTGTAAAAAGTAAACCTCAGTATAGTTCTTTTCAACTGGTTTCAGAATGTTTGATTTTCTAATAGATACTAGAAGAGCGGTGATATATGGGTCTATGATCTATTGAGTCACAGAGTCAGTAATTGTGAATAATCGTAAAATCGTGATGTTTCTTCTCGTATTAATCATAATAAAACTTTGATATCATAACATCGTATTTTTGGTCTTTAAGCTCTTTCAAATGTAGAAAAGTAGACCACTCCCTACAATGCACAAGACTAGTATATTATGCAATTGTTTCACACACTTATACTGCACAATGTTCTATATGCGTACAAAAATCACATTATATGAACTGCTTGTGCGTCATGTCTTATATGAAAAATGTATCTTTCTGCTCAGTGACCTCACAGTAATAGCAGGTCTATTCAGTTAAACTAATGGACTGGATCCATTCTCAGCAGTGGATTTCACATTTCCCACAATGCATCACTGCCTGACAATTCTCATCTATCCCTCATACGCCTTTGTTTTGTGTATCTATCTTTCAAATCTATTCCTCTATTTTCACCTCTCCGCTGCTCTCTTTCTCTCTCCTTCTGCTCCACCATCATCGCAACATCTGATTAACATATGTCTCAGCTTTAGCTCCTTGTCAGCTCCCAGGCATCCACACACACATGCACACACACATGCGCAAACACACACTAACACACACACACTGTAATAAAGAAAACACAACCAAAATCCACTCACAAACTGTAATTTACCATTGTTTGTCTGTGAGGGGAGAGGAGACAAAAGCGTGTACGGTGCAGTGTTCCCTGGTGAGCCACTTAAAATGCCAGTAATGGAGGACAGAGCGAAACACAGGGCTGAGATGGAGACAAATGAGGCTGGATGGAGGTGTGTGCGGATAAACAACAGTAGAAGCACCAGAAGCTCCCCAGCGACACACAAGAGCTCCACTTTTACTGTGGTTCAAATGCATGCAATCTACAGAGCACTTAGAATACTGGGCCAACAACACACTGCAATGGGTCAAAGGTGGTGGGAAAGAAAACGAAATGTGCAGTATAATGTCACTAGTTGTTTCAGAGATATATAAAATTTGCATGGTGAGTATAGTCTATAACATTGGTTGTCAAAATTACAGGAATTCCTCAGCACTTCAAATACTTACATATATTTATAGTCAATTTAATCCACAATGTCTCCTTAGCCCTTGTTTAGTACTATTATAGTGTAGTCCCATTGCAGACCTAATTTCATCCTAATATATTTCTGTTTTAGATCTGGTCCTTGGAAGGCCAACTATTTTCAAATGTTTGGGAACCATTGGTCTAAAAAAACAAAAAACAAAAAAATCAAAAGAGCTGGTTGAAAATAAAAATAGAAACGTTCAGTGTTATCTTTACTCCCCAAAATATGAAAGTTATATTTCTCTGCTTTTGTGGTTAATTTTACAGTCATAGTCATTTAGATATGAAGAAAATGTATTTCTGTCAGTATCAACCACCACTACAACAGATACACAAGTCAAGGAGTATTTACTATGCTGAAATGCTAGAAACATATTTCAACATCTACATATTGGCCCTAAAAATATCAGTTTAGAACATTCGATGGAAGCTGTGATGAGCAGCAAGTTAAGTAAGGAAAAAAAAAATTCTACTTCTCTTCTATGAAATCTATATGTTTATTTCTTGTTTTCACTGATCTTAAAATACATAGCAACCATTTGTTTGTCATTTTTTACTTACGTTTTGGTCCTTTATCTGTTGTCGCTGGATGCTACAGCCTCTTTTGTTCCCACTCCTCTGTCCCAAACTGCCTGGATCTAGTCCCACTTTTGGAGATTTTATTTCTCAACAAAATAAGACATGTAATAGCCGCCACATCCAAACAGATACTTAAGTGTATGAGTTGCAAAAACACATAATCTGCCAACAAAAGGCTTGCGAAACTCTGCTGCAAATAGTGATGATTGTTCCGAGCGGTCGATGTTTTGTAATAGCTATAATTTCACTGGTTGGTTATAATAGGATTGCATGTTATTTCAAGTCTTTTGTTAAAACTAGAGACAAACTCACACCAGCATTTTCAACTGTATTAGGAGTCGTGCTGTGTAAAATTACTCGCTCGATACCTGCTTGGGAATCTTTTTCATTTTTAAACAAGTCAACTTGTCAACACTGAAGTCCACTGTCTTCCAAACTTGCCCTTGCCTCCTATTCTCACCATTAAAACCCTGTTGTCAGTATAGATGTTAATAAATGTGCCTGAATTCAAAACACACAAATAAAAGCCCTGTGAATAGCCAGACAATGTTGATGAGGGGGAGATGTGCATGGGCTTCAATGGGGCGTGAGGACGTTTTATGTGGGGAGGACCATCGGAGGAGAGGAGGGAGCAAAGGGGGGGTGGGGAGCTGCAATAGAAAAGAATAGGGGAGACTTTTTTGTGGAAGACTTGATAAACTGAATGCTCATTTGGAGGAAACTCAATGATAAGTCAATGAGGGGGTGATGAATGAGACACAGCAACATATGTTCACACAAGGGACACACTGGCCAGTGATACAGTGGTAACATAAGTATTAATATTGTTTACAGTATATATAGGGGAAAATGTTAGATTAGTCTTCTTAATTAATTGTGTGTTATATGTTCTCTTTTGGACTTAGTTACAGATAAAAAAAAACCTTGTAGATATATAAATACATGTTTAACTGTGGAATCTACATCAAAACATTTGGCTGTTGCTTTTCTTTGCTAGCATTGTTTCTTTGTTCATTCATTTTTGTAACAATATAATGCCATTTCTATGTATAATCAATGCTTATACTTGCTAATTGCTGTTTTCTTAAAAGCCTCCGCCATCGCTTTTTGATTTAAATACAAATAAACATTTCTCTTTCATTCCAGGCAGTTGATAAAATAAACAGAGAAAGAAAATGTATTGGATAAAAGATACTATTGACAGAAAAAGTCTGCTTATGAAGAGGTGTTATATACAAAATCTAAACATTAAGTCACTTCAAATGCAGCACAAACACACACAATTCAAACTAATTTAAACAGGCTTTTGAAGGTCGAACTGAAGCTCTGCTCTGACCTTGGAGACATTCTCGTCCCCACATCAACAACAACAGATATGGAGAAGGGACTGTTTAGTTGATCAATCCAAAAATTCTAATCTAAAATGTCTAAAACTGCACAATTCAAGTTCTGACCAGGTCTAAAATAGAATACACAATAGTAGATGCACGGCGTAACTTTTCTGGTGAAGGACCTGCTACCTGCTTGTCTCCATGGAGATGTTATTGCATTAAACATATTCCATGGAGCATTTATTCATTACAGGTGTTTAAATACAATCATTTCTTCTGTGAATCGGGGCGACTCTCCACAGATCTTAATTGTAATGTAGCGTAGTGCTGTAACCTGCTTGTCTTCCTCATAGTAGACAGGTTTAATCTATACTGTGGAACATTCTAGACAGAGCAATAACATTTCCATGGAGACAAGCAGGTAGCAGACCCTCCACCAGAAATGTTGCGCAGTGCACCTTTAAAGTGACTCTAAATTCAGCAAATATTTGACCTGCTGTATTTGTGTACCATCTGAACAGGATTTGAGTTTGAGAAACACGGGATGAATCGATCTTAGTCAACCAAAATAGTTAGTTAATTAGTTGAATAAATATTTTGTATACATACAGTATTTGTTTTGTGTGAGCTCCTGTACACAGTTTGGGGATGACACATGGTGGGATCATAGACATAAACATAGACTATCACACCCCCTTTTAGTCGACAAATTGCTGCAGAATTTCTTTAGTGGACCAAGAAATGAGTTAGTCGACTACAGATCTAGACATGTTTTTGTTTGGACACTGTGTACAGAGCACCCCTGCACAATAAAGACACAGGGCAACCCAGTATGGACCCAGGATCCAGGACAGAGGGAGAGACAGAAGTGAGTGAAGTTTGGACAAAACAGGAAGAGGGAACATCAGGGAGGGCAAGTCTTCTTTTTCAATCCTTATCCTCTGTCGTCAAAATGGTCTCATCGTCAGTGCAATCTGATGTAACCTGCCCGAAACTCAAAATCACCTCAGCATACTCCAGTGATCAAAACAGAAAAGGATCCAAATGTGTCAAATTTTAAGATGGAAATATTTTAACAAACTCACATTCAATTGACACATTTAGAAGTGACGAAATCAGGCCGCAGCAAGAAGACAATGACAATCTTTTAAAGTCAATTCAAGTGCAAACTCAAAACATACAAAATGTATGTTTTACTTTAAAGGTTCACTATGCAACTTTTTGGTTGGGGGTCTGTCACCTTCTTGTTTCTATGGATATCTCATTGCTCTGCCTGGAATGTTCCACAGTATGGTTAACAGTGCTACCTGACATTTATTCAATTACAGGTGATTTTATAGCGCAAAAATACCTAGAAAAACAGACATTCTGACTGTGAGTGGGGTTGCCTCTCCACAGATCTGACCCATAACTTGGTCTGGTTAGATCTCCATGTAGATAGAAAGGTTTATTGCTATACTGTGAAACATTCCAGACAAAGCGATAACATCTCCCTGAAGAAAAGCATTTGACAGACCCTCCACCAGAAAAGTTACACAATGCACCTTTTCTGCTATAATTATTGAATTATTGCATACTCATACTCATTATTATACATACATGGTTGAAAATTGATTTGCTCAAGAGTACAACAACAGTATGCAGAGTGATCAATGGGAATAGAACCATCAATGGGCCAATCAGGGAGTTAATGATGACAGTCACCAACTCAGCTATTATGTCTAAATAAATTGAATAACCATAATTTGTGGAAATTTGGAGTATATTGTGTGAAAGAAAACTACATTATAGCATATATTGGCTTTAGAATGGGCACTAGTAGGTCATAAATAGCACATTGTATTTTTCCTTATAGCTGCATTTGAACACAGTTCCACACAAAGGGGGTATGTACATGTGGGGCTAGTGATGGAAGTGTGAAAAAGAAGAACGAGACTGCGGTGGAAACACTGCAATCAGAGAAAAAAGCCTCAGCCTCTCTGTGTGTGTGGCAGGTCCCCAGCCATCTGGACCCCCCCACACCCCCATACACACCCCATCACCCATACCACGGCTGCGGCTGTCGACTGGTACGCTATTCATGAAAGGAAGCAATTCACCTTTTAGTGCGTTACACCCGTTCACCACAATACATGCTAATGAGCTAGAACAAATGACTTTTTTGCTTTGGGGATGTATATGTGACAGTGTGTGCGGCTGGACTCTCCAATCGTCTCATCTGCTCATGACCACATATCTGCTCTGCCTAAATGCTTCTACAAGTATCATTTGTAATTATGTAGAGACATAAACAACACGTCACCAAATTGATAACAATAATATATCAGCTTATCTAATAATGTACACAATATAAAAAAAGTTGATTTATTAGACATCTTCGTTTTTGTGTAAACGTTGGCTTTGTGTGATTGTTGTGTCAAATTTAAATTACATTAAATTCCAAAGACATAAGAAATATTACTCTTTAGTTTTAGTATAAGGGCTAAGTATAATATTATGTTCCAGACGTTTGTTGATACTGTTCCACCTTATATGTTGCAAGCATCAAAATCCACTTGTTAGGTTTATGATTCTTTTGAACTTGAGAGCGAGTTTAAAACTTACAGTGAGCCCAAACTATATAATTAAAACTCATGCATGTTCAAACCAGTCTTATGTCCACAGTACAAACATCTGTCAGTTGACTTGTTTAATTGAAGGTGAAATATATTCACATTCATCAACTCAGTAATGGGAGAGCTGCACTCATTTCATTTGACAATTCTCATGATTCTCATAATTCAATTTTCTTCTATTCTCTCACACAGCAACCTCTCTCCTCCCTCCCACCTCCCTCCCTGTATCCAGCCCTGAGAGCCTTGGCCTGGTTCCAATCTGATGCTGTGTCCAGTGATGGAGTGGAGAGGTGGCAGTCAGCGGCCGCTCACGGCTCGAGAGCTGCTGCTGTACATTTCTCTGTAGCACCGTGACACCAGATGAATGGGGCACTTGATTTGTGGCAACACCAGACATGACAAGATGGCACTAGTGACACCAGCCGACAAGTGAAAAGGAAGAAAACAAAACAAGGAAGTGACTGAGGAAGAGCGCAGCATTTAGAGAGAGGACACAAAGAGAAATATGCTGCTGTGCTGACAGGATGACTTACACAAAGGGAGTGTATAGTGTACGTGTCACTAGGGGGCGCTAACAGTACATTTGAACACCTGCCAACTGTCAATCCAACTATTTGACAGTGACAGTGTTTTGTCAATTGAACAGACTTGAACACATCACAGCTATGAAAGCAAGAGAAATTACAGACTATGGGTTTCCACTAAAATAGTTTTATAATAACACACTGTAATTAGTCATATTAAAGATGTTTCAGACTTGATAATAAATTATTGTAGTATTATAATTATAATTACCATGATCCTAACTCCTAACCCTAATCCCTTAAAGGCACAGTTACTAAGCCTATTTGTTCATTATGAATTATAAGTCTTTCTTCTTGGTTTTTAAGCCTGTATATAGTGAATAGCTTTCAGATGCAGTTTATCTGTACTGATAATGAGACAGTGATGTGTCTAGATTCCCACATAGCAAAACACAGTTAAATGAAGCAGTTAAGTAATTGCAATATTGATGACTGTAAATGTTAGGCCAAAATCAAAGGGGATTGTGAACTAAAAAATGCTATTTCCAAAAAACTCTGATATGGTTAAATCAAAGCACGACGCCCAAACATCTCTCTCCACAATACTGTTGGCTCAAAATATCTGCAGCTCTAATGGAAGCGGTGCCACAGTTCCTTTAACTCACACAGCAACAGGAACCAGGCCGTTCCTGCCTCCCCCCTTTGACCCCCCTCCCCTCGACCCCTCCCGCCTCGGCTGCCCCGGGATCCACGACCAAACCCAGCACTCCACACAATAGAGCGGCAGAATGAGAGGAACCGGCAGTGTCCGGAGATAGCCCCACTGCCTCAGGAACCTGAGCGAAGTACCAGAAAGAGAGGAACCGGAGAGGGAGAGAGGGAAGGGGGAGAGAGAGGAGAAAGAGGAGAGCGGGTGGGGGTGGAAAGGATGGAAAGGATGAGAACCCGGGGAGGCAGGGCGTGGACGTTGGCCTACTCAGGATGTCTGTGACGGGACACTCTGAGATAATGCAGGACTAATCAAGTACAGTACAGTATCCCACACTACAGCTATGCAGGCCAGCGTAGGAATGTTAAAATATGCTTGTGTATGTCATGGTGAATAGCCGCAGGCATGCAAAAAGAAGTACCAGTAAAGGAACAGCTACTTAAAATAATTTGTGGACCAAGTTAAACACACACAGGCACTGTCATCTTTGGACATGCTCATTTCTCTTGGATCTCTCTCTCTCGCCTTCTGGAAAGGGTCAAAAAAGCTAAAATAAATAAATAAATAAACAGATGCAGCAAAAAGACTGATGAAAAAGAATAAAACAAAAACAAAACACCATATTGTAAACTTTCAAATAAGGTATAAAGCTATATTTTGTATGTAATTTTAATTAAACCTCAACTAATAAATTTAAAGATGTGTGTGAGCACATTTCTGTTGGATTGATGTCTGAATATCATTATCGAGATGTATCAGGAAATATTGACACATCATTTTCGATCAATATCACCCACCCCTACTCTTACAAATTTACACAATATTTCCTGATGTTCTCCTGACCAGCCCTGATCCCTGCTCTATTTCGGGGGGTCTCGGGTGAAACACGTACATGTACAAGTACCTGCTGTTTCCATGACGACCACTGCAGAGCTGTCAGGAAGCACGCACAATGTAGTACACAATATAAAAAAGGACTTTCCAAAACCTTACAGTAGCAATGGATATGGTACTTTGGTGGGCCAGGTGGACCACTCAACAGTTAAAATGTCAGTTGAAAATATATGTGGTTGAAATAAAAAAAAATAACCTTGTATCTAGAGTCAAAAACAAACTTTCTGGTAGTGAATATTCTGGTGAAAAGGATGCAACCCACCCACTATAGCACAGATATCTAGTATTATCGTGACCATTAAAATAATCGTAATAGTATTCTCATAATGGTAAGGGCAAACTATGGTAAAAGATCTTTTATAATATATAATGCAGTATTATTAATTTTCATCAGTAATACACTTAATAATATTCATCTCCCAGAAGGCTTCAGTCACCATATTTAAACCTTTATTGGGATAAAGGAGTATTAAAAAAAATCTCAGCAATACAATACAATTTTTTTTTATTCATAAAATATAAAAGACAACAGTATCATAATGTTAAACATACAAGAAATAAATGAAAAGGAGCAGAAAGAGGAGTATATCATGTCCTCCTTTTCCAGACAGTTAACACTGATTAACACTACTTTAAGACATGTCAAAATAATCGTTTGACTAGTTGACTAATAAAAAAAAAACATGTTTAAATACTTTGACATTCCCAAACCAGTTGTATAAAAAAAATCTTCAATATCACAGAGCTCGGCTGACTCAGAGCATCAATTATGTTGAAAACAAGAATCCCTACACAACCAAGACTCTGGCACTTTACAAGCTTTTCTCCCCCTTACATACCACTAACACAGCATTTACCTCTAAACCCCTGTAACACTATAATTTCCTATTACAGTAGACCTGCTATATATAGTGCACATGGTATAGCTGTGGTTAAGATTCGCTGTACACAAACCTTCACCAGCTAAATACAGCCTTGCTCATTTGGTGTGATTTTGCCGCACTTCCAAAACACTCAATAGGAGAGTATACCAGGAAAATTCAGCAACTCATAAATAGTGTTTTACATCCACTTCATGTTATTTCTTTTGTCCCTCACAGGCTCCTGTCTCCTGTGGTTTCTGGCATCACTTGGCGGTGGTTAGAGCTCTTAAATATGTCCCTCTTTTTGCTTGCACAGTTTCAAGAATGCGGATGTCCAAATGGCACAGAGCAGAGCCACAAACACTCACCAGACAACCAACATGGCTCCACCAAATTACAACTCACAATTTTCCCATCCATCCATTCATGAGAGCTTTCTTTCATCCAGTATTTTTCCATATTTGTCATTCTATATGACAGCATCATCTCAACAAATACCGCCATGTATGTATTAGTGAAGTCGTATTAACAGCAGTTACAATGATCAGATGAGAAAAGCTAACCTGCAGCTAACCTACATTTTACATAGCTCATACATACAACTTTACTGAATGACTTTAAATAGGCAACAACAAAGAACTCAGCACGCTTTTGTAATGCTGCTAAAGACTGTAAGAAGTATATGGAATAAAAAGGTAGTTGTGATGAATAAAGGAAATGGCTATTTAATAATTGAATCACCCCAAGGGCTTCAGATATTTTGTAAATGTAACACTGACTGATATGTGCCATGTGAACAATATAAGCTATTGTATGTTTCATATTAAATACATTGAGAATCATGTATTTTGAAATGCTTTATAAAAAACTTCATTTAATTAGCCGTTTTAACAGGACTTAATTCACAATGAACAATTAGTTTATTAAGAAAATTCAGTCTTAGTCTTATATTCAGTCTCCTACCTTTTAATTAAGTAATTACAAAGTCATTCTCAATAAGTGCAGTGTTACTGAGTATTTTATTTATAATTTTTTTTTAGTGGAAGGTATTACAGTTGATTAGGGGTTTTAGTATCGATATATTGTGATACTAAATTTGATAGATACAGTAACGCAATGTGCAGCATATCAGTTATCATGTATTGTGTTGAATCGTAAACGCCCCTGTGATTCCTTGAACTTTGAGGAAAACAAGGCAAACAGAATCAAAATCGTTACCAAGACAACCAAATGGTCGTAACCTCTTGATCCCAGTTTACTCCTATAACTCTTGAGTCATGGTGATGCGCACACACAGAGACCTGAGGGGCAAGACAGACACTTCTCTTTTCACTAAAACACCTCCAAGCCAATAGCCCCGCACTCAATTTGTCCTCTCACTGGGGAGGCACAAGAGAATCCTTACGGAAAGAGTGAACTCAGGACCAAAATAAGGCTTTATCTCAAGCTCAAATTCAAACTTATTACATTTTGAGAAGGGTATGAGTCCGTAATGGCTAGCACATGTGAATACAAAGAGCGCGCGCTAGTTAATCGCACAAGCAGAGGTCGTAGAGGGAACCCTTTGGCATATAAAGGATACTTGTTCTGCACTACGCTCAAAAACAGATGTTGATAAAGACGCATGGGGGGGAAACAGATGGGTAAGAAATTAGCAACACTCGGGCCAAATATCTCAAAACATCTGCAAAAAAATTACCTTACAAGGGAAGATGGATTTATTCTCTCCCCTGTATTTTTATTGCTTCGTGAGAGTCTGCGCTTTGAGACTTAGGAGTTTTCGCCGCAATCTGGAGCTGTTTAAATCCTCGGTGAAAAAAAAAACAACTTGTATTCTTCCACAATGGCTTCATCGCAAACATATCCATTCACTCCAGAAGCCATAAAACTTCGGAGACGTCAGGAATATCGCGAATGTTATCGGAAAAGACTGCAGCTGATACGAAATGTCAAGGTACATCTTCAAAAGTGTGTGTTTAGACAACCTGGACAAGTGGGGTGTGCCGCTAAAAACATAATTCATATCACATGTCTAAAAGCGGAGTCGGGTTACCATGGAGACACATCATTTACGCTACGATGAAACGCGCAGCTGAGGATGACATGTCCATATGGCGGCGGGATGATGGAGGGAGGGAGGAGGGGAACAGATGCGCCGACCGAAGTGCTGTCAATCGCAAATCCATAAGAGCAGCTGGGGTCGCAGAGGTGTGCTGGCCTCTACCTGAGCAAAACACAGCTATTTACACTATTTTCAGCCTGTTAAGTGGACCAGTCAATATGGTTTTTCATAGATTATAAAATAGATGATTGTTACAAGGAGATTTCAATGTTTTTATATAGGCTTCTTTTGAAACTATACTTTTATAATAGTTCATTTTGAAAGAAATGCATCTCAAAAGACTTTTTTCATTGTCCCATTTTGCTTTTTTTGTTTTGTTTTTTTGCCCATACTATAGGCCTTTTATTTGTTTGTTTTTTTCTGTTTTCTTCTGGACATTTTTGTTCTTTCTTTTTTTCCTAAATAAAGTTGTAATTTTCAAAATACAGTTTCAACACCTGTTCATGTTTTTTGAAATAAATGCACTTCCAAGAAATGTCTGTAATATATATTTCTTTATCCTGTCCCTACTAATCCTGCCCTTCACACCTTTATTTCTTAACCAGTAATTGACTCCTAGCATCCATGGTTTTAGACACCTGCTGACTCATGTCCCATATGACACAAGCTGGCAACAACTGGGAGCCCTCCTCAGACTTCAATACCCATCATGCATCTTCACGACCGAAGTGTGTTAGTGATTTTAACCACACGTTTATGAACATACACACTATTCCTTTGGCTGTAATTGACTGAACACATCAATACTGGCATGGAAAAAACACACCGTCCACTGTCTGCATGTATTGATCGCCCATCTCTCCTCCCTCCATCTTCTCTCTCTCCCACTCTGCCGCTGGATCTTAATTACACTGCTTTTTACCAGGCTGCCCTTTTCACAAAGCACACGTCCCGATCCATACATCAAAATTAATGAGAAAGAACTGAGCAGTGAGTCACATATTGAGGAGCACAAAGACTAGACTTGTTCCTTCTTTGGAGCTTTTTTGACAGATAGAGGACACCCCAACAGTGCTGCAGTTTTGGAGATGTCTAATGCTACTAACAGGCGCCATTATGAAGAGATAATGGTCATAATGTTATGGATGATCGGTGCAGGTTTTATTGAATCACAAAAACATGGCACGTGTAGGTATAATGTGGTCACTTATGCCTTTGTCTCTATCAATTTGTCTGATTTTCTGCCTATTGGTTCCTTTAAACCTGTCCTCTGTTCCTGGACAAAAAAAAAAAATACGTTTTTACGGTCAGGGTTTTATGGACTCCCGGCTACACCAGCCTCTCCATTCTTCAACAATTGTCCTCCAGTGAACTAAGGAGAAAGGGGCTCCTAATCGCGCCGTTTCACCACTCGTACGCCCCATCAATCACAGCTGTGTGCAGTGTCCCTGGAATCACCAAACAAAAGCTGCTGGTCCTGACAGATCGGTGTCCGCAACTTCTCATATGTTTAACAATTGAACTCTCCGCACAATTATGCTTTTCCACTTGGTAATATCAATATATCCTTACAGGAGAACATTCCTGTTCCTGGTATTTAATATTGATCAAAAACATAATTATATCATAATTTTTTCATAATTGTAAACCACAATATTGATCTACAATGGCTTGATAATAGACAAATGACTTCCTGTTCCAAACTGCAGAACTGAAAGGCCCCGCCTTTTCAGAGAGGAATTTCACCCCTTTTACTAACTACTACATAAACTAGAATTTCATTTTGGAAAACAATATCTAATTGCTTTTTCTATGAAAAGCATTGCGAATGCATATGTCTTTTATGTGAGGCCATAGTTTCATAGTGCGTCCTCAGATTGAATCCACCAATCATCACAGATCCTACTTTTTTCCCTTATGAAACTGTAAATGAAAGGGTTGTATAGTATGTGAGAGTGATGTTTGATGGCAATATTGCCCTGGTAATTAAAATGGATACAGTGGACAGAAGTGTTAATTCTATTCTCCCAACAATGCCTCATCTAAAGTACGACAAAAACAGTTTCACTTTGATGCACCACCCAAATACACATCACAGTGTAATCTTTAAATGTGAGTCACTATCTTCTTTTGCCTTTCTCATTATCACCAACGCCATCTTTAAAAACACCTTTCCAATACTTTTACCTTTCCAACAGTGAGCCCAGACTTTTCCTTATAATAAACCTGTGTGCCCGTCCCTTTGTGCTTCTGAGCAGACACCTACATGTGAACTCTCTCTCTCTCGGCGCATTCACAGCCCCCAATCTCATCCAAACGCCTTATCTTTTGGAATAAGAAAAGGCAGCTTGTGTGTGTCAGCGTGTGCGTGCTAATGTGTGTTTAAGTGTGTGTGTGTGTATGTGTGTTTAAGTGTGTGTGTGTGTGTGTGCGTGCGTGAGTGAAACGCAATGTGCATTAGTGCGATTACAATATCAACCCAGTCCAGATGGAGGCAGGAAAATAAACATTGAGCAGGGCATTCACGTCACACGGAGGAACAGTGGAAGAGAGAGAGAGAGAGAGAGAGGGATGCTTGTCTGTCTGCGGATGGAAGATACACTGGGAGAAAGTTAATTAGTGACTCAATCCGGGTCTGTGCACACTGCAGACGATTCGAAGGCTCCTGTCTGTGTTTGCGGCTCATATGTTGAACTGTGTGATCCAATCGGCAGCCACAACTGATAACCTGCACAGCTGTCTCTCTAATTAATGACATAGGCATCGTCTGCATAAGGAATGAGATGCAGGTTTTTATAGTTTTCAATAGGCCTGTCACGATAATTACAATATCGACTTCAATATCATCTGTACTTTTTTCGTTGCACCACTCGAAGATTTTTGGTTATGTTTTGGCTATACATTAAGATTTAAACTGTAAAAGGCTGAATTAATAACTCCTGTGACTCATTACAGATGTAAACTAAGTACTAAAGTGTTTCATTCAGCTATTTTATTTATAGCAGCTCATGATTTTTTAACAATATTGTAGATTTAGAATCATTTTTGTGGTTTAAAGCTGTTCTTGTGTTGTGTTGTCCGTGGCATACATTAGTCCCAATATTATCGTTTATATTTACTTCAGCTATATATCGTACTTCAAAATTTGTTATCGTGACAAGTCTTTCAGTGGCAATACTGGTAATAGTGTATAAGGGAGAATAAATGGTGCCTGATATGATATTCAAGGGATTAAGTGCTCTTCAAGTGCCTTGTTCATACATGATTATTATGGCAATATAAAATCCTGTATTTCATACTTTTGATGCGTGCAGGTTTTGAATAGCCCTACATTTCTCTCAAAACATAATGGGTGTAAATTCATGTTTGAATAAATAATCTCCATTATAATAAGACATTTGCTCCTGACTTTTAAAATTCCATATTGACAAGTGTGGTTTTAAAATTTGATCTACTCTGGTGCGTATACTATACATTTTTACCATTTAGATTACAGTAAAAACATGTGCTTTTAATTACTTTACAACATCTTTAGCTGGATAACCTCACATATACAAACGCTTTTATTTATCTAGATATGAGACTAAGCAAATGAAACTGTTGTAGCTGTATCCCCCTTGGCTGCATTATAACTTCTGGTTCAAATCCTTGTACCCACCAGACCGCTCCCTGCCGGCATCTGCAGTATAGCTTTCATGTTATCTGGAGTAAAAACACACCAATAAAATCAGTTTGTAGTGCTCACAGTTGACTTTGACATTAAATAAGGACCAGTAAAGGCCAGCTCACAAGCACAATAAAACAAAGAGCTGGACCCTTCCTCGGGGCGCACACTACCTGCCTGGGCTTTGTACTGCCACTGCTGCTCTTTCATGGGTGATGAAATTCAATAAGCGCAGAAGAGAACTGCCCTCTCGCTGATAACCATCAATGGGTCGATCGATCTGAGAGGGTACACTGTGTACGGCTATGAGCGCTCACACTTCATATATTATTCACACAGGGACTTGTAACAGGCGAGGAGGAAGAACAGCTTAAAGGAGAGGTGAGCCAGCTTATAACATGCCCTATAGTCAGGTCATATACATTATAGTTTTGTTATAATTTAGAAAAAAAAATAAAAATAGGCAGGGAATCATTTTTATTGTTGTGAACATAAATTGTATCACAAATATTTAGGCCTGTCACGATAATTACTATATCGGCTTTCAATGTATGATAGTAGGAACAATATATTTTGGGGTCAATATTTATCGCGTGTACATTTTCTTTGCACTACTGGGAATTTTTTTGTTATTTCTAACCAATATGAAGGTTGAATTAATGACTTCTATGACTCATTACTGATGCAAACTAAGTACTAAGTGTTTCATTCTGTGATTTATTTATTGCAACTCTTTTTTTTTTTTTTTTTTAACAATATTGTACATTTAGAATATTTTTGTGGTATAAATCTGCTGTACTATTTTTGTGTCAGTGACATAAATGTGTTATAGTTTATCATCTATATTTCCTTCAACAATATATTGTACTTCAAAATTTGTTACAAATATTACTACAAATATTTGTAAATAGGATGTAATAGTGTTGTGAACTATATTGCATAGCTATTCAAGAGAAAGAGTCAAATGCTAGCATGTTGACTCTGCATCACTTATTCACTGTACAAATATGGAAACAATCCAAACGTCTGTGTCATGAAGCAGTTGGCAATGGCCTACAAGCTTTATGGGAAATTACTGTTTTTCCCTTCAAGATTATTTTATTAACATTGAATTTCAAGAACTGTTAACGTAGAAATAAAAGCCAACCGATATTTTAGATTGTGTGCGTGGCATAATGCGTTTGACCCCTTTCTCTCTGGGACAGGGAGGGAACAGGTGTGAAGTAATAGGGTCCACAGATGGGCTGAGGATGCTGCAGAGCCTGGACCACAACACAATAGCCCCACACACACATACAATGTACTGGCAATGATAACTCGCACACAACATTTTGATTCATTCACTTCATCATCTGCCTTGTTTACCTTTCATTTAGTCCACTGTGTGTCCATGGCGCCTTTATCTCCCCAAACACACACACACACCAGGTAATAGTCTTTTCACTCAACTTAAATGGAAGTCCCGGTGGCTAAGGCGAGGAAATATAACGCATGCCATGATAAAGAATGTGGCCAATTTAAGCTCCATGACCACTGCGGTAATGTATGGTGAAATGAAAGCAGAGGCACACCAGCGGTCAAGATAATGCAACTTCATAAGCACAAATAACAGCAATAAAAGAAGGTAACATTTTCACCTCTGAGGCACTGAGTTCTGGGACTTTCTATGTTGTAAATATGTCTCAAACTCCTAATAAAACCATGACTAGAATCTGTTACAGTCTTAATGTCAAGACTCTGATTGAAACTCCACAAGACTGATAGTGACAGCTCTGAGGGACGTTTTCAAATTACCAACTGGAAAACTTAAAAATTTCAAAACTCTCTCCAGAGCTGGAATTAAGAAGAAATGAGAATAAACAGAAGCCACGTCTGATCTGAGACACAGTGAAGACAGGTTATTTTCATTCCAAGGGGGAAAAAAAACTACAAAACTGAACTCATCTATGTGGGAACAAACTATCATTAAACTGTTATATTTAATGTGATTATTAATAATTTGTTTATTTAATTGAACACTTTTTTGTAATTCCGTCTGATTATTTTCTGGACGGGCTTAACACACGCTTTCTTTTTGAGAAATGAATGTGTAATATGCGATAGGATGCTCCAATATTACAGATGAAAATGACAATTGAGAGCCCGCTGCTGCGTAAAACTTCTGTTGACAAAACAAGCCGTATAGCCATCGATTCACCTTTGTAACAAGAATTGCTTACAGGTAGCCTATGCGTAACTAAAAAGATGTATGTCACAAACAGAGATAAAGGCAGAGAGCACTTACACTGCAAGGAGGTAGAAATTCCCACCATGCGGCACGCTGATGTGAGGGGGCTTAATAATTTCCAGTCCGGGTGAGAGTCCACGCTCGGTCCCCTTCTCTGATTCCCGGGAGCGCGAACCAGAGTCCGAACACTGTCTCCCAGCTCTGCGCTCTTGGAACAATCAGGAAAACAAGACGTACAAGAATGCGCGCACAAATGAGTAGTGGTCAGTCACGGGGACATTCGAGATGGGAGTGAAAAAGGAGCGAAAGGGATGCAGAGCAATGATGCAGTCTAGTCTAGTCGTCTTTGTCCAACCGGTCCAGCACAAATAAAATAGTGCTGTTCTGGTGAGTTTAATTCACGAAACAAACTGCGAACGAGGCGGTGGTCCGTGTCCCTGGATGTGGGTGCTGTGGAGAGGAGTCAGTGGGTGCTGTGCACAGAAGTCACTGCGCTCTGCCTCCAGTCGGCGGTGCGCAGCGGAGCCAGGTGGCGGGGGGCGTGGCCTAGAGCGCGCACTCGGAGAAGGGGGCAGAGAACGCATCTGTTTGTCCTAAAACAGGTTGGAAAATGCACTACAGGGTCAAGCCAAGACCAAACGTATTTACTGTTGTGATCTGTTACTGTGGCTGCAGCAATGCCAAGTTCTACATAAGCTTACAGTTGTATTTCTTAAAGGAGTTGTATGGCTTTTATAAACAAATGGCTCAAAAACAAACAAAACCACAAAGAAACAAAAATATCATGAAAATCGAAAAATCAATTTGAGGTTTCTGTAGGCTACAAATATTTGGTACCTTGCTGGGTGAAATAAATTAATATTCTTGTTTGGATTTACACAAAATAAGACAGCATTTACTCCTGAACTTAAAGTGATTAAATTGAATTAAAACAACATAATTTTTTACAGACAATTTGTCTCCACTGATCCATTAACAGACAAAATGTAAAATGTATATCTTAGGTCTTTTCTTTAGCCTCTTCTCTGTCCTCCACAATCAGTAGACAGAGTGCCATGAACAAGAACCAGCAGTCTGTGATAGTGTATGGACAGAAGTAGGCCTTTGTGATACATGTTTCTGCCCACACCCCCACACTTCTGCCCTCTCCATCTCTCCTCTGAACAGTGCAGTCAGCCCAGCCGCAGTCAGCTAGAGGCTGAAGATTTTCCCCTGCCATCTGGAAGTGATCTCGGAGCAGAGCCAAGGAGAGCACGAGGCAGAAGCTACACTAATAACAACTGGTCCACTCGAGCTGCTCAGCTGAACAAGTCATGCACCATCGCCTGTTCATAACATCCCATAAACATCTCACTCTAGTCCAAGGACATGGGCTGGAGTCTGCCATGTGGTGGTCATTAGGAGTTGCGGCTTTTTCCAACATAGTTTTTGGGAATAAATAATTTATCCAGGAAACTAATTTCATAACTGTTGTGTTTTTCCTGTTAGTAAATTGATGTTATTCATTTGAATATTTATCTTTTTTTTCATTATATATGGCACACTCTTCTTGCTACACATGCACTAAGCACATTTGAAGAGCTTGACACAGATGACCACTCCTCATCATGTTGTCTTTGTCATTATTATACATGAACTAAATATGAGTAACTGCAAGGCTGTAGACAAAAGTTTATGAATCTGCAGTCTCATACACGTACCTGTCTACAGTAGGCCTTTAGGTGATAAATGATAACACATAGACTGAAGCTGTCTCATATATCTCAATGATAAGTTTAACACATAATGCCAATGGCAGCAGGGCTTGGTCACTGGTGAACCTGTGATAAAATAGGTTTCAGAATAATCAGCGCATTGCTTGTTTTTCACAGGATTGCTCAATAGCTTAATCAGTTTTGTTTAATCTATTTATTTATATTTCTTGAGATTTCTTGAGGAACACTTCCTTCTGTGTCTCCTGTCTAATGCTCTTGCGAACAGAGAGAGCACTATCCACACAGCTGGGATAGTTCCCAGTGCACTCTGTGGGGGAAGATGATGCCATTAACAGCAATTGTTAGTAACTTTGCCATTGTGCATTACATTCTTTGACTTGATCTGTGCCTCTGCGCACCTCTGTCTCCTGCATGATCGAGCCGTAGCTTTTGCATTGTGCTCTCAGAGGGAATATGGACACACAGTCTGCTGCAGCACTCTCACTTGCAGAAAATGAGGACTCCATTTGCACTCTGGTTCCCTTTGTTGTACGTGCACAAAGGCAGCTGGCTAAGGATGTATATGTGCAGAATAGATAAAGAGAGATCAAGACAAGGTGTGTGTAGCTCTCATTCAGATGTGAGGGAGGTCAGAGAGAGATTTATACAAGAAGACACAGACTTTTCTGCAGCCTGTAATGTACAAGAAGTTTTAAGTTGCTCTATTTCAAATATGAGTGACTCACTTTATTGTGGCGGGCTTTAGCTTTATTTCATAGAAAAGACATTTTTTTGAAAATACTAGTGGGCACTGCGTCTGCACTTATGGTTTTCTTGCACAGCCACAGCTTGTCATTCCACTGTTAACATACTGTGATTTGCATGTGTATTTTAAGCATATATTGAACTATCTTTCTGGCACCACCCTTTAATTTATCTGCGCTTGGGACTGGCACAAAGACCACAGTGGCCTGTCCTGAGTTGACCAATAATCACCCTGAGCCTTGCTTAAGTGAACAAGCGCACAAACTGTGAGGTTATCGGAGGTTGTCTGTCTGCGCCTATTTGTGGTCCATTCTGTGGGAGCGACTTCTCATGACAATCACAGTGAAACATCTTGACAGCCGGAGGCGCTGGGATCGGCTCTGAGGAAACCTGCGCGGGGCAAAGAGAATGGCCCAGTGCTGCGCGTGTGTGCGCTGTGATAATGGTGTGTAAAGCAGGAAGCAGAGTGAGCCTGTTGTTGCTGTGGGGGTTCCTGGAAGTCAACCGCCCCAGTGCTTTTCGGTGACTTGCAAAGGCACACACACACTCACAGGATACCTCGCCTCCAGAGGGGAAAAACATGCTGTGTCCGATACATGTGCACACGGACCAGACAGTTTCCTGCTCCCTGCCACCTACGGGGCGGCCACCTGCGGCACACATCCACAAGAACTTCAACAGTGAGACAAATATGAAGGAGTTGTCAATAAACATGGAAGACCTGTAATTATGTGGCCGCTGATCAACATAGAGCTATAGCCCAGAGGCAGAGAGACCATCAACATCCCCCACCGCTCCACTGAGCACAGACTGAGGAGGGGAAGTGTTCAGGTGTTGTGTAAAGAGCAACATTAAAGACACAGGTCAAGAGAGGGGTGACCTGCTGGCTGAAGAGCTCTGAGGTGTAACAAGTAGGTGCGGCAAAATGGCTATACAAGAGATTTGATTTTACCACACTTACTAAAGATGCATGCATTTTTATTCAAAGATAGATTAAAAAAAAAAGTCAAATATATCATATCTGAAAGAGCGGTGTAAGAAACATAAAATTCAACTTATTTCATATTGTCAACATAAGACAAACAAAAACAAAGAAAACAAATGGGCTGATCAGAGTATGCCAATAGAAGTTGGGTGGCAGGATAGTTCAATGGACTAATAAAAAATACTCCTTACTGTAATCAACTAGGAGGAGCTAACTATGCTTTCAATATAGTTAGCTCCTCCCTTCAGACTTACTTAGTGTGAAAAGTAACTTTTACTCAAGTACGAGTACTGCTACACTACTGTATACATGAGTAAATGTAGCCACATCTGCTTCTGTATGGGGTTTACCTGTTGAAGATCATCTGAAATATTTAAATCTATAAATCAAACTAGTAATTGAATCTAGGTCTCCTTCTATTTGAGTGTTGTCATGGGGTGAGGAGGTGGAGTCCAGGTTGATGGGTGTATTTTCAAATCCACAGTTATAGTAGAAGGCATACATTAAAAACTCTGGCACGGGACATAAATAGAGGTGTAACAGAGACATTCACAGCTTTCCAAGATCAACATCCAGAGCTGGAGATTTACAGCAAAATACACCACAGTCTAAATGGACAACTCAATACTTTTTCAAAGAAGAAAAATATGTTCGGCTTCTCACTCCATTGGTTTAACATGTGACCTCCAAAACTTTCCTATTCACGCTGAAAACCCACTTATGCACAAATGTGAATGCGAATTTTTCAAGGTATTATTCGCCCAAATAGACAGAGAAATTAAATGCAAAAGAAGCACAAAGTAAACACATATTTTTTAAATACTCTACAAGGTTAATTAGATGACATGCATACATAATAAGAAATATTTTGTTAACAGACTGTTATAATTCCTTAAAACAGTTTTCTCCTCGCTGCCTTCATTAAAATTCTATTGACATCTAAAAATTACAGCAAATGAATGACAATATTTAAAAAAAATGACAACTGTGAAAGTATAATAGAAAATAGAAGAATAGAAGAACCAGACGAAGAGAGAGAAAAGAAACAATGCATGATAGGATATAAGCTCCATTGCACCACCTTTTGAAAGTAGTGTGTATTCAATGCAACTATAGCCATTGGAATTAGCATAAAGAAATACCAGTCATAATTAAATTATGCTAAATTGATCTGAGCTTTTAACTATGTTGTATTATTGTTGCCCCAAAGTCATTGTCCAGATAGCTGACTTCTCCCCCAATAGGCAATTATTTGAGACAGGGGTAGGGAAGGGGGTGGGTGGACGCAATGCGGAGTGATGGAAATTGGGGGTGGGGGTGGGGGGTGGGGGGGCAGGGGATGCAATTCGGGACAGTCGTTTATTGACAGTCGTTTATACTGAGTTTGTACTGGGGAGAGGGGCCAATCCTAGCCTGCTCAAAGTGCCGTGGGCCCTGCACCGTCGAATGCTGCGCCATTATTCTAACGCCTATACTTCAAGATGTGGATATAATATATTAAAGTAGAAAATATAAAATGCTAATATCAAGGTGACCAAAAGCAAGTTTGAACAAGAACTAGAGAAAGGACAATGGCTAAAGCCAATATAAGTGCCACACAATGACAATCTGAAAGTGGCAGAGTTGGGTTTCGAACTAGCAACCTCAGGGAACCAAGACGTGTGATGCAACCACCACACCACTACTACGGCTTACAAGGGAAATGATGAATTGTGATAGCTTTTTGTTTAGAGTACGTTTCTCTGCTCACACAAATGAGTTTAACTGGTGCCATCTGAGAAGAATACGGCATGCTTAGTAATAAAAGCAGGATTCGAACCTAGATTATCAGAGCATAAGTCCAGAATCTTACCTGCTGCACCATCCAGTGACATTGGATCTGCTCATACAATCAGTTAAACCAGTGTCTCAGACCAATGTAGATTTGTGAAAATCTACATTGGTCTGAGGTGCTAAAGCAGCAACATCTAAAAGGTTAAACAATGAAAGACTAACGGAATTCATGAAGTTATTAAGTGTTAATATTTTTTTCTTTAGTTTTTCTGTTTAAAAATAGCTTTATGTTGAAGTATTGTAGTAGCAGCAGAAGTGCCGAGTTAGTTTACCATTAAGGGAGAGCTCTTTATAATTGAAGTCAATGGAAAATCAAAATATCCTATTTAAATCAATAGTTTAAAAACTATAATAGTGTGTATGTGAAAATGAATAGCAGGAAAGAGAAAAAGCTGAAGTTTAATTTTAGTCAATGTGGAGCTGAAACATGCTAAAAACATTGCACAGGCACTCAAATAATATTTGATCCACAGTTTGAGAAACACTGACATAAGGGATATGGTAAAAATAAAGGGAGCTCAAAAAGCATCTTGCATTGAGTCCACATGCAATGGCCAAGTACAAGACCAGCTCATGTGGATGACAACCAAAGATCAGACATGTGACTGCTGTGCTGCCTGTAGTGTACTAGACTGGAATCCAGTACTCTGCATTTCTCCACATGCATTTGTAGTGAACACTTAAAAACACATCTTCTCACTCCATTGACACCCTCTTCCTGTTCTTTTTGGTTGAGGGTATTTTGGAAAAGTTGACAGACAGTCGAAACGCTCCCTCCGTTCTCTGCTCTGACACTATAATGTGTTTTTTATAGCCCTCATAGAGAGAACATCTGTAAGAGGAGGAGTGATTTTACACTGGGGATGATTGGAGGAATAAATTTGCAGGGACGTGACCATGTTTGAACAACTGGAAGTGCACTCAGTCAATAGGACCTCAACAATACATGTCAGCAGGGTTTTCCAATGGAGTGAACCAATGGAAAAGACAGACACTCCGAGGTTTTATAACAACATTAATTATAATAACATTAATTTAAAGGATGTCTTTCGATGTATACAAACACTTGTTAGACATGACATATAAAGAACGTGATGAAGAGATGAAAAAAAAAAGTAAATTATGTACTTTTTAAAATAGAAAAGTACATTTCTCAAACCTTTCCGTCCAAGACCCAAGAAATTATTTGGCTTTCTGAGTACGACCTAAATCAAATATATAATAGGACTAGGCCCTATAGGTCTAATCTGGGGATAAACCAGGTCTAAAAGTCGCCTACATCATTTCTACTGGAGTTCTAATCAAAAAATTATTCAAAGTAAGACAAAAAAGTGGATAAAATGAACTCTAAGATTAGCAAATCTACAAACTAAAATGACCTGAAGGAGCTTACCAGTGGTAACTGTACCACAATTTGCTCAAGGATACAAATAAAGACACCTTAACTTTGAGGAACACTGAACTGCTATAAACAAATAAAATACATGGCACCTGCAAACAGTTGATGACAGTAGGTCAGTTGGTAGAGTGTTTGTCCCTTGAGTCAAAGGTTGGAGGTTTAAATCCCAGTAGTGCCATTGTGTACCTGGGGAAAAAAAAACACTTGCCTCGCTCCCAGTGTCTGTGGTGTGAATGTGTGTGTTATTGGTGGTTATTGATAATAAGTGTTCTTATAATAATACATTCTTGAGTAATACTTTACATCATTGATCTCTACCTCAGTCTTTGTGTATGTATGTATACGTTAAATCACTGGTAGAAGCAATATATCCCATGTAAGCCATGGTTCCCACTCGATAGTTGCTAATCCCTTTTTTATAATGTCACTCTTTTAATGACTCATCTTCTGAGCATCTTGAGATTGGCTAAATCAATGTACAGTGAAATACAATCGCTCCTCTCCAGCTCAGAAAGTAATTAACCAAGAAATGCTTGAGCCTTTGTCCCATGGTTTATTCACAAGGACACTTTTAATGCCTCTACAACATGACAGAAAATCTTTCACCTGCTCTCCAGACCAGGAAAATCATCAGTTTTTAAATATGTTTATCCACAATGTGTTGTACATGACTTCTCTTTAACATGGTCTACAAAGAAGACAAATAACAAAAGGTAATTAATTCTGGAGCAAATGAACATACAGCAGTGGTGTTTGCTTGAAGCTAATAGATAATAATACAGATATAATAGATAAAAGGTCTGATAAAATGTGGCCATAACTGTAATCACACTGTCTGCTGTGTTCAGTGGAGCTCACTACAGTCATCAGACGTCACCAGAAAATCCTCACATGATAAAAGGACTCAGGTTTTAGCTTTCAGTTAGAGCTTTCAATTTTGCTTCATAAAAATAGATTGTAGAATTGTAAAACTTTGACTTCAGAAATGTACAGGAAAAGTGATACGACAGATTTTTATTTGGACACAATGGAAGGATTATAAATGATGTCATTTATTTCTTGACCGTGGACATAGAAATGTTGAGGTTCAGAGTCAAGTGCAAATCTAACAACGATTCTATAACAGAACTGATTCTGTAACACAATACTGGAAAAAAGACTCCAGAAAACTGAAGTTCACTTGATTGGCAGAGACGTGGCCTCAAACATTTATCTCGGAGTACAACTCAGTACTTCTCTTTGGACTTCCCTTGAATGCTAGCGCTGACATCCTTTACTGATGCTAAGCTCTCAGTCATGTGATCAGGTCATGTGACACAGACAGAGCTAAGGCCCCTCTCTCTCTGGACATTGTGGGGAACATGCAGGGGAATGGCACAGCCTGACTGCCCTTCTGATGGATTAGTGCCAGCCAGGGGTGTCCCCTAATACAATTTACAGCAGGGCACTGGAGCATGGCACAGATGCAGCCGAGCAGGTGGACCACACGGGGAGCCAGGGAGGTGGGACAGCACATAGGGGGAAGTATAATTAGATTTTGAATATAAAGCTATTCATTGTTCTTAATCCATAATTACCATGAGTTTGTTTGTGTGTCTTGACCTTTTTCTTCTGATATAAAGGTTGTAAATGAATTATACATAACATAATTTTTAGTTCAGGGTTATTATTATATTATGTAATAATATAATAATAGAATGTAATATTCTATTTCCCGTGTTAAAAAGCAAATGTGTTATTACTTTTTATAAACTTGTTTCTATCGTGACTTCTTTTTTCATGTAGCCGGGCCATAGGAACTGTCTATAAGAAGAAACATGGGCTAAAGTTGCTCAGCAATGGTTAAAATTAGGTCAAAAATTACCCATTGCTTGTTACAATGAAGCAGACACAGTATGCCATCCATCCATCCATCCATCCATTTTCTTCTGCTTATCCGGGGCCGGGTCACGGGGGCAACAGTCCAAGCAGGGACTCCAAGACTTCCTTCACTCCGGACAATTCCTCCAGCTCCTTCAGGGGAACCCCTAGGCTGGCTCCTCTCGACGTGGAGGAGCATCGGTTCTACTCCGAGCTCCTCCTCGCTCTTCACCACAATGGTTCGATACAGCGACCACATCACTGCCGACGCTGCACCGATCCACCTGTCAATCTCACGCTCCATCCTCCCCTCACTCGTGAACAAGACCCCGAGATACTTGAACTCCACCACTTGAGGCAGGGACTCTCCACCCACCCGGAGAGGGCAAGCCACCTTATTCCGGTCAAGGAAAAAGACACAGTATGTTCCCGAGTAAATAATGACTTTTTAAGCAGTTGGCTACAACACTTTCCTTGTTAACAATAACTCGGTGTAAGGATGATTGACAAGAAGAAATGCCTTAATGGCTTATGTTGAGCCCAATGCTGCAGTGTTTCTGCCTTTAAACATGCCACAGCACAGCAAGGAAGGCCCGACCCACGAAAAGCACAAATACGCACACACACACACAAAAGCACACATACACTCACACACGTACACACACAGACACACATACAAACGCACACACACACAGCTGTCATTAGTGCAGTGTCAGAGCTGCAGGCAGAGTGGCCCTGTAGACGTCTGTAGCCTCACACCAGCCATTTGTCAGGAGAAAACAATTACGAGCGAATGATCCGTCCCATTGGTTTTAATGAGTACAGCCAGGTCACCGTGCTCATGCGCACAAGGTCACACCGAGTGACACTCTGAAATAACATTACAAGCCATCAGTGTATAACATATATACATTATTCTAGTCCTTAATTCACAAGTTTAGAAACTGTGTTTTTATTTTCTATTTTATTTTCTATTTTTGATACAGCAAATGATCTATCTTCTCATATACGTGATCACATATAATTTTTTTTATACATATACACAGGTTTTCCAACCCATTCTTATAACAATTCCTCTCACATCTCCAGACTGTAAATTAGCACAATGTATACACAATGACAAATGCAAACCAATATTCAACACAATCTCTCTTCTTCAGGTGACTAAAGAATGATCACAGCACTGAGAGACTTCTAAGAGGAGGGCATTGTACTCAACCTTGTAACCTTGGACAGGAGCGCAGGCTTATTGAAATGTCTAAGTAGAGGTTAGCCATGGTTAGCCCAATACAGTAGCTATAGTAACACATAAAAGACTCCTACACATTTATGCCGTGTCTCAAAGGGGAAGAAAAGCTCCCGGTAAACATGTATGAAAATATGTGAAGAAAGATTTGTGTGCATAGGCCAATCTTGTCCTTGTCCTGATAGACGCGAGTGGCAACCCACAATGTTTTTCTGTTTAATAAGTAGGACAAAATATTCTTGAACTAACGCAGGTAATTAGCTGTTTGATAGGCAGGAGTGTCCTTGGGTTATTACTGACTTAAAAACAATCGAGTGGTGATAAGACAGAACTGACTGGAAGCAGTAATCAAAATGCACTTTTCACCAGAATCTGTGGGTCAAAAATGTGCCTAAGAGAAATATGTTTTGTTTTCGTACATTATTTGAAGAATAATACATGAATACAATGCAACATGAATACAATTAACAACATTATCTTTTCATTGCAATATACAGCATTTAAATACTAAAAATAAGCAACTGAAACTATGAACCATAAATGTGTATATTTATTTATTTATTTAATCTAAGCAAAGTTTTTTTGTTTTAGGATATTTAATTGCAAAACATATTGCCGCAAGGCTAACATATTCTTTGCCATATAGGCAGAAGAAATTGTAATCTCCTTATTTTCACTTCAGTACGCAATGTATTACAACTGCATGAAATGAAACTTTACAGCGCTTTTGGTGTATTGTAAATGTTTCCATGGCTATAGAGCACCTTCCTGTACCAGCTAACTTTTCAATGGCCTCAAGACAAAGATACTGAATGTGTGAATAGATGTATCGCACATAACTCTAAGGGAGTGATGGTTTAATTTAAAAGGGTATTTTCTAATCTATGTTATAATGTTGTGTCCTCATCAGAAACATCCCTGGGGTTGTGTTTTGTTTCAGTCACATAAATCTTCTTCTCTCAAACGAAAAACATCCTGTCTCACCTTGTGATGTCATGTAGTAATACAGAAAGTGCATTATAACATGGCTTTAAGCTCACAAGAGTCAAAGTTGTGTAATGTAGGATCTTTAAGATCACCAGAGAGAGCACACCAGGGTTTACTCAGCAGTCTCATGGAGGGTCCTGTCCAGCAAATACCACTGCACTGCCTGTAATGGACACATTAACTGCACAAAGCCCACCTGGTGAACCCCTAGCGCCAGACCCCTTCCCTCCTTGCCCCAACACCAGGCCCTGTTGGAACAGTGAACTAAATGGGACCATTCTAAGGTAAAGAAATGTAAAATATAGCAGACAAAAAACATTGTAAGAACTCTCCCATTGATGTGTGTAGAATCCCTCAGTCGTCCAGGTAGAATCCATGGCAAAAGAAGAAATTAAATTTGTTAACTGGACAAATTGGACTGTATCCTGGTGACTCCATCCCTTGCATCTATGGTCTCCCAAAGATTCACAAACAGGGAGTACCACTCAGACCCATTGTATGTAGCACAGACTCCATCACGTACAATGTGGCCAAACACCTAAAAACCATCTTGGCTCCTCTGGTGGGTAACACGGAGCACCATATTGAGAACACAGCCAAAGTTGTGAACAAAGTCAAGCATCTCCGGTTTGACCTGGATGAGACAATGGTTTCCTTTGATGTGACCTCTCTTTTCACTTGTATCCCTACATCGGTAGCGGTGGAGGCAGCAAGAAGGAGACTACTGGAGGATACCAAGCTAGAAGAGAGAACCAAACTTTCACCCGACCAAATCTGCCAACTGCTGGAAATTTGTTTAAACACCACCTATTTCCAGTTCAGAGGAAACTTCTACAGACAAATCCATGGCTGTGCAATGGGCTCACCGGTCTCCCCTATCACTGCAAACTTATACATGGAACAATTTGAACAGAGTGCCCTGGCCTCATATCCAGGCACTCCACCCACGCACTGGTATCGTTATGTTGATGATAATTTTTCAAAAATCAAAATTCAAGATTTGGAACCTTTTACTACACATATCAATTCTGTAGATCCGAACATCAAATTCACTTGTGAAGGTGCCAAGGATAACACATTGGCTTTCTTAGATTGTGCAGTAACGATTTTTTATTATAGCCTGTAGTTTATTTTAATTTTATACAAAACATAGTAAACACATTCTTATTTACAATGTTGACCTAAGACCTTTAGAGCCAGATAGATACACCTAAAATGAATGCATGTTTTCTCTGTGCAATCATAGTGTGGTATAATTGAGCCATCCGTTGCTCCTGCAATTAAGGATTAAGTGTATGCACCAAGTTACAAGTCCCATTAGTAAAGATAGTGTTGAAGGCTTTAATACTTCCCTTTTTCTTGTACCCTGCTCACTGTTCATGCTCTAGTTTTCCTGCAAAGTACATTGGCAAATGAGAGGCCATGTCACTGCAATCAGAACAATGTAATTAAGAAGTGTGGCAGAGGTGGGAAGTACTTTATGGTGATAATGTGGCAGTAATTAAGGGGAAATATCGTGACCCTCGAGCTGGTGGCATTTGTCAAAAGAGCCATTTAAAGCAGGACTGTGCTCCGTCAAACTAGCCATGGAAACACACAGCAGCAGAACTGAGGCCCGGGAGCTGCTTCAAATCACAGGGCTAGTTACGGAATAATGCCATACACCTGTATTGAATTATGAATTGTGATGGGGTCAGATTTTTTTTTTTTTTTTGTGTGTGTTCATTCAAGCTCCACAAAGGTAAGTTCACAAGGACATGACACAGGAGAGGCACACGTCATTCATCTTTCAAAGTTAATGCTGTCACAAGGAGTATTCCACTGAAGTTCATACAAGTAAATGTATTAAATATATAAATACAGATTATAAATCTTTCTAATTTTCCAGCTCTCACAAACCCTTTGGCATATTGCTAGTAGATGAATTTGTGGCCACTCATATTTTCATATGGAAAACTGAAGCAGAGTAGGCCATCCTTAAACACACAATTAAAAAGAGTCATGTAGTGACTCACATGGCTCCTTGTGATATATGCAATATTTAATTAAGAAAGTGTGCAGTGGTCTGATTTTGTCACAAAGTTCTGATTTTATAATACATGTTATTGGATGAAAAAATGTTTGAACAAATTTATAAGCCAAAAATTGGGCAGTTCAGGGGAATATGCTCAATCAATTTAACTTAAAAAAAGCCCAATGTGGCCATTTTCTGCAATAGAACAATAATTATGGATTTATTTTTTATTTGTGTTATTATTTTTTATTTTTTTTTCCAACAGACTGTGTATTTTTATACCAGCATTGATCCACTAAACAACCCATTAATGGCGTCATGCTTTATCTGCTGAATAATTGAAATGGCAGAGGGAATTTGGAGGGGGCAGGTTGGGAGAAAAGAGTGAGGAGAAAACCCTGGGAGACGAGTTGGTAATGACGAGCTCTCCCCGTCAGAGGCTGCCTCCCTCTGCCCACACTCCCTGACGAGATAATGCTTTCTCCAAATTGCAATCAAAGCTCGCAAAAACACTTGAGGAGCACGAGGCCTTTCAGCCATTAACTCGCCTAGTCCTGGGGTGCTGCTTTTTAAATATTACAATTTTTCCAACATGTTGCTATGTTTTGTTTCTCACCCTGAATAATTACGCCAGTATTTCTTACTATTGTTTCAGGGTTTGATAATGCTGCAATCACAGTGCTGCCGATAATCACCTTTCTGAGAAGTGTTCCTTTACTTTTTGACCTTGTAGAGTGTTTGGACATTTGCATAAAAGCTGCCTGTTAGGTCATCTGTCGCAGTGATGGTTTGAGAAAGGACACTGTGAACCTGCTGTAATGACATGTTCTCATTAGATTGAAAGTAAATGGGACACAGACAGTCAATGTCATCACACACACCTTGAGGATACATTATTACACACCACTGCAGAACATTACTACCATTACTTTTTTTTTTTTTTTGTCTTTGACGGTTAGGAAAAAAAAAAAAAAGATATATGTTTATTAACCCTAATATTTGAATTCTGGTGGAGATTTTTGGCATGTTTTTAAATACACCCAGGTGCTTTCTTTGTTCTGTATGACCTCCTGTAAAAGCAAAGAGTAGGGGGTGGGCCTCTATCAGTAGCTGTGACTGACAGCTGTCAGTTTAATTAACCTTCTGATGGCTACAAGAAGACTATGACAAAAGCACAACACTGACAAAGGTATAAGGTGGAAACATCAGCAAACCTGGTGTAAAAGGACCAGTCTATATATGTTATACCCACTGTTCTACTGTTTAAATTGCCTCTAATAGAAACTGACAGAAAATGTAGCTTCTTTAATACGTAATACATTGGCTTTGGTTTGTCATGACCCATTCCACTTCTAAACCTGAAAAAATCAAATAATGAAAAATAGAAAGTGTGCACAGTAGATTTTGTGTCAAGTGGTTCTATTTGTCATAATTATGTGGTTGTAAAAGGAAAGTCTGGAAAGGTCTAATCAATCTGATTTAATTAAGTGCAGTCAGTCATTTGAAATGAGCAGAATAGAATTAATAAGCACATTGTAAATTTGCATTTAAACCCATATAATTATGCCAATTCAGTGGACTCAGGCTAATTTTTTTCTTTTCAAAGGGATAGAAAAGTGAAAGAAATTATTTTAGTAAAGATTATGAAAGGTTATATTGGCTTTACCTTAGTCAAAATGGCATTAATTCTGTGTTCTTGAAGCATTTGTGTCAATAGTAAAATTGTGTGCGAGTGTGAGTGCGGTGAAGTGTTGGGTGAGGCTTGTCTGACTGACAGGGACTTTTTCTGTGTGAGCTGATGCATGCAGGAGATGCACTGAAGCGAATTGTCCAGACACAACCTGCACAAGACACACTGTTCCTCCTGACCTGCTTCATTACAATATGGTCCTGTTCTGAGGGAGGAGAGCTGAACCTGTGGGTGGGCAGAGTAACTACAGTATATTATGCCGTGATATCACACTGCAGCAACCTGCAAATCTGATTGGTCAGGCTCTGATTGACAGGCAGATTAAACCATATCAACCAATCATAGTGAGCAGGAATATAATGAAGCTATTAAGGGTATCATGACAAATCACAAGTTCCTCTCTTTCCTAAAATGCTGTACGTTAAACAGGGTTATGGTCTATGGTAAAAAAAAAAAAAATTGACTGTAACATGTTAAAAGGGGTCATATAATGCTTTTAAAATATCTCTGTTATAATCCTCATCACAAACATACCTGGAGCTGTGTTTTGTTTGATTCACACATGTTTAACACACAAACCCTGCATATTTAGGCTGTGTTCTTCTTTGAAACAAAACACATTCTGTTCCAAAATGTAGCCCTTAACTTGAAAATTACTGCTTCATGACATCACAGTGTGGAACAGAGTATTTTGAGCTTTGGAGATGTGGATAGACTAGCATTCCAGCTTTAACACACACCCTTTCACAATATATTTTCACAATATATTCTGTTCTTTCTCTTGCTCCCTGAGTCACTTCACCTCTCCCACTGCAAACCATATGGGTACGATGCAGGCTGCTTTATAAGGCGATATTACACTTTCCATCACAAGCAGCGCTCCACATCTGTCATTTAACAAAGAACAGCTGATGGAGCTGAGTTTTTATAACAAGCCCACTGCATGTGAGCGATAAAGCCCTTATTTCAAAAATAGACAAGCACGCGTCATTGAAAAGTTGCCTACCAGGACTCCACTGTATCTTACACATCTGTTTTTCTTTCTGCACTGCTCACATTTCCCCAGTGAATCCTCTCCAAAGCCTCCATCGTGCCGCTAATCAACAAAGTTAATTTGTTTTCCCCATTTATTTTTATGAATCCTCAAGCTACTGCACTCACACAATGTATTTCTCTGGCTAATCTGGCAAAAGCTTGATTCATTTATCAGATCCAGGCGCGGCCCAGTTATTACAAGAATACTCTTATCTGTCATTTTTCCTTCCAGTAGCGCTGCAGTGGTTACAAATGGGACTGGCTGTGAGCTGGTGATGAGGGGAAATGAAATGATGGCGATTAGATCTGACCCATATGCTGGAGTGCTGGCTGGCATGGCAGAGCTAAGTGACTTCAGTGTGTTTGTGTGTAGCTCATTGGTGTGGGTGGCACTGGTAGCAGTTATGAGGTACATTAAAGGGGCTACATATATGATCTATGTTATAATGTTTCCTCATCAAAAACATACAACAAGTTGTGTTTGGTTTCATTCACACATGTTTAACACAAGTCCTACATATTTAGGCTGAGCGCTTCTCTCAAACAAAAATCACTCTGTTCCACCTTGTGATGTCATGCGGTCATACAGTCTCTACTGAACTAAAGGTAAAAAGTAGCTGTTAATTTGAAAACTTTTCATGACATCACAGAAATGAGTAATAAAGGGTTGCTCAAACATGTGTGAATGAAACAAAACTCCAGGTATGTTTTTGAAGAGGTAACAACATTCTAAGATGGCTTAAAACTCACAAGAGTCAATCTTGCATAAAACAGGACTTTTAAGGTGAATGGACATGTAATACTGCGCAGTGGTGCAAACCCAGCAGGCCCATCTCCATAAGCTGAACCAAATGCATTGAAAAGTGCTCTGATATCTTGGCATCCAACCACAATAAAGAACCACTTACACCACTTAAGTTTTCTGGTGGAGGGTCTGTCAAATGCTTTTCTTCATGGAAATGTTATTGCTTTGTCTAGAATGTTTCACAGTATGGCATTAAATCTTTCTATCATCATGGAGACCAAACCAGGCCAAGTTGGTCAGCTCTGTGGAGACGCAACCCCGCTCACAGTCAGAATGCCTGTTTTTCTAGGTATTTTTGAGCTTAAAATTACCTGTAACAGAGAAATTGCATATCCACAGAAAAAAGAAGGTGATCTACCCCCAACCAAAAAGTTACACAGTGCACCTTTAACGTGATTACATAGCTATAAAACAAGGCCGACCATACAAACAGATACAGGCTACATGCTTTCTTATTCATATAAAACTAAATCTTTTCTGAGCCCATAATCAAACCTTCTTTTTACCAGAACATGTCCCTGTCCTCTGCTTGTTACAGTGAAGCACAAACACACAAGTGGGCATTGAATTTCTGTGCCTGGTGGTTCCCGTGTTTTATTTCCCTGTAATGGCCTTAATGTAAGTGGTTCAATACTGCTGTTCCCCACTCATTTCATTAGCATCAAGTCCTTGGACCGGGCGTTCTGAGGTCTCTCCACACTGCAGCCTGTTTCTGCTGTAATGGGCTATGAGGCATATAAATAGTGAACAGAGGAAACATATAATATTTGAAGCCAGTCTGAAAACCATTAGGGCTCTGTGTGTGCGTGTGTGTTTATCAGGCACTCACTCTGAGGTTAGGCTGTGCTTAAGTAAATAGCATGCACTAGTGTTTTAGTCTACCTTAATGCATTAAAAAGCCATTCTGTCTTTATAGGAATTTGTGAATTCTGAAATTCACAAATTTGACAATATATGGGTTGAAAAAAACAACTTTAATTATAAAAAGATAAGTAGACATTTTGCAATATCAAGTAATAAAATAAGAAACAAGAAAAATAAAAATGGGAAAAGGCTACCTGAGTCAGGACTTGAACCAGCAACCCTCATTCAAAGGTGGGTGTATACACTACACTTACACAGATGTTTCTGGACTGTTGGAGCTCTTGATTTGAAGCTGTTTTCTTGTGCAAACAATCAGGTTTAACTTGTCAGCTGTGAAGAACATGGCATTCTGGCTATTACAACCTGCAACTGTCTTCAGTGTGCAAGTCCAAAGATAAACTTATTACACCACCAGGGATAGACTTAATACAGTAGCTATAGTGACAAGTATGCTACAGTACACTATAGGGGAGATAGTATTGAAATCACTGGTAATATTTTTAGTTTGTTTTGTTCAAGAGGTACAAATGTGCAAATAACTAGCAAAAATTTCATAATAAGTCCAAACACTGAGGAAATTTTCAGCTAAAGTGTTGAAGACTTGATAATGACAAAATAGGTGGTTGGGTAAATAAGTAGGCTACAGTATGGACAATTTGCATATTTGACAACAGTTAAGAGGCTATGCTCTAAAACATATTTAGCCTGGATTAAGGAGTTATTCTTTATATTGCCTTCAAAGAGGCTCAAAAAAATCTTCATAATAACATCCAGCCATTAGTTATTGACCTTCTTGCAGTAGATCTTTGTCTTGTGTTAGTTCAGAGGCAGATTAGCGACTCTTGGCCTCTAAGTGAACACATGTGCAGAGAAGCCCAAACATCTGGATCTCACATTGTGTCCCTCCACCACTACTCTGTCCTCAGCAGAGTGGAAAATGGAAGCAGGACAAGCAAAAAACTTCTCAACAAAGACTACAGACAAGACGCTTTTTACACATATTTATGATTCAGATACATCTAAATCTTGTTTTCTTTTTTAGGTTAGGTCCTTTTAGGTCCTTATTGATTAATGTGTTTAAAATTGCAATTTTCCACTTGGGCTGTTATCCTGCAAAGATGTCACAGATCGCACATGCTATTAAATATATGTGCGATGCAGTTAACCTTCAAGGCAGAGGTTTATAGAGAAAAGTATTGGTCAAATTATGACTATGTACTTTCCCTTTTACATTGCTCTAACAAATTATTGGAACCCTTTGCACCAGTCCCAGGCATTAACAATTATGTGTCCATGTACATCCTGAGTTCTACTGAAACTGAAATCCTACAATTTGATTATCTTCAGCAAGTTTTATTCAAGTAGAAAAGAAATAAAATATGTCCTCATTTTGGCACTCAAGCAAATCGCACCAGGTTCACTTCACCTTTTTCAGTGTATTGTAACCTCCTTCGCTTGCTGTAGACATGTTACGTGACTATAACCGGGAACACTGAGCTGTAAACATGGCTGGTAGTGGTCATTGTTGTGGCTATGCCAATGCAAATACAAATATATCATATGTAATCTGAATAGTTCTATTTTCCTGATGAATGCGAGCAAATTTCATCAAAAAACACAGGAGGGCAAGCAATGCAGCAGACATTTTGTTTCAAGTGACAATTACCCAGAATTCCCAATGTACCCAGAATTCAGTGCATTGGGGGACTGAGAGCTCTAGAGGACCTGGTATGAACAGAAGGGGGACTGGAGGCCCATCAAAGCTCAAGTGGACCAGAAAGAGAACCCGGTCCTCTTTGTAAGAAACAAGTTCTTTTTCTGTTGGTTCACTTTTTGGTCCACTTACAGAGGACTGAGTTTGGTTCACTTAAAGGGGACTATATATGAAAATGCTCTGAGAGGTGTTGCTTCTGACAGATCTGACCTGTAACTTTGGTTTCCATGAAAATAGAAAAAAAAATTCTACTATACTGTGAAACCAGACAAAGCAATAACATCGCCATGGAGAAAAACATGTGACAGACCCTCCACCAGAAAAGTTACACAATGCACCTTTAATGTTTAATAGGTCACTTTTTTCTTACTCTGAAGGTTATAGTGTTGTTCCACTTAGATCATAGTTGTTTTCTCTCACACTCTCCCCTTCACTCCTCCCCCTCCCACCACCTCTTACAGTAGACCAGTTCAGAGTGCGTTCAAAGCCCATCTGGGTCTGAAGTCTGTCCGGTCCTGCCTTCCAGTCATCATTTAGTGTGTGCATACGGACAGTGTATTCATATGGACTCTCCCATTCACTAACAGGAGGTCTCCCCACACTGCAGCCTACAGGGTGTGCAGAGCTAGAGCATGACCTGACAACATGCTGGTCAGTTTCATCAAAGCTCCTGATGGCTAGGATTCAAACAGTATTCCTAACTTTATTTTATCGACCTTACTGGCAGATAGCGGAACTAAATGTGATGTGAGTTGATGTTGTGAGTTGTTTTTTCTATCTGGGTTCACAGAAACGTGACCCGGCCCTGGATAAGCGGAAGAAAATGCATAGATGGATGGGTTCACCAAAATTCTGCTTCTAATATAATGTGTTAGTTGACCATTGTAGTCTCGGTATGGCATTTGTTAATTAATTCATGATCTATTGATGTTCATACTCTTTACAAATTCTTGGTCTATAGTAATTAATAGACCAGTACGCAGTACATTATTATTTAGAATTAGTTGGATGAAATGGTAAATGGTCACATTTTTACAGTATACACTTTTCCACCATGTCACTCAAAGTACTTTACATCAAGGAATCACTCACACATTCACACACACATTCATACACCAGTGTACGCAGACACTGAGGGCAAAGTGGGTTAAGTGTCTTGTCCAAGGACACAACGACAGCATTCATTTGTAGGAGCTGAAATTGCACCGCAAACCTGTGGGTCAGTGGATTGAGAAAGATTCGCACCACCAACCTTCAGATCAGTGGACAAACACAAACACTGAGCTACTGTTGCCAAAATATAAAACATATGCCAAAATATACCATAAAACAACTTCTGAAGTCCAACAAATATATAGTCTATATGATAAAAACATGGTAAACAGACAGCTCCACAATGGGTTGTGTTTAGTGATGTGTATATTTTTTGAGAGTACATCATGCAGCCAACATGAGTAATACTGTTATGAAATACAAATCAGTCTTTTAAACTGATGGCAGAGTATCGGTTTTGACAAATTCCTTAAAAGGAAGAAAACAGCTGTGAGTCTATGAGGCATAAAAGGGCCCGGCTGGCAGCATTTCCCCCTGGACAAGTACACATCCTGCAGCCTATGCACTCAGATATGTTTTATAGTTCATTATACTCATGCATCTCCTCAGCAGTCAAACAAACTGCTCCTATACATATACTCCTGCACATGAGCCCACTATGCAGGGACGTTACTCAATACACTGCAGCTCTCCGTGATACAGACATTCTACCATCCTGCATCACGTTACACAATATTAACTGGATAAAAAAAAAAAAAATGTGTTCCTCACCTTCCACGGTGGTTGGTCTCTCTCACCCTCATCCAGCTCGGGCCCTCTACCAGAGTCCTGGGAGCTTGAGAGTTCTGCGCAGTATCTTTGCTGTTCCTAGTACTGCACTTTTCTGGACTGAGATGTCTGATGTTTTTCCGGGTATCTGCTTGAGCCACTCCTCCAGTTTGGGGGTTACAGCCCCGAGTGCTCCGATCACCACGGGCACCACTGATGCCTTCACCTTCCAGGCCTTCTCCAGCTCTTCCTTGAGCCCCTGGTATTTCTCTAGTTTCTCGTGTTCCTTTTTCCTGATATTACCATCACTTGGTATTGCAATGTCCACCACCACGGCTTTGTTCTGTTGCTTATCCACCACCACTATGTCTGGTTGGTTCGCCATCACCATTCTGTCAGTCTGTATCTGGAAGTCCCACAGGACCTTGGCACGCTCATTCTCCACAACCTTTGGGGGAGTTCCCCACCTTGACCTTGGGGTCTCCAGCCCGTACTCTGCACAGATGTTTCTGTACACTATGCCCGCCACTTGGTTGTGTCGCTCCATGTATGCTTTCCCTGCCAGCATCTTACACCCTGCAGTTATGTGCTGGACTGTCTCAGGAGCCTCTTTGCACAACCTACACCTTGGGTCTTGTCTGGTGTGGTAGATCTGGGCCTCTATTGCTCGGGTGCTCAAGGCCTGCTCCTGTGCAGCCAGGATGAGGGCCTCTGTGCTGTCCTTCAGACCTGCCCTCTCCAGCCATTGGTAGGATTTCTTGATATCAGCCACTTCAGTTATGTTTCGGTGGTATGCCCCATGTAGGGGCTTGTCCTGCCATGATGGTCCCTCCAGCACCTCTTCCTCTGACCTCCACTGTCTGAGGCATTCCCTGAGCACATCATCTGTTTGGGCCTTATCCTTGATGTACTTATGGATTTTGACTGTTTCATCCTGGACAGTGGTTCCCACACTCACTAGTCCTCGGCCTCCTTCCTTCCGGCTCGCATACAGTCTCAGGGTGCTGGATTTGGGATGGAACCCTCCATGCATGGTCAGGAGCTTTCGTGTCTTAACGTCTGTGGTCTGTATCTCCTCCTTTGGCCAGCTTATGATTCCTGCTGGGTATCTGATCACTGGCAGGGCATAGCTGTTTATTGCCTGTGCCTTATTCTTGCCATTGAGCTGGCTTCTTAGGACTTGCCTTACTCGTTGCAGGTATTTGGCCGTAGCCGCTTTCCTTGTTGCCTCTTCAAGGTTGCCATTTGCTTGTGGGATACCAAGGTACTTGTAACTGTCCTCAATGTCTGCTATTGTTCCCTCTGGGAGTGAGACCCCCTCTGTGTGGACTACCTTCCCTCTCTTTGTCACCATCCTACTACATTTCTCGAGCCCGAATGACATTCCAATGTCTGTGCTGTAGATCCTGGTGGTGTGGATCAGTGAGTCGATGTCCCGCTCACTCTTAGCGTACAGCTTGATGTCATCCATGTAGAGGAGGTGGCTGATGGTGGCCCCGTTTCTGAGTCGGTATCCATAGCCAGTGCGGTCAATGATTTGGCTGAGGGGGTTCAGACCTATGCAGAACAGCAGTGGGGACAGTGCATCTCCTTGGTATATGCCACATTTGATGGCCACTTGTGCAATTGGCTTGCCATTGGCTTCAAGGATGGTCTTCCACAACCGCATTGAGTTTGCAATGAATGCCCTTAGAGTCCGACTGATATTGTACAACTCCAAGCACTCAGTGATCCATGTGTGTGGCATTGAGTCATAGGCTTTCTTGTAATCAATCCAGGCAGTGCACAGGTTGGTCTGACGGGTTCTGCAGTCATGGGCGACTGTTCGGTCAACCAGGAGTTGGTGTTTGGCTCCTCTGGTGTTTTTGCCAATGCCCTTCTGTGCTGTGCTCATGTATTGATCCATGTGCCCACTTATCTTAGCCGCAATGATGCCTGACATGAGCTTCCATGTTGTGGAGAGACAGGTTATTGGCCGATAGTTGGATGGGACTGTACCCTTTGAGGGATCCTTCAGGATCAGGATCGTACGCCCTTGGGTTAGCCATTCAGGGTGAGTCCCATCCCTTAGCAGCTGGTTCATTTGTGCTGCCAGGCGCTCGTGGAGTGCAGTGAGCTTCTTTAGCCAGTACGCATGGATCATGTCAGGACCAGGTGCTGTCCAGTTTTTCATGCCTGAGACTCTTTCCTGAATGTCTGCCACTGTGATGGTGACTGGATCTTGTTCAGGGAGGTTGCTGTGGTCTTCCCTCAGAGCCACCAGCCACTGTGCATCGGTGTTATGTGATGCCTCCCTCTCCCATATGCCCTTCCAGTACCTTTCAGTCTCCAGCCTTGGTGGGTCTGCTCTGGTGTTATTCCCCTGCCATTGAGCGTACACTTTCGCAGGTTGTGTTGCGAAGAGGCGGTTTATTCGTCTGGCTTCATTTTCCCGCGTGTACCTCTTTAGGCGGCTGGCTAAGGCTTGCAGCCTTTGCTTGGCAGTTTCGAGTGCTTCAGGTATGGGCATCTGGCTGTACCTCCTGGGTACTTGTTTTTTCATTGCACCTTTCTTGGCCTCTGACAATTGGCTCACTTCTCTCCGCGCCTCCTTGATTTTGCCCTCTAACCGTCTTTTCCATGGTGGGTATTGTCTCTCATGGCTCCCATGGTTGCTCTTATAGCCCAGCACCTCTAGGATCACTGCTGCTGAAGTGTATATCAGCTCATTGGTTTCAGTGATGCTTGTGGTAGGGATCGCTCTCAGAGCTGCATTCACATCTTCTAGGAGACTTTCAGATGGTACTTCACTTAGCCTCTGTAACTGGCGTCGGGGTTGCCTTGTGTTCATTCGGGCCATGATCTTATCTTTCAGGTCAGTCGCTGCCTCGTTCAGCGTGATACTTATTGGGGCTTCGGACCCAATCTCTGGTTGGGGAGTTGGTGTTAACTCCCCTCTGACCTGGCGTCCTGGCTCCCCCTTGCCGTAGCATTTGTGTTGTACCTCGTCAATCTCTAGTTGTGATAGCAGTTGCCGTTTGTGGATGTTGGAACACTGAGCTACTAGTTGTTTGGCCGTTAGCTTGGACTGTGGGTTTCGAAGTAACCATTTCTCCCACATCCTGTTCATGTAACCCCTCTGACTAGGGTTACTGGAGTAGTAGCATTCCAACAGAGCCTTGTTATCGCATCTCGCCCATTTCCGCCTCATTGTTCCAGTAGCCCATTTTTCATCAAGGTGCTCTGGTTCCCCAGCACCTGACGCAGACCTTGTTTGGCCGGGCGACGTCTGAGCCGGCATCTCGTAACTGTTATTATCTCCCATCATTGTATGAGGTAGGCAGTACCGTGAAGGGTCTTGCCCAAGGACCCACACTGGTTGCTCATTGCCCCTCGGGGGGGGATTTGAACCCGGGTCCCCCGTGCGAAAGTCAAGTGACTTACCAGTTGAGCTAACCAGTCGGATATATATATATATATATATATATATATATATATATATATATATATATATATATATATATATATATATATATATATATATATATATATATATATATATATATATATATATATATATATATATATATATATATATATATGACACATCTTCTGAAATACAACCGTTTTATGACTTTGAAAGACTAGCGACTAGCGAGTTTCTTCCTAACCTTTTCCCAAATTGTAATAGACAACAATCTTATTCCATAGAAAAGGTAGCAGATGGATTGTTACTACAGTTAAACCTGAGATCTTCAAGTCAATCAACAGACCAATCTCCAACACTCCAGCTCCAGGTAGTGCATAATGATGTTGTGTCTTTGGGCAAGACATGCCACCCACCTTGTTTATGTTTGAATGATGTTTGTGTGATTGGCAGTGATTGTATGGGATGATGGCACACGTTTGAATTGCTACTGGCTTTTGTGGATGGAGTTGGCCCTATCTTGCAATGATACCGATGGTGACAGAATTAAAATGCAGAATAAAAATCCACATCAAAGAAAAAATATGTAAAAATTTACCAAACTTTACAGATGCTTCTTTCACCTTTACCTAATTCATAACATCACGGAGCAAATGACAAAACCACTTACACAACAGCAGAGCCTGACCCCATGGTGTGGACAAGATGCCAGAATAAAAGATGTGTGCTGGGAAGAAAATAACACACACCAGCCTCTTACCGTGTAACTTCTCCCTTTTAAGGCAGCACTGAGGTAGCCTACACATAAATCCTAGCACCACACCTCTGCTAGGCCTGCTGCAGACCTGGGGTTCCTCGCAGAAGTTTTAGTGATGACAATAACAGTCCTAAGTGGCTCGGAGGTGGTAGAAGTACTGAGTGTAATTGATTGTAGACCTCTGCAGTAAGCATAGGTTAGCATGCCAGCAAACATTAAAGGAGAGTAAACTGAGAATGGGGGCTTAACTTGAATTTCCATTGTGAACTTGATTCAGACTTTAGGATAAACTCCATGTGAAGTGTCTTTGGCAGGATGGGCTTTCATTTGTCATCTACTTTTATTTTCAGTTGTGTAGAGATGGGAGAACTACTAGACTTAGACTTAAACTTAAACTTAGACAAACTTTATTGATCCACAAGGGAAATTATTTGGACACAGTAACTCACTCATCATAAAACAACAAAGAGCAAAAATATAAATGGTAATAATGAATTCTAAATAAATGGTAATAATAAGTAAGTAGCAAAAATAACAAAAGACTGGTGTCAAATAAGACATAAGTTTATAAATATATAATGTACAAGTAAAAAGAAAATAGAAATATAGTAACACAAATATATCTCTCAGCTTTATACAAGAGGTTGTAAGAAGAAAACAAAGATGAAATAGTGATTGACTTGACATAGGGTTATCTTTTACATAAGGGTGAGTTGTTGTACAGTTGTATCGCGTATGGTATGAATGTAGTCCTGTATCTCTCACTATGGGCCTAAAGGGGGATACATTCTTACTAGCTTTTAAAATCTGAAGAGAATATCAAAATATCCCTCACAGAAAACCTCATATACATTCTAAGACAAGCAAGCAGCTATAGTCCTATAAAACAACCAGCATATACAACTTTTATCATATATACAAATAGTCAGTAGGGAAAAAAGACGATTTGCAATTTTTGTTGCTCTTTCTTGTGTCCTTCTTAGACAAGATACCTACTCTACTATGTAAGAAAACAGGGAGAGCATAATTTTTCCTCCTTTTGTGTTTAGCCCAGCCATGTTATTTGAGAGACCCTCACTGACAACAGGATACCACTTCAAAATCTTGTCTAACTTGTAGATCAGAATTAGAGATGCACTGATCCATCTTTTTCAGTTCTGATACTGATTCTGATACTACAGCTTTAAGCATCTGCCGATACTCGATATTAATCGAAACAAGAGCTGAGACGGAAAATAGCATTAATTTGCTTTAAACTAAAATACAACACAAAACAGATCTAAATGTGTTATGTAGCTGTCATTTATCTCTCAAGTAACAAGAGAAGAGCTTTGTATGAATAAAAGTTCAAACATAATGCAACTTGCTGGACCAACTACAATCAGTAAATTGTCTAATTAGATCATTATAACATTACTTTATATGTCCAATCAGGATATCAGCTGAACTGATATTTGAGTCAAAGTCAATATCTGATCCAGCAAATTTTTCAGTATTGGCGTCGATATTACATAACAGTATCAGATGTGTCGATGGATCCCTAATCAGAATATTATAGGAGAAAATTAAGGTTACAACTCTCTATGTTTGTGATATATGGTTCTGTCGCATTCCTCATGTGAGTTAAAAGAATAAACATTAGCTCATTCCTACACTCCCCGGGCTGCTCTGGATCACTGTCCATGATCTTTTGGTTAAATGTGAACTGTCTACAACTCGTGTCGTGTGAGAGATCACAGCGCCTGTGTGATGTGGGAGGAGCTTGTCAAATGGGACAGGTAGATAGGACGTTGACAGGCGGCGAGCTAAAGACACAGGGGAACACAGACCTGCAATTAGAGAGGATTGATTTAGGTTGAGGAGCCACCCACGTCCGTCTTGGCAGGAGTCGAGTCAAGGCCAGCAGCTGGGAGAAGCACCAGGTTAATTAGCGGTGCGTAGACCTGCTCTGAAGTGTGCGCAGCGTGCTAATGTAGTGCTGTTAGCATTCCTGGAGTGTACATGATCAGATGTTAGCCAAATAACACATATTACCAATGCCATCCTCATGCACAAACAGACCAAATTCCTAAAGCATAAACAGTATTTGGGACACTTAATTAAAATTACAGTAATCAGCAAATGTGCCGGTCAATTGATGTAGTCACTTTCAGAGCAGACCCTATTCCACACCACAAAACAAGAGAAAAGTAAAGAAATAAATGCAGTGATGCGGGCTTTAGTGCACCTTAGGCCTATAAAAGGGGTGCTGTCGCCGGTGTTTAGTCCCACCCAATGGCATACGCCAGGAGGAGCTGGGCTGTCATGGCCACGAACCAAGACATGAGAGGAGCATGGCAGCATGGAGTATGATTAGGCGCACTAAATCGCATTGTAGGCGTCAAGCTCAGCGATCAGAGTAATGGCGCGGTCATTGGTGAGTAGGCCAGGAGTGCGTGCTTTACCCTCTCAACCCTATGTGTCAAGGCTAATAAGCTAATGTTTTTAGCTTACCTGGGCTCAGAGCAGGACCCCTCATGTGCAGTGGCATTTGGGTCGGAATGCCTGGAATGTGCGCACCGTTCTACAGCCTGGTATGTTTCGCTAATGTTATGTTTTTAATCGTATTGTACATGTAGGTTGATTTTCATTGTTAATAGGCTCCTGCTGGCGGCAAGCCTCCTCTACATGCTGAGAAATCACCTGTTTCAGGTTTTATGTGGGTGCTGGGTTCACAAGACCTACGGCCCCTGCCTGGGGTGTTGTCAAGCTGCATACCTGTAAAGAACTGTTCTATCCAAATGTGAAATGTGAAAGTGAAATGAACTGAAATGAGATATAAAATTCTTAAACTAAAATAAAACAACCATAGCATTATTTATGAATAAACAAAGCGTAAATCCAAATGTAAAGGCCTATTTATACTAAATAAGAACATAAGAACTTTGTTCTTGCACCCAGCTTCTGTTCCGCAGTTCTTGCTGCTTGTTCTCGACACCTTAGCTGAGCAGAACGTTGTTCGGCAGTTTGGCAGCGCTGTCCGACATCTTCACTCTGACTGGTTATTTAGGTGGGCGTGGTTTATCTGGTGGAGCCAACGGGCGCATGAGATCCAATGACTGCTTCCTTGCCGGTGCGGTGCAAGCTGGCGGAAATGGTGAGAAAATACAAACATCTATACAACACGACGCTCAGTGACTATAAAGACAGGCAAATGGCAAGAAATTAATGGAGGGAGATCATAGACATTTTAGGCTCGGACAAAAATCAGTGTAGAAAAGTCTGGCGTAATCTCCGTGACAAGTTTGCGAAAGCCAAAAGGCGGGTCACCAAAAACAGAGTGGTCAGGCTGGAGGACGAAAAGAAATACCCTCGCTATATACCGCCTTGCAGTGGCTGGACTCCTTCATCAAACACAGGGAAACATCCACCAATATGATTCCTATTCCAAGTCAAACAAAGGTAAGCTATTAATACTTAGCTAATAAGCCACTGTGAGATGAGTGTGAATGAAAGGGACATTACAATAAACAAGATTACCAAATAGTTATTATCTTAAATGTTTGTAATAATTATTTATTCTGTGATTGGCACGTTTCAGAATATTTTGGGCTCAAAAAGCTTGTCTAGTCTAGCGAGGGGGCGGGACAGTTAGGTAGCAGAACATCTTTTGAAGTATGAAATGCCAGAACCCAAAAGAACTTTGTTCTTGTTCTTATCACCTCAAGAACATGAACAAAGTTCTTATGTTCTTATGAAGTATGAATAGGCCTTAAGTCTCTGTCAGGTCGACTGAAACAAACTTGTGCTGCCTATTAATTGCGGGGTGATTTTCTGTTTCCCTTAAATTGGGGATGGTGATATAAGTTGTTATTTTGTATTAGGCTATATGTTTAATATTTTGTTTAAAATTGAACGTGTATCTGCATAGACACATTTTTATCACTTTATTTAAGTTCATGTGTTTGGCCTTTGAGTTCGCTAAGTCGGAGCGACTTAATGGAGGTCTATGGGAGAGCCTGAAGTTTTGAGAAAACTTGACATCATTACGTTGCTTCTGCCCATTACTTTACATTGCAGCTCTGAAGTGCGTCATGGGGGCGCAGGGTGGGGCGAACTCAGATCAAGTGACTGGTTTACATAAAGGTTTATCACACACCTGACCTACTGTGATTCAGCTGCTCTCTCCCGCCTAGGCCCAACTCTCCACTGGCGCCATGTTACTACTATAGGCTAATGAATGGATAACAGCAGAGCTGTGTGCTATACAGTTATGGCGAGTTCAACTTCAAAGTGCGTTCAAGGAACAGTTTTTAGGGAGTAATATGTCTTCTCTTCTGCGGGGCCCTTCTGCCAAGCCAGAAAAGAAGCATTAAGCAGGAATGAGTGCATTGGCTGTGGTGATATCCTACGGCTCTTATTTTGATTCACTCACTGGCTAATGGCGGCTAGTTACTTTGGCCTAAACCTCCACACAGGAGAGCCGAGGAGAGACCCAGAGCAGCGGTGCCGGTGCACTCACTCACTGCTGTATCGGCCTCTGCCAGCTCATTTCTGGGCAGAAAAGTTTCATCTGGGTGTAGAGCGCAGAGGGTTTAAGTCCACCTCATGCCCTAATGCTAATATGGACTGGTCGTAACTTTCAGATTTAAGTGGGAAGTAGGATTAAGACTAGTTTTACGACCTTGGATCAGTTTGATCTCTTCATATTGGGCAATAATACACGTTTGGAAACAGAACCAACAGGACAGTGGATAGAGGATACACTGCTTCAGTCCTCTGGAGAAGATAAGTTTTCGCTTGTTTTCGTTTTTGTTCTGCCATGTGCTGTAGGAGCGACGCTGATGTCGTGTGTTTGTGTTGTGACTGTAGCCTCTTATTGTAGTTTTGCTGACATTGTTGGGGCTGTTGTTTTTTTTAATTGTACACTGTGTGGTTGCTATAGTAATGTTGGTTTGGCAGCATTACAGCCAAAGAGAGGAAAGCAAAGGAATGCACTTTGAGCTTTTTGCACATGTTTTTCCAATGTGTTTTTTTTTCTTATACAAATGGCAAATAAACTAACCTAAACTAGTTGCTTGTGAAATATACTGTGGTATGCGCATGGTTGATCTAGAGAAACTGAATTTCTGAATTTGAACAAACATGCCTCCAAGAAGAGTCTTACACTGGGTTCTCTCAAAGCTGAAAATTGCCCTGGATTGGAAGTACTCTTAAAATCTGCATTTCAACTGTCATACGTCAAAATACACATTCTCAAGATAGAAATGCGAAAACAGCAGCTTACATTATGCAAATACTGTGAGGCTATAATCATCGCGTTGGTTGGTTCATCTTTCTCTTCTCTATGCTTGACTTCTCATCCCTAACAATTAAAAGATTGTTAGGGATGTCATTAATCAGCACGTCTGTGCTGCACACTCACACCTGTCAAAGGCAATGGGCAGAAAGTAATAGGTCACCAATTATACACAGGGAGCCGTGTAAGTCGTGCATGATGGCACCTTTAAACAGGGCGCAAACTGAGATCTAAGCCACAAACGCACAATTTCCACACAATTTTACACAGAAATACTAGAGCTTTCACTTCGCTCTTATGGGACAGAAGTGGGGGTAAACCAGGAGGAACAGTACACAGACAGGGTGCTTAGTTCAAATGCTTTAAGAACACTAAACCAAAACAAAGTTAGAGCAAGATAGAAAATAGCTGGACCAAAAGAAGATGTTTCCTCGAGCAATGTGCTGAGGTGCTATCCGCTCCTGAGAAGATGCGTCAAATGCAGAGGACAAATTTACTTATGGGGACAATAAAGTGTACTTTAACCATAAACTTACACAGGCTTTATTAGAGTGGGGCTATTTTTAATTGTAAATATTTTTAATTGTAAATGTTGTAATTGTTATTTGTAATTGTAAATGTTGTTGTTGAACCTCCAGAGTGTTTGTGTTGATGATAACTTTCGACAATGATAAGCTTTCCTATTTTCTCTTTTCACTTCTTGCTTCTCATAGTTGCAGGTAAAATGTTTCATACTATTCGATCACTCCCTACCAGACCCACGCTGGTGTCCATGATTTTTTCAACACACAGGAATAGGTTTTTTGTTTAATCTTCCTTGTAGCTTCTTTTCCTGATTTGCCAGTACATTTCATTTCAGATTAAAAATGATGCCATGCAGAAACACACCAGCCCCAGCACCACACAAACACAAAGTGATGCAACCCACATATGAGTTGAATTGAACCTGTGGGATGGAGACCGCGATGAAATAATTGCCACCAGATGTAAGGGCCCGTCGAGCTGCAAGTTTTGCTTTCTAAATAAACAGGCTTTTATGAGTCATTGCCTTATAGTGGTGACGAAGCTCTGGTTTCCCTTGTTCAAACACAAATAAATAATCAAGAAAGAGCTCCCCCTTAACGGTCCACTGTGGCCGCTGTCAACGCAGTAAGTATGGTTCAGATTACACCAGGGGCATGGAGTGAAACAGTCATCTTTTTCCACTGAGAATCTGTGTATTGTTTCATTTGGTGCCATTGTGAGTAAAGCCACACAGCAGCATGCAACAGCCTTCTGCACATAATACACTAAATATTTTCTTTGTTTTACGCACAGTGTAATGGTGCGAAAAATACATGATCAAATAAGACAGTGTTTACATACGTGCTATCTTTGTTAGCATCTTGGCATGTAGTCCATTAGCAAATATTTATGCCCTGACTTCAGATAAAAGAGCTACAACATATCTTTGATCATTATGGGACTATTTAGTTTTGGAGCAAACAAAAGATATTAACTCTTCAGCACAGTTACTTTTGTCTGATATAGACACAGACTCTACTCTTCGGGAGCAGCACTTACCAGAGATTTGTACCAATTTTATACAAGAAATGCACCAGGTATCCCTGATTTTGACCAATCTGATACCCTCCAACAGTGACAGCATACTGTAATCTGTTTAGCTAAAATACAAAAAAAATATGCTTGAAAATTACTCTCTTAACTCTCTTTTAACAATTTCATTTATACCTACCATCCCAACCCGGGTGAGTCCCAGTTTTGATTTTGAAAATCTGGTCACCCTAAGCAGAGAGCATGCTGGGACATGAGGATATTGACAATCATGTGTCTGTCCTCCTTGGACAGAAGTTCTGCAATATTACTCCATCAAACTATATAAACACATCTAAGGGGGTCATCATAATGATATGCGTGTCTTCTTGGCCCATAAGCACTATTTCATTACCAAAACAACTGGGTTAGCTCTTAAATCATCAAGTTATCCCCTCTGAAGTAATGGCCAAAGCTCAAAAACCCCACCCATAGACTACATTAAAATACAATTTAAGACCCCTTTGACAGTCACACAACTGGTTGCCTATTCATTGCTTTTCCATTATGAGTTCATACTGTTAAGCAAACGAGGGCCCTTCCCTCTCCCCCTCCCTCTCATAACATATACAATTATCCAGTCAGAGCGCCTCACATGGTGACAGAGGGCGCACACATCACATGTACATTAGCCCAGCGTTACCAGGCACTCCCTTTCTCCGTCTGTACAGCCCCAGGTAGGACTTTAATCACTGACATCCAAATTATAGATGGGGAGACAGGTTAATAGCCCACATAGAAGACATACAAGTGTGTGAACATGTGTCGAAGGCAGTTTGTGAACATAACCATTGAGAAATAAAGAACATATATTCTGACTGAACATCCAAAAGAAGCAGACTGCAGGACTCTTCATATCAAACTGTGTGATGAAGGAATTCAGCTTTGAACCAGGGGTTGAGATCTGGACTCAGACTAGGTATATATGGTTATCCAGGCATTAAAGTGAGCCCATTTATATAGCCTAACACATTTAAAAGGGGGAGGGGTTCGCCAAGCAAAGAAAACAAAACCTTTATTAAGGTATGTGGATCATATAAAATACATTCAGAAAAAGCAGAAATTATAGTAATAAAAAATCTGACATTTCAACAGAAAAAAGTTTTAACCTCTAACCAAGGTTATGCATAATAACAATATAATAAAGGCAGATTATAAAAAAGTAAAATAAATAAATAGAAGATAATTCATATACAGTTATTCTTCAAAATATCCACAAAACCTTTACTCAAAAATGAACACCATTCTCCAGATTCTAAAACATAGACTACTGAAGACTTCTCCATACATAAATAAAAACAGGAGGACAATCTTTACTGGTGCTGCCAATGTGGAAGACACAGATACAAAATTGTTCACAAGTTGTGAGAAGAAAAACAAGTTAGAGACAGAAATTCAATTAAAATGTAAAAAGTAAAACAACATTCATTTTTTTTTTTTTCAAATAAGTGTGTTTAAAATGCAGTGCAAATAATTATACAGACGTACAGTATCTCCCATATGTTTGATGTCTTTCAAACTGAAGTCAGTTGCCTTTGTGTACCTCTGAGGTGGCTACTGGATTTTTCTCTGCTTGTAAATAGCTTCAATTTAGCCTTTTGAGGGTAAAATGAAACATCTCAAATGAATTGGTTCTTGGTGGAAAAAAAACCTCTGGATTCTGACACATGCAATCACATTAAGAGTGCACTACATTCCACCTGTTCACTCCCCATTCAAGGACTGTCAATTTAGCACATTTCAAAAGACTGTTGATTTTTGAGCATAGGCAACGTTTTTTCCACACCTCCAAACTAGCACTTATCTATCGGGCAAAACCTAGAAAGTGGTTAAAAGAAGAAGGGCAAAAACTGTGCATTTTACCTGGAAAATGACTGGATCATTGATTGGTGAAAGAAGTAGCCACAACTGACAGAAATGTGTTAAAAAAATCTACTGATGGAACTTTGAGATGTATTGAAGTCAAGGCAGTCCTTTCAGCATTGTAAAATATAAAAGAGTTTTCTCTTCTTTTGTCAGTGAAAGTATGCAGATGATTATCAGCGTCAATGGTGCGCTTGTGGAGGCAAAAGCAAATCAAATGCTGCTCTGTGTCTTTTCTGAAGAAATAAAAAAAAAAGAAGAAACTATAAATATGTTTACAAAGCAAGGGCCAAGAAGTAGAATAATACCTGTCAGTCTTTTTATTACAGACAATAAATGTAAACTGTAAAATAAACAAAGATAAAGTGACAAGCACAAATCTAATATTTTACGAAATAAGGTGATTGCATTACCCTAAAATCCAATGTATTTATTAAAGGCCCCTGAATTTTCAGCAGGTGATTTAGAAGCAGGTGGGTCTGGTGGTCCTCTCCCCAGAAAATGTATCATTTCCTGTAATTTATATCAACACATATTTCAGTAGTGCATTTCTATCATGTAGTCAGTAGACATTATTATTATTCTCTCCAAAATTCCAATGGGGGCCACACCTTTGGGGTTGTCTTATGTTTTACACATGCTGCATCTCACATGTTCAAACCCTGTGGTTCCCAGTGGAGCCCCTCTGCTCTCTTCCTGACTCCGCCCCTGCTCCATCACACTCTCAGCACAGGCAGCCTTACAGACTGTAGATGCTCCAGACAACAGTTCACCCGAAAACTTTGCCTTATGTTTCTTGTTGCTTCTAAGAATACAACAGAAATTTGAAACGATCAGATCCATGAATTATGGTAACTTTACTTGAGTTCAGTGCATTTGAACTGAAAAGGTCTTGTTTATGTTGTCTCTAAGTATTACTAAATGGTTTTTCCATTATAACTAGACTGCATCAGGATTTTAGAATAACCAGAGGAGACATTTTCTTTGTGGATGACCCAGTGACTCTACACTGGTTTGAATGCATGTGTGTAGGCACATGCTGTGTAGACACAGTTGAAGTCATATTGCCTCAGTCCTGATTAAGTGTTCTTAATACTTAAAGTAGAAGAAGTGGAGACATGTTTTCCCATATTTCAAGTGTCCAGGCTCCTGCATGTCATCATGGTGCGTGTGAGGGCAGCCCGCCTCCCTTCTATCTTCAGTCTGATAAACAGCTCCAAACAGCTGGGAGAGGATCACTAGATCCAGGCCTGGCTCGGCACCAGCTCAGTCTGTCTGCTGCTCCAGCTCAAAGCTCCTTTTTCTGTTCATTTAGTCCCAATCACAGCCCATGGTGTCAGGGCAGCTCCATGTTTTTCCTGCTACCGCCGCTCTGCCCGTCGCTTTATTGGTCAAATGTGAGTGGTGGCAGACACAGATGTTGGTTTGGAGGAGGCCGCTGTGGTTTGTGTGTTTGTTGTGTGCACCTGTGTGGAGTCTGTGCCAAGCTCCTGTTGCGTCCAAACGGGAGGTCCAGACATTCCCCGAGCCTCGCAAATGTCCTGTTATTACCCATCCTATTTGAACCTGCTGCAGCCGCTGGAGACGAGCCAGAGGCCAAATGAAGGGGGAGCTGCTCTTCATGCTAATCTACTGCAAATACAAGGGGAAAATGTGTGTGTATATACTGTACATGGACATGGAAACTTGTGCCAATAAAGAACAAATAATCACATCAAGGCCACATCTCATGATAACTGTCACTATGATGATGGTTTTGCAGATCACTAATTTTTACACATATTTCCCTGAAATATTACACCTCTTACAATGAATACCCCCTCTCCAATATGAATTAATCAAATCAAACCCATCAGAATTAAATTAGTACAAGAAATGTTCCTGAGCATAAACTTTTGGTATGACTGTTCTTGCACTGACCTGAGAGTAATTTGTAACTTTGTAAACTGTCTGAGTATTTGTAAAGGTTAGCTGCATTGTTTTAATGATATTCTGAGCATATGATTGATGGTTGTGGTTGTCTCCTGCAGGTACATTTAGTTTCATATGTCACATTCAAAATAAATAACAGATGGAAGAGGAGAGAAAATGAAGCTCAGAGGGAAAAGGTAGGTGGGCTGGGTATAAAATGAACAAATGTAATGTGTGTGAGTGCCAGGGGAGAGGGGACAGGCAGAGGATGGGCTGAGAGTGAGTATGAGGTTGAGCAGATGGAGCGGAGCGACCAGCACTGCCTTTGTTCTCCATAAGTCTCTGTCTGTGCCTGTGGACATCTATGGAGGTGCTCATGTGCTTATTAGTAAACAACACACACACGCACGCACGCACACACACATACACATACACACACACACACACTAAAGGCATCCTTATGTGTGTGATGGTGGCTGTCCATGTGTAGTGGCTGCAAGAGGCAGTGACACAGTGAACACAGGATCAGAATCAGGAGGGTGTTTGGTGCCTCTCCATGCATCTGTACACTGTGTGAGTGCAGACATGCACACGCTCTGATGCTATCATCGTATTAACATAGATGACAATCTGGCACGAAGGTGCTGATCAAAGATAAATTTCCCTCCCTGGCTTACCTCCTGTTAATTATACCATCTGTGTAGGATCGCAGCATCCTGAGTGTGAGTGTGAGGCTGATCCGTCAAACGCCTGCTTTCCCGCGCAGACAGGAATCCACCAGAGAGAGACTGTCTCCAACCTTCACACAGGTTACACACACAGGGCCAGGGCCATGCTCTGTTATTCTACACATAGACGCCAATACTATGTGTTATTCTGTGGTACATACAGCTCTATAGTGTGTTCACAAATGCACACAAAACAACAATGGGGGTAAACTGGACCAAACCAAGCCACATCAGGACTAATGGGTCAGAACCTAGACCAAACCAGGACACATGTGAACTCACAAAAGGCCACCAAGTCAAGCTCTGTACTTGAACACTCAGACAATTTTCTAGATAAGTTTACTAAGATTTACTTTTGGCTATTTCTTGACACATGGTCATCATAAATTCTCTCCATGCTACATGTTACAGTAATAGCTCTATTGTTTAAACCAGGTTAACATGGACATCAGTCATTCACTTGTAATTGATATAAATCTGCTAAGTATAACGTGTATTAGATCTGCTACCATTTAAAGCTACAGTACAGGACATGCATGGTACATCACAACAAAGCACAAATTGCCTATTGTTCTGTAGTATCAGGTTCATAAACTCCCAGAGAGCTTTGGAGAGAGGGGGTGGTCCCAGCCCTGTGCCAGATGTGGGCTGTGCTTACATGGGGCAGCTCCATAAAGTGTCAAACAGGCCTGTGTCATTAGTGTAGCTCCAGTGGGACGTGTGGATGTTACTGCGCCCCTCCTCCCTCTCCACCTTCATATATGCAGCCTGTCATCACGCCATCAACTCTCCATCTGTTACACACACCACTGACAGTACACTGCTCTTTTAGATACCAACTCTACTATACTATGGTATACTACACTATACAATACTATACAATATTATACTATACTCAGAGATGGGAGGAATACTTTGCAAATGTCTTTATTTACAGAATACTGAATATCGGCATTTAAATGTATTCTGTAATGTATTCCAATCAGTGACGGCTTGTGGTACAATTTTTTGGGGTGGCTTCTAGGCCAAAATTATAAATATATATTATAAATATATGTATTATATATAGGCTACATAGTATTCTAACGAATGCCAGAAACAGACATTTTGGTCACTATTGACTGAACTACACTATATTGCCAAAAGTATTCACTCCCACATCCTAAATCACGTGTTCCAATCACTTCCATGGCCACAGGTGTATAAAGTCAAGCACCTCGGCCTGCAGACTGTTTCTACAAAAAGAATGGGTCGCTCTCAGGAGCTCAGTGAATTCCAGTGTGGTACTGTGACAGGATGCCACGTGTGCAACAAGTCCAGTCGTGAAATTTCCTCACTCCTAAATATTCCACAGTCAACTGTCAGTGGTATTATAACAAAGTAGAAGTGATTGGGAATGACAGCAAGTCAGCCACGAAGTGGTGGGGTCAGCGAATGCTGATAAGCTTATAGTACGCAGAGGTCACCAACTTTCTGCAGAGTCAATCGCTACAGACCTCCAAACTTCATGTGGCCTTCAGATTAGCTCAAGAACAGTGCATACAGAGCTTCATGGAATGGGTTTCCATGGCTGAGCAGCTGAATCTAAGCCATACATCACCAAGTGCAATGCAAAGTGTCAGATGCAGTGGTCTAAAGCAGACCGCAACTGGACTCTAGAGCAGTGGAGAGGCGTTCTCTGGAGTGACGAATCGTGCTTCTCCATCTGACAATCTGATGAACGAGTCTGGGTTTGGCGGTTGCCAGGAGAACGGTACTTGTCTGACTGTATTGTGCCAAGTGTAAAGTTTGGTGAAGGGGGGATTACGGTGTGGGGTTGTTTTTCAGGAGCTGGGCTTGATCCCTTAGTTCCAGTGAAAGGAACTCTGAATGCTTCAGCATACCAAGAGATTTTGGACAATTCCATGCTCCCAACTTTGTGGGAACAGTTTGGAGATGGCCCCTTCCTCTTCAACATGACTGTGCACCAGTGCACAAAGCAAGCTCCAAAAAGACATGGATGAGAGAGTTTGGTGTGGATTTATATTTGTTTCACTATTTTTAAAGCATTTCCAATCACTAATTGGAAATGATGGAAAAATCACCTCTAGAGCAGTTTTCACTGATTATGTACAGTTTGAAGTCTTAATTACATGATCAAATACTAAAGTATGAAAGTAACTCTATTCTGAATACCACCAAATGAAAGAAAAACTGTACAAGAATAGTTATTCAAAATTGGTATTCTGAAATCATATTCTCAGTACACGTATTCAGTGACTTCTCAACACTGACTATACTATACTATACTATACTGTACTGTACTGTACTGTACTATACTATACTGTACTGTACTATACTATACTGTCCAGTACATGATTTAATGTGATTGTCAGTGGGACTGCCGATGGGACTGTCATTTAGTCCCAGTCATATGAACACAGCTGCAGTGCTCTTTAAAGGGAGCCTCAGTGATTATACCATTACGATTATTGACTACATTAAGGGACAGCTGCCAGGGAGGCCTCTGGTAATAAGCACTAAGTTACACCATTAGAAAATCCTTTGTGATAGGAGCATTCCTTTAGATCTATGACATTTATTGATTGATTTAATTTTATTTCATAATTGGTTGCAGACGCCATTAACTGCCTTATGCAGGGTACATCATTATCAGATAATAGTGAAAAATATGCAAAATAAGATAAGATAAGAAAACTTGAATGTAAGAAAACCTGTATGTCCCACAATTGGGAAATTCCAGTGCAGTGGAAAGTTTATGAACATCAAGATAAATAAGATTCAAATGTAACCATTTAAATAGAATATTATAATATACTTTTAATAGAGTTACATTACAAAAAGATGTAAAATTGTCTATTGCACTGTATATATAAATGGACATAGCTAACCCACTAGCTGCCACTTTCCTAAAAGGAAGTTAACATGGAGGTGCTTCCGGCTCCATCGACTATAGCTCCAATTGATTTTATATTGAAAAATTTTCACCCCTCTCTCTAGAATTGCTGCTATGAGCCTCATCATTTTGGTCTTAAAATTTTCATATTCTTCTGCTCTACATGATCCTAGTGTTTTTATTTAGCTAATTTGTCCATAAATAAATTCCTATTCCTAATCTGGAACTTGTCTCCAAATTTGCTCCCAAATTTGCTCCAAATTTAGTCCACTTCTTTATATAGCCTATGCATAAAATAATAAAAAGACAACACTGCGTAAGTAATGTAAAACTTCAAAGCTACAAAACAATTATGTCCTGTCGGTGGCTATGGTTGTGAACAGTCCAACATAAAAAGTAGCAGGTAGCATTGCAGTCAGCAGTCGACTCCCACCAGCACCAAAGATTTTATTATTTATTATATGTGCAAGAATGTTTTAAAATGGGCTTCTGTGATGGAGTAGTCCCATCAGCCCACACGGGGAGGCCATAGTGCTGATATACATGCACACGCACACCGGCCGTTTACCGCTATCCCCAAGTATAATCATCACTACAGTCAGGGGTGCACACTTGATTGCTGCGTAAACATTTCTCTTGCTATAGCCATTGTTTCATCTCCAAACTTTCCTTCACGTCCGCCGCCCCTTAGTGCATGTGTCAGTCGGCCAACTCGAGGTTAGATCTGTGTGCACCGCAGGTACCAGCTTCGAAGCTATGTAGAGACTGCTACAGACTGTAAATATTTTTTTTTTCCCATTTTCACTATTTTGCGCACTTCTGTAAATAAAATCACCAACACTACTTTTGACTACGGCAAATTATTTCTTTTTCGTCAAAAAGAACCCACGACAAAGGTTTTATTATTTATTATATGTGCAAGAATGTTTTAAAACGGGCTTCTCCTTAATATATTTTGTTGCATTTGGTGTCCTTGATCTTGAAATTGCGTCTCGCTCATCAAAGAATAAACAAACAGCAGGCGTAAAACACAACTTAAAAATGGATTCATCTTCTCTGTGTAATTAATAACGTCATCAGCCCCCCATCAGCCCCCCGCCACAGTCCTTGGAGACGACATTGGACGGACAAATGAAAGTTGGTAAAGACTGAGTTCTGTTGTTCAGGCATTTGCAGTACATACGTATCAAGGGCGTGATTAAAATTTCAAAGGCTTCCAAGTAATGCAGTCATAAGTGCTGCTGAAATTGACCATTAAGAGGAAAAAATGCAGTATAAAATATTCTCTTTCATGTTTTTCTGCGTGGAACATAAAGGGGGGGATGGATAGGTGAAAACTGAAATGCGTAACCTGGATGCTAGCAGGAAATCTAAATTACTTTTTATATTAAAATGTTTTATGAGAAAACTCTAAAGCATTCAGAGAGGCATGGAAATCTACTGGTTCAGGGGAAAATTCACAATCAATCAACACATTATACAGACAGTACTGTGGCTTCGAACACCTTGAGAGTGGGTTTGATCATTAATAACCAGATTTAAATGATGATGAACAAATAAAAAGCCAAAATATAACAAATACATAACAACATATTTTTCTCAGTACTGGGTTTCAATATTCCATAGTTATAATAATATTTAACACAGATGGTTGGCAGCTAAAATTAATATTATTAAAATGCAGATTTGGTGTAATATAGTGAGTTATTGGTTTAGTCAATAATAAAATAATAATGAACAATTGTGCATTTATCTTTTCAATATTTCATAGCAAAGTATTAGTATAGTTTTAGTAAAAGGACACTAAAACTAGAGCTTCTAGAAAAATACAATGAACTGAAACCCTGTTCAGCTGATGGCTTCTAAAGTATTTAATATCATGTGTGCTTATTTAGATGTAAAATCCTAAAGTTATCATGAAAGAGAGTTGAATATAATCTTGTAGTAATAGGAGAGATGTTTTAAAAATGAAGATAGGTAGGTAACAGTAGCTATTTTAATTGCTATGGACTCCATTTATAAGCTAAGTGCAGCTTTAGGGGTGTCCCATAACAAAAAAAAAAAAAAAAAAATATATATATATATATATATATATATATATATATATATATATATATATATATATATATATATATATATATATATATATATATATATATATATAATTTATAAACTAGTGTCCTGTGTCTTTTGATATGACTCTAGTTGATCCATGTTGATGGCAGTGTCCCTTTCCCATGATCCTTCTGGAGCGTTCCCAGATGGCCCCTCCCGCTCACAGCACCATCAGCACCATCAGGCTGGGACTTGGCACAGCGCTCTGCCCCACGACAGAACACAAACTTTTGGAGGTCATCGTGGAGGTGTGACCAGCTGCACCTTTTATTATTGGGGACTTTGGTTGAGTTTAGATGTCACTTTTAGTGTTATTCTATTTTCTGATCTATGTTATTATCCTCATCAAAAACATATCTCATCCACACATGTTTATCACATAAACCCTGCATATTTAGGTTCATTTCTTCTCTTAAAACAGAAAACACCTTGTGATGTCATGTGGTAATACAGAAAGTGCTCCACTGTGTTTTTAAACTCCATACACTTTCACTCGAATCATTTGGATGATTTCAGACCTTGAATTGTCGATCTCTGCTGAACTAATGGTAAAAGGTAGCTGTTAACTTGAAAACTCCCACTATATGAGGTCACAAGGTGGAACAAAGCATTTTCAGCTTTATTGTTAGACAGACTAACAATAAAAGGTTACTCAAACATGTGTGAAACAAAACATAACATATTTTTGATGAGGTAACAACATTCTAACATGGCTTAAAGAGCTGATTTTGCGTAATATGGGCCCTTTATTCACATATGGGAGCAAGAGGCATTTTGGAAACACATTCTGATTATTATTATTGTCCCTATGCCCTATTACTTTTACAGTAATAGGACACAGTTATACACTGCATATAACTCAGTGTATAAGATTACTATCTTAACTTGAAAAAGCTTCATCAAACTTTGACCTACTCCATCTACTCCATATTGAATTGAACAGCTCAATACTGAAGAGAGCAGGCGTTCCCATAGTTCTTGCTTTATTTCAGTTCAGTTCAGAACTCCAACTGTAATACTGTGAGAAAATGGGAAAAGATGAAGATAAGGAATTAAATGATATGGAAATTAAAGGGGGCGTAAATGACTAGTGAAGGTGAAGGACAGCATAAATTGGATTAGACTAATTTTGCAGCCATCTGATGAAAACCTGAACCAATATCATATAAGGCAGACAAGAAATCTGCATAAGAAAATGAACATTAAGATATTGAAAATCTGTCATTTACTGTCAACTGTACGTCCTTCATTTGTGAAAGAAGCCATCTTTTTCCCCAAGGCTCCTCCATACCCAAAGAGCAAAGGCAGGAGAGATATGACAGCCAGAGCAGTTGAAAAGGAATATGAAACAGGGTGCCAAAAAAAGATAAGTGAATAACAGTAACAAAGAGAATGGCTGAAGTGCACAGAGGTGTCCAGATCAAGAGGGTCTACTGGAGCAGTGTCCCAGGACTGTCTCAAAGGCCTGCCCGAGGGGAGGCCTGCTGCTGGGCACTGGACTGAACACAGCAGTCTCTCTGGAGCAGCAATGGAGGGTCTGTCTCACACTAAAGAATGGCTTTGACTCAAGCAGATAAAAGCAGTCAGTGCTGATAAAGACTGTAAAATGTGTTAGGGTTAGAAGAATGAGGAAGAGGGACTGGACTGAGGGTTTGGGGAGGGAAATTGTACCTGATTTTTAAGATACAAAAATACATTGCTGTTATAATGTAGGTTTGAAATATGGGTCATAAAATATTAGCAGAAGTACTAGACACATTGAATACTGTTTAGTTTTGTTGGTGAAAAAAAAAAATTTAGTTCCTGAATCTGGGGGTGGGCGGTCACTCTTGAGCTCCGTAGCTGCAAGGGTTTGATTTCCAGGTGGAGAGTCCTCTGATGCGTAGCCATGTTCATTTATTTTTCTTGCTTTAATGCTCAGTACTTTTATTTTATTAGGCTCAATCTGATTTTTATGCATCAAGGCACTACTATTTCAATTTGTATTGTCTGTGGCAAAGGGGGCAATCACTGCATGACTGCATCAAAAATCAATTAGAGTGTGGTGTCCTGGTGAGGCTCTGAATGAAGTGTAGGCACCTGACTTTTAACCTTAAATAAACCAGCAGACAATGCTCTTTGGTTTGAAGGGAAGAGCTGATACTGTGGTGTGTGGGGGAATGCTTAAAAGTTCTATATTATGCAAGACTGACTCTTGTGAGCTTTAAGCCATGTTAGAATGTTGCCCCAAAACATACCCCAAAAACATAGTTGTGTTTTGTTTCATTCACACATGCTTGAGTGAAACCTTTATTTTAAGTCTGTCTACATCTCCAAAGCTCTGTTCCACCTTCTGATGTCATGAAATGGTAGTTTTCAAGTGAACCTGTACCTTTTACCTTTATTTTAGTAGAGATTGGCAAATGCATCATCCAGATAATTCTAGTGAAGGTGTATGGAGTTTAAAAACACAGTGGAGCACATCTTGTATTATCATATGACATCACAAGGTGGAACGGAGTGTTTTCTGTTTGAGAGAAGACACAGTCTGAAATGGAATGGATTCATGAGGACTTACATTTATAGCAAGGAGAAATTCAATTCTGTCAGTTGGACAAAAGTTTTTTTGATCGAATATGTTTCACAGCTCATCCAATCTGCTTCTTCAGTTCTGCTCAGATTGCTGGTGGACACTGCCTTATATCTGCCTGAAGTGACTACTACTACTACTACTGCAAAATGCATTTGATCAGAAAACTTTTGTTCAGTTGACAGAATTGAATTTCTCCTTTGCTAAGGATCCTACCTGGACGACTGAGGGATTACACGAACAAGGACTTACATTTTTTATTACAGTTTGAATTTAAATCTTTGTTGGATTTTTTGTCAGATTTTTCATTTGTTATGCAGTGTCTGACTTAATTATATTAAATAATTGTACCAAATTCCCCATCACACCACTTTGCTCACCTGTATCACACAAACCAGCCTGAGGTCTTACATTTCATCTGGTACGAGGTTAGGATCCATTGTGGAGCGAGCCCAGTGCATGCTGGGTAATGACAGAGGCCTGGCCTGCTCTAGAATAGTGGCATATGGCTAAACTACACAACATTAAACATTTTGGAAAATGTTCCTCCCTGGTGCCTCAATAGCACTGTGCTCTGGCAAATAAACCATTAGGCTCTATGAATGACTTATGGTCCTGATGCCAGCGGGGCTCTACAGCATACATACACAAACACACACACACAGACACACACACAAACACACGCACACAAACACACCAAGCTCTGCAGCAAACAGGAGGCCATGGTAAATACAAAACTGAGATCATGTTTTTCACAAGAGCATAGTCAGACTTAAACTGTTAGTACTTTCACAGAATGACGGGAAAGCAAAGCAAGACCCTCTGATGCCTTCAAAAAATGCAACATTTAAAGGTCCTATATTAAGCAAGATAGATTATTGTGAGATTTAGCCATGTTAGAACGTTGTTATCTCATCAGAAACATTTGGAAATGTGTTTTGTTTCATTCACACATGTTTGAGTAATCCTTTATTATTAGTCTGTTTACATCGCCAAAGCACAAAATGCTCTGTTCCACCTGGTGATGTCATCATGTTAACAGCTACCTCTTTATCTTTACTTCAACAGAGATTGGAAATTCCAGGTCTGAAATTATCCAAATGAAGGTGTGTGGAGTTTAAAAACCCAGTGGAGCACTTCCTGTATTACCACATGACATCACAAAGTGGAACAGAGCATTTTCAGTGAAAGAGAAGAACCCTGCTTAAATATGCATGTGTGAATGAAACAAAACACTACTCACACGTATGTTTTTGATAAGGAAAGAACATTATGGCATAGATAAGAAAATAGTGTAATATGGGCTCTTTAAACAAAACTGTCTGAGTCCAGTCCTCTCATTCTAAATGGGTTCAAAATATAGGCCATTATTAGGGGCAGTTAAATTAATTGCACTATGAGTCCAACAATTCCTAATAAGTAATAATCTGATAAACAGTATATAGTTTTAAACCCATACCACTTTATGGGAGTAGACCCAAAAAGCATTGGTGTCTGAGTAAAAAACAGAACACTGAGAAAACGTAGATGTGATGTGACAAAAAGAGTCCCTTATATTTGAGCAGCACCAGTGCAAAGCATATTTTTGTTAGAGTAGTTGTAATTCCACAAATGTGTGTGTAATATGTACACAACATTTCGGAGCAGAGATTCATTGCTGTGTGATTGATGTGAACACTTAGTCAGGTGACAGAGGTCAGACAGCCCTGATACCTGCTCCTCTCCTCTGCCCCCTCCCCCCTTTTCACTCTCTCCCCCCCCCCCCCCCACCCTCTCTGCCCACCTGGAGCGCCCTGAACCCTCTCCACACTGCACCACCTAATTATATCCTGGACGTGTAAATGTATTCATATTCATGAAGGCACAGATGCTAAATTAACTGTGGCAGAGACACGCCGCACCAAGCCGACTGCACAATCTGCTTCCTCTGCCTCTAGTAGAACAGGGGAGCGAGGGGGGAGAGAGGAGGAAAGAGAAGAGGGGTTAGAAAAAGGAGAGGAGATGTAGCTGGAGGAGAGAGGGACTTAAACAAAGAAGGAAAGAAGAGCCACAAAGATAAAAACAGAATAGGGGGTGGAGAATGGAAGACAGTGGTGGCTTCAGGAAGTAAACAAACTTGAGCAGTTTAGTCACAGAGCTATAGGTGTTCTTAAATTTGTAAAAGTACTTCAAGCTTCTCCTACACATTTTATACAAGAACACTAAACCCTAACCATTAGCAATTTTACTGTATGTTTGTGTCAGAAGGGCCATAAAGAGGTGCCCGCTACAGGCTCATATAGTTACATTAATAGGTTGTGTTCTCTTGTTTCTTCTTGTTTAAAATGTAGCTGCACAATGTGTCAGACTTCTAAGGTGGAATTGCTGTTTATCTGATTTAGATTTAGATTTACTGATCTGGTTTATGGTTAATATTTCTGTAATTGCTGGGCCTATGCACATGGAACAAAAACTGGAACAAAAACTGGAACAAAGTTCAACGTCTTCTCTGTCAGCCTAAATAAACAAAAAGGCTTCAGCTGAAAATACTTTAAGATCAATATGGTACATTTTGTGAATCCAATCCCTGACAAATAATGACAATACATGATTTTGAATATTTCTTCCAAAAACAGTGAATGTAAAGGATAAAGGTCGAATAAAGCAGTATATAAACTCCATCTGATAGAACCTGAACACAACCAATACAAACTCAATACAAGCCCAAACCGCAGGTATGGCCTTGTTCACATGTACACCAAAATCTGATCATAATCAGATTTCTGGATCTTTAAGACGACTTAAATGACATGCAAAAGACAAAATCTAATGTGAGAAATCAGAGGGGCCATGATCATAAACAAATGAGATGATTTTGCTTATTATATTTCAATTAAATGATCTTACAACTCCAAAAATCTTATATTAATCTGATTTTGCATGTAACCACAGCGCTTGGAATCATTCAGTCATTGCTGTTCCCAGTTCATGTTGCCATTGTGTCCTTGGGCAATGCATTTTACCTTGGTTGTGTTAAAGTAAATGGTTCCTCAATGTAAAATACTATGAGGTACTTTCGTGATTACACAGGTTTCCTCCTATTCCCCTTTAACAAAAGCCATATTTAAATTCACTGTGGCGACTGATGAGTGAAAATCCAAAAGCACAAACCCGGTGAGCAGGGCTGGCAGAGTGGAGCTCAGGGAACTCAGGGCCAGATGGAGGGAGGTGCAGTGGTGCGCACCCGACAGATGGACGCTCCCAACCTGATATATGAAATTAATAACGTTTCTCAAATAGAATTCAGAAACAGGAATACATTACCTGAATTTTAATAACACATTTTCACTTTTTCTGAACAAAGGAGGAGGAGGTGGGGGGGTGAGATGCGGATGCCAATATGAATATGTGTGTAAACAAATGTCCAGTTCTAATGAGGGTTTTTGCTGCTACTGTGGGACACTGGACAGTAACAAACAGAAGAGGCAGGTCCAATCTGCTCCCCCTGATGCTTTCATCTAGACTCCATCTCTGCCCACTTTTCTGAACTTATTGCAATTATTTCATTTTAAAAAGAGCCATATGAGTAGCATCTAATTTTTCAACAGTAAAAACAGGTAAATGAAAACTATACTTATTATGGTGAAATGCCAGTTCTGCAGTTTTGAACCGGAAGTCACTGGCTGCTTTGGATCAATATGATCAATATGATCAATATGATCAATATGATCAATATGATCAATATGGCACTTTCCAATGATAAAAAGAAGTAAAATAATGATCTATGTATGTTATGGTGTAAGACTAAACACCCCAAAAGCATTATATGTTTCCTTTCAAATGTGTGTACAAGTCCGGCCTCTTTAACATTGCAAGAAAGGGTAAGTACCTTGGTTCTCCTTGTGCTTCGTTTGGGTCTAATTAGAACATTATGCATAATAAAATGATTAAATAAATTTTTTACGCTTACAAAGGCTTGCACTTAGCTGTATCCCCTTCCCCTCTGCTTCCTGCGGACCTGGAGGACTTGCTGGGTTCAGCTTGAGCTCTTTCAGTCTCTGTGTTCAGAACTGGACCAGCCGCTTTTCTCTGGTTCTTTTGGCTTCTTCACAGAGTGTCATTCAGTGTTGGTTGGATTTGTTCCAAAAATGAGGTGAGTGCATTCACTACTGCACTGTGAAGTCCCACAGTATTTTTTTCCCCCAAACATTTTAAGTATTTTTGACCATAGCGGCTCAGCTGGTATCTTACAATGCTTGGTTCTATTCAGATTTGGCTCATGTCTACTGGTGTGTCTGCTTTTTCATATCTCCATCCCTGATAACAGTTGTGTGGGGTAAGTGAAGCACGCTGTGTCTTGTGTGCTCTGAATATTGATGGTAGATTCTAATTACAATATAAGCACTAAAGTGGTAAGTGCTATGAGCTCATGTCCCACTTTTGATTGATTATGGTATTCTGCAGACATTACATTAAACAAGTGAGGCTCTTTACCCCAGTTCTCTGTCCAGTGTCTAAGCCTGGACTTCACACATCAGTGGACAAATATAATTGTTCTTCTTGACTTTAAATTTGGTTTCTGTGGACACATTTTGCATGATGGATTGTCATGAGAGCAATTTCTTGAGTCAAGCCAGTCTAAATAGTAGGCCTGTACAGGAAAGCTGTTTGTATTTGTGTGTATGTTATTTACAAATTTTTAAATATATTCTCCTAAGAAAGAGAATGTTTGATGTTGTATCCTTACGTTATTGGTATTTATATGAATAATATTTATATTTTATATTATATTTTCCCACTGTGGTGCAGGTAGTACACGTGTGTACTACGTACGTGTGTTAGTAGCAAAGTTATAATGTTCTCTGGTAGTGGTTACTGCTGTTCTAATGTGTTTTATGGTAACTGTGTTAAAGGTGTTGTACGTGACAGCGGCCACTACGATCACGTCCAAAGCCCCATGTAGGCCGTAATATTCAGAATGCTAGGTAAATGCCCTTTTTGTTGTATATTTAGGAGGGTGGTGTTTAATACTTTTCTTGATGTTAACCAATGGCTTCTTGTGTAGCAGATTGCCGCTGCTGCTTGTGGTTCTACTCTCAATTTCTCCTGGTAACTTTAGAATATAGACAAGTTGTAGTTTATTAGATGCTTATTTATTTAATGGTCTTATTTATTTAATATTATTGATGCAATAGAGGTTAGTGCAATATAGGCACAGTGCACTTTAAACCTCTAAAACTCAATGCACCTTAGTCCTGTTACACTTAAACACTTTATAGATTAAAGACCAACTACAACACTTTAGCTTATATTTTGCACAGCACTAACACTTTGGGTTACCGAAATATAGGATTTAACTGGTTGTTTTGGTTTGATTAACATTTGGTTTTGCATTACTAATTTTTTGGTCATAATTTAGTTTAGTTATATCCTATATTTTAGTCCCAATTTGTTGTATTGTTTGTGTGTCAAACTGTACTTTTTAAATGCTATAGAATGAACTCTTTTTAATATGATTTTTAAAATAAATTTTAAAATGTACAATTCTACTACATACTACATACTGCCTATGTCCTTTGTTTTGCCAGACTTGCCAGTATTTTACAAATGTTTAAGTGGAGATCCTTAGCATAGCCGAGGTTACATATGATAGACACTTTATTGATCCCAAAGGAAATTCAAATTTCAGCAGCAGTAACAATAAAACGAACATGGCAACATATAATCCATCAGTTAGATGGACTCTCTTTCTTCTCTCCTCCTCTCTCTTCTCTCTTTTCTCTCTCTTCTCTCCTCCTCTCTTTTCTCTCCTCTTCTCTCTTCTCTCCTCCTCTCTCCTGAAAGTTTGCATGACTGAGAAGGAAGTGCAGAAGACGCGTGTGCAGAGTGTGTGTCGTCTGTGTGCGTCTAGTTGTGCCTGTTTATGTGGTGTGTGTGCGTGCTAGAGTGTGTAGGGGAGTGTGGTGCCATGAGGAAGTTGGATGAAGTTCAGCTGAAGCAGTCTGTTCACCTTCATGCTGCACAGACAGATGGCCCGGCTGGCTCTCTGTCTCAGCCACAACACAGCAGAGAGGAGAGGGGAGGAGAGGGGAGGAGAGGAGTGGAGACTGGAGGAGAGAGAAGAGGGGAGGAGAGAGGAGAGGAGAGGAAAAAGGAAAGAAGAGAGAAAGAGAGGAGAGAGGAGGAAAGGAGACGAGGGGAGATAGGAGGAGAGAGAGGAGAAGAGAGGGGAGAGGAGAGGAAAGAGGAGAGGAGAGGAGAGGAAGGGAGAGAGGAGTGGAGAGAGGAGGAGAGAGGAGAGGAAAAAGGAAAGGAAAGAAAAGAGAAAGAGAGGAGAGAGGAGGAAAGATGATGAGGGGAGAAAGGAGGAGAGAGAGGAGAAGAGAGGAAAGAAGAGAGGGGAGAGGAGAGGAAAGAGGAGAGAGGAGTGGAGACTAGAGGAGAGAGAAGAGGGGAGGGGAGGGGAGAGAAGAGAGAAAGGAAAGAAGAGAAAAGAGAAAGGAGAGGAGAAAGGAAAGAAGAGAGAAGGAGAGGAGAGGAAAAAGGAAAGAAGAGAGAAAGAGAGGAGAGAGGAGGAAAGGAGAGGAGGGGAGATAGGAGGAGAGAGAGGAGAAGAGAGGAAAGAGGGGAAAGGAGAGAAAAGAGAGGAGAAAGGAGAGAAGGGGAGATAGGAGGAGAGAGAGGAGACGTGGGAGAAGAGTGAAGCAGAGAGAATAGAGGAGCAGGAGAGGAGAGGAGAAAAGAGGAGAAAAGAGTAGCAGAGGAAAGAGGAGGAGAGAGAGATGAGAAGAGAAGGGAGAAGCAGAGAGGACAGATGAGAATTAGTCAGTGACTACAATCCAGCGTGTTTACATGCATCTGTTCATTAACACGCAATGTCTCGACCAAGTAAAATAAACTGAAAAGGAGGAGACGAGTACAGAGAAAAGAGGAGGAGAGGAAAGTGGAGCAGTGAAGAGCAGTGGTACAGCAACAGTTTGAGTGAGTGGGAGGTTTGATAAACAATAGTCTGTAATCATTGCACGTGCTTACAAAAGTAAATTATCTAGTTATTAAGCATTATCTAGTTATTAAATAGAAATTAAAGAGAAGTGGAAGAAATACTGTTTGAGCTTGTAAATAGTTTTGATTGGCTTCTGTAGCACCACAATGTTTACCTCTATAGAGCATGTATTCTCCAACAATAATTTTACAATTGAATGCTTGTAGCTCATTTAGCACAATGGTCAAAAGTAATAAAGTTTTCTAGAAAAAAAAAAAACACTCAGTAAGCAAATCTTTACAACAATCTTATTAGTTGAGTTGAAGATGTTCACCTCTGAATTGCCTCAGGACTCGTGACTTGTATAGGTCAGGGCGGCTGTGTGAAGGCACCTCTCGCTCCACAGGGGAAACAGAAGGCAATAGTTGGCGGGGTGTTGTGAGCGTGGAGAGTGTTACTTACTGGTTATTGTGGTGGTCATACTGCGTTCCGTATGGCAGTGCATAAACGAACAGCATGCAAACACCTTCTGTCCAAACATCTGCGACAGGCTCATTTTTAGGCTGCAGTCCAAAAACTAAAAAAAGATGGAGGTAGGAGAAAAAAGTCCCTCCCGCTGCCTGCTCGTGTCTCGCTCTGCTGGCTGATGGAGTTTCAGGGTTTATTCCAGGATAATTGGAGGAGCTGAGAAGAGACAGAGCTATAGTGATACAGATCCCACCCAAAGAGACAACAACATTCTGTAAGCCATTGTTTTGAATTTCCAATAAAACACCATTATACTTACATCTGTTGGGGGGTCCAGCAACCAATTAAACAAATCCCACAAAATAAAGAGCAGCCAAAAGAAAAAATGAAAAAATGTTTTCAAAGCACCCACACACTACATATGTGGCACTATTTTGTAAAACCTAGTCCTAGCTGCCTGGGGTCAGACAAGGTTTCCTCTGACCCTGTATGTCACCACAATTGCACACATAAATGCATAAAATTGTTTTTGTTTTTGAAGTACAATATAAATTAAATTATTTTATATATATTATATCAGATTATTTATTTTCATGGCTTTTTTCTGAGGTCGATAACAACATATCTCCTCCCTCAAGTTGAAAAAACATATTGTACACCCAAATATAACTATAGCTTTAATGAAACCATGCCGTATTGCCTGGGTTTTAAATGTAAGTATTGTCAGTTGACTTAGGCCGGTTTACATGACATCAGTAGTCCTGTGTTACTGTACCTCTCTGACAAAGATGTTTTTCATCTAGAGCCCCATGAGCAGGCCAACTGTGTGTACACTACTCTGGCACATGTACACAGGGCTGGCCACACCGGCGCCTGTTCAAAAATACACACACCAAATCTCACTGGAGCCCGCTGCTTCTCTACACATCACGTCATGCATTTCTTCTACTTTCGCTCATTTTCCACATTTTTTTCTCCTCACTACAGAAGGTTTGCCCCAGAACATGACTTATAAAAGACGTCCAGTGTCGGCCAATTATTTCAGACTTTGATGGTTATAAATCAAGGCTGACCAATAAAAATGAAGACAGCCAAGTCAAATGTTGGTGTGTGAGAGCGGCCATAAATGGGTCCAGATGGGCTGGGAGGCTGCCACTGCACAGAACTGGAGACATCACCGAATGTCTTTATGTGTATTAGTGTGTGTGCGTGTGTGTGTGTGTGTGTGTGTGTGTGTGTGTGTGTGTGCGTGAGTGTGCGCAGATACAACAACATCACTTGATTCAACTGCATCCATCAAATTAGGCTGTGATACAACCTCCATCTGATCCCATCTCAGCAGCCAAATCCTGCTACCATATCGACTTGTTCACTATTGATGTATGGAAGTATGAAAAAATAGACTAATAAATATTTTTTAATTGAGAAGATCAAAAGATGTATTATTTTTACAAACCCACATCCATTAAAAAAAAAAAAAAAAACAACTGTTGGGAAATTATGGAGCGATCAGATCATTATAACAAAATTAACTATACAGTCACATAAATAGGTTTAGTAGGTAATTTGATTATTTGATATAGAACTTGAGTGCTGTTCAATATTCCTTCCTCTTGGACCCAACTTACAATAACTTTTCTGGAAGGTAAGGGTGAGTGAATAAATAAAATAAAATAAAATGAATAAATAAGTCTTACTTTATCAAAAATACAAAACAAAACAAACATTTTGTACAGTGACTTGTTCGATTTTGTAGGAACAGCATTCACATGACGCAAGTGGACATAAAACAGGCACAGGGAGTCTCCTCATAAGGAAACCATTGGAGAGTCATTGTGTTTGGATTCTGGTGAGTGGAACATGTCAAGAACAGAGGAGACAGGGGAGAGAGCGGGGAGATAAGTAAGTAGGTAAGTACGTAAGTTTTTATTTATTTAGCTCTTTTTACAGACATATGTCACAAAAACGCTTTACAGATCATTATTCATTCACCCCATGCCCAGTGGTGGTAAGCTCTTATTGTAACCACAGCTGCCTGACAGAAAAACAGACTCTTCCCAAAACCCGGTCTTCTCATTCACTGATAAAACAGGCTTCTTTCAGTGCGTCCTCCATCCACCAGAAATCTACAAAGGTTTTAAGATCCAGCAGCATGTGTACCGAGCTCAGATCGAGTGTGGTAAAAACAAGAGTGTAGATTTATGAAAGATTAGCAGACTTTGATAGGTCATCTGAGTTCGGCCAAGCTAAACAAGATCCCTGTTTCTCAAAGCACTGGCCCACTTCATCAGGCAGTAATGAAACAACACCGGGGCTGTGACAGGAGAGATTGCTAAGCTGGTGATTTACAATTCTGGCCGCTCGAAGTTATGCTCTCTGAAAAGGAACTGCTTGGACATTGACACCACATTTTGGATTCTGAAGCTCAAGGTTGAAAGCATGTTTTGGAAAAAAAAGATGGATAGAGTGCTCAATTCGTCAGCTGTCACTCAATGGAAAAACAGATCCATAATGCAATGAGGCTTTAAGACCCTGGGCTGTTTTCAGCTTTGATCCTACTTAACATTTTCCTCCAGGTTCTGATTAGGGAATGCAGCAACGGTCTACATTTTACACATTAAATTAACAAAAACTAAAGAGACTGCACCTAATTTGCACTTTCTACAAAAAACTCTTCCTAGCATCCTAATTATTCACTGTGAGTTATTTTCACAACTTACAGACACCAGAGCAAAGTTTTGCCATCACTGTAAAGGTTAAAAACAACTAGCATGCTAACGGCACACTTCCTGGTTCTCAAACAATAAAAAGCATTTTAAATATAGATACATCACATATAGAAACATCACAGAGCGGCCTCATTATGACCTGAAGAGCTGATTTTACAATGTATCTGTACTGGGAGACGACACATTTTGTTCAAATACATACACGTAATGTTTAGTTTTGCTGGCTTTCACAAATCACAGTGACGGCAACATAATTTTCAGTGTTTGTCCACTGATCTGAAGTTTGGTGGTTCGAATCCTGCTCTCGACATAAAAAACAGGTAGAGCAACCAGAGCCATTGACTCACAGGTTGGCGGCGTGATTCTTGCTCCCACAGATGAATGCTGTCTTTGTGTCCTTGAACAAGATGCTTAACCCCTCAATCCACCTCAAGTGTCTGCATAAACTGGTGTATGAATGTGTGAATGTGTGAGTGAATGGGTGAGTGGTTCCTAGATGTAAAGCACTTTGTTTTGTTTTTTTTTTGTTTTTTTTAATCTATTAACAATGGCAAGTTATGGAAAGTATATGCCTGCCATATACCCCCGTCTCTGCTGAGCCTATGGAAAACTATCTTTGCGACATTGTATTGGTAACCCTTAAACAACCCCTGCCCCTGAGCCAACCTGCCGGGACACACTTCATCTGTTACACACTCCAGGACCTGTCCAGTGCACAGCGTTAGGCGTCAAGCTGTAGACAAGTCATACATCATACATGTGTGTCTACCTACAGAGGCGCAAACAAAGAAGCCCATTGGCCTGTGTGGAGGAGGGCGGAGCTAAAGAGGAGAGGGCCTGGCTCTTATCACTCAGAGGTTTAACACTGGCCAGAGCACAAGTGGCTACATCCACACAGCAAATTAGGTGCAGGGCTGTACAGTGGAGTCGGACAGGGACAAGAAGCAGAGCAGATCATGCGCTCTGATAGGACAGGAATGTGTGAGACCAAAGAGCAACTCACAGCTTAAAGATTAAACTCTTTATTCATTGGCAAAAGGAGAAGTTCAATTTGTCAACTGGACAAAGTTTATTTGGTCGAATATGTTTCGCAGCTCATCCAAGCTGCTTCTTCTTCTCAGAACTGAAGAAGCAGCTTGGATGAGCTGCGAAACGTATTTGACCAAATAAACTTTGTCCAGTTGACAAATTGAACTTCTCCTTTTGCCGTGGATTCTACCTGGACGACTGAGGGATTCTACACACATCTTTATTCATTATGAATTAAGTCTTACTTCATGCTTTATTAAAGGGTCCCTATTACACTATTTTCTGATCTATATTATAGTGTTTCCGCATCAAGGACATACCTGGAGCTATGTTTTGTTTCAATGACACATGTTTAACACACAAACCCTGCATATTTAGGCTGAGTTTTTCTCCCAAACTGAAAACACTCCGTTCCACCTTGTGATGTCATGCGGTAATACAGGAAGTGCGCCACTGTGTTTTAAAACTCTGTACACTTTCATTAAATGGGCTTGCTCCTCCACCTTTAAAGGATTTTATTAATAAAAAAATAATAATAATACTGGGATAAACACCAGAGCATTAACAAGAGGAGACTGCAATATACAAAGGCGCAGAACTAAATTTTGCCAAACTGTGGCATCTATCAGAGGCTCAAAATTATGGAACACACTACCAGAGCACATTAGAAACTGTGGACACTACTCAACCTTCAAACAAATCCTTAAGAACTGGTTGAAAACGCAGCAGTCCTGTACTCATAGATGACTATCCATTTGTCTTGGGCTCTTTATACTTTAGACTGAGGCACTTCTATTGTAAATAGTGTAATATCATGTTATTGTGTTCTCATGTTGTGTGTTTATGTCTGACTGTCTAAATGTCTGTGTTATATATTGAATGTTTCATGTTTGCACCTGCCTTAGGACAACGGATGAAATTTAGCTCCATTGCTAACTCCGGCATATTTATGTGGAAACTTTTTTGTAGACGCATTGATTAAGATGTACTGTCCTAATTCAAATAAATAAATAAAAAAGAATCATTTAGATATTTTCAGACCTGATACTGACCAATTGATGATTGATGACCAATGACTACTTAACTAAAAGTAAACGGTAGGTGGTAACTTGAAAACTACCAGCACATGACATCATAAGGTGGCTTTGAGGTGTAGACAATCTAATAATGTGTGAAAACACAACTCCAGACATGTTATTGAGGAGGTAACAGCATTAAATATCTTAAGCTCATAAATGTCAATTTTACATAACATAGAACCTTTAGGGCTTATTAGGTGTAGTTAGTTAAAATCAGTGCTTTAACAAAACTATTACTTTATATTCATGTTAAGGTGATTGGAGCCTTACATTAGACACAATATTGAGATGTAAAAATATGTAATCTATATGTTAAGATCTATTTTAGGAATTCCCAATCGCATAATTCCAAGTTGTTATTGCATCCTCACCTGTTGTGAGTCTGCCCTGTAAATCCTAGTTTAGTTCTAATAGAAGAATTGTTATTCCATCTTGCCAAAAGGAATAAAAATGCACCAGGGATGTTTCACACTCTCCAAGTGTTTGCTCATCCAACACACGCGTCCCTGTAGTTGTATTTTACACTGTAATGTGAGTTTGCTGTTGCTGTTTCTGCCTTGTAACAGTTTTATTTAAACAGCCTGTTCTCCAATAATCCAAATGCACCCCCTGAGATCACATGTGCAAATTCACGCACAGAAATATTCCTCATAGTTACAGCGTATACACAACTTTGTTTACAGAATAAAAAATAATTTGTTTGATTTAACTTGCAGCAATAAACAAGGCCCAAATTGCAAAATGGAGGTAAAATGAGCAAAGTGACAGCAGTTTTTTTTCTGTGTGATGAAGATGAATGTATTTTGTATTGCGCTTCTATAAACAGCATATGGCGCAGGATTGGAGGTGTACACTATATTGGCGGTATGAGTGTGCATGCTATTGAGGTAAGTATTTTCGAAGCAGCAGACGCTCGTGTGATCATCTGTCTCCATTTGGAATCTACAGCACTTTGTTGTCAGAGCGAACTGTCAGTGTGTGAGGCTGCAGCACCTCTGGGAGAGAGCACCGTGCCCTATACACAACAATAACAATAGAGGATTTGGCAAAAGTTGGAATGCTTCTTATGTGTCTCTAGTCTTATATAAACTGTCATTCTTCAAGTTTTGAGTTATAAAATCAACAATAGCAGATGTTGACCCAGTGAACTCGTCCACCCACGTGCAGTCTGCTTACTTACAACTGTAGCGCAAAGACCTAACAGTGTAAACCAAGCTCTCATTTGATCAAGACTTAAAGCAGCAATATCCACATTTCAAACCACGGAAGGAGGAAACTGTTTGGTACTTTGTTAATGTTCACATGATTATTTTTTTTGCATGATTATTTTTTGGGCAAAGTGAAACAGAGGTAGATCGCCAACGCTGAGTCAATCTGCTTAAGGATTGTTCTTCCAGATTGCGATCAATGAAATACTTTATTATTAGATGCTGTCACAAAGTGCTGCTTTTACAATATACTTTATACAATATATAAAGAATAAAAGATTGTTGTGCTTTGTATTGATCCAACTAGAACAGGTTTATATATGGGTTACATTGCTATATTTGTTTTCCGTTCTACTCATTTGCTTTTGTTAATCAGTATAATCCTATATATAAATCAATAATAGCACATCATCTTTAAAAAAGAACCATTTGCTAATTAGCTGTGTAGCAGATTCAATACTGACCTTGGTTGTTTTCTTAAATCAAACAAACATACAGACTTCCTTTCAGACAGCAACCCCATTATCAGTCAAAATATAGGTTACTTTAGGTTAGTTTATTTGCAATATGTAGTTAAAAACCACACTGGAAAAACATGTGCAAAAAGCTCAAAGTGCTCCATGAGACATTAAAAACAGCCACATAAACAAACAATAAACAATCACTACAGACAATAACTACAATCACTACAGATGACTTCTATGACACTGTGAAATAAACAAGATACAAAGATTAAGTAGCCGAAATATTAAGGTGCTACATCAAAGTTCAAAGTGCATTGTTCAAGCTTGTATCATCTTATGGAATGAAGCTGTCATAAATAAAGGCACTCCTCCTGTTTTTGGCATTTGTTTCATACAGTCATAAAGAAGGAAATAATGAAATACAAACACCATCACCCTGGCTTAACTTCCTAATAAAAGAGCTCTTCCATATTGTGTGTAAGCTGTCTTGGCCTGCAGGCTGCTGTGCTGGTGACAGACATGGCAGTGCCAGTTTGGAGCACTAGTGCGGCTGATGCTAGCAGACAGAACAGTGCTACGGGGGCTGTTTACAGACTGTGAGTCGTCATGGGTCGGGATCTGACGGAGAGCTTCATATGTGTGAACAAACAAGCCTCGGGCGGGGTCAGCCATATTTCAATCACATTAAAATATAACGCTATTGCTGCTAAAACCGCCCCGAGCGTGTGTCTGACGCTGCATAAACAACGACACAGAAGACAACTCAAAAGCAACATGCAGCTCTGTGGGGTATTACAAACAGCAGTTTTTACTGACAATATAATCCAACTGTTTTTACTGACAATATAATCCATCCGAGTTCTTTCCACAAGTAAATGTCTTTAAAATTCATCATCCAGAACACAAATCAGTCCATGCTTCTCCCATCACACTCATACTGTCCATCTATTTGTCATTCTCTGTTTCAAAAATCACTAAAGAGGTCTGAGTGCTTTCACAGAGCCAGTGGAACAATGGCAGAGCTCTCGGAAA